>JAAGEH010000286.1:11719537-11782278 GCA_011751065.1 Lasiurus cinereus | reverse complement strand
TATCCACTGAGCCAAATGGGTTTCGGCTTTTCTTTGAAACATTCTAAAAGCTTGAGACCAAGACAGTGAAGGCGGGATAGTGAAAATTTATAGTAATTTGGGAGATGTTTGTAGATTTTATGGAGGATGAGACTAGATTTTATTCTGCCAGGGACAGTAAGGAGGGGTAACTAAACAATCTTAATGATAGGACTTATTATTTTAAAAAATATATATTTTATTGATTTTTTACGGAGAGGAAAGGGGAGGGATAGTTAGAAACATTGATGAGAGACATCGATCAGTCACCTCCTGCACGCCCCTACTGGGGATGTGCCCGCAACCAAGATACATGCCCTTGACAGGAATTGAACCTGGGACCTTTCAGTCTGCAGGCCGACGCTCTATCCACTGAGCCAAACCAATTTCAGCAGGACTTATTTTACATAAAGAGAATTTTAAGTTTATTTTAGTGTTAGGAACAGGGAACTGTCTATAAGCAGATTTGGAAAGCCAAGTAGGTGAAATTTCCCAAATTAATAAAGAGAAGAAGGAAATAAAATAGAAACTTGAGCAATCCAATGTAAAAAAGGAAAAAAGTTAAAGTATATATTATTTATTACACTGAAACAAAATCATGCCTTTTGGCTTAATCCTACAGAATTAAGAACATTAACAATAATTTGCATACAACAAAGTTTCTGAAACATAGCAGATGGATTACTTTGCATTTGTAGTTTAAGCACACTAGGTATTTATGACTCAGAAGTAATCTTGGACATATTTTAAAAAGCAAAAATATGCAAAACAGTTACAACTAGGAATGTTACTGGCCCAAGTGCTGTGTGATTTTATCCCAGAGACACACTTCAGAAATTCCAAGTTAAGACAACTTAGCAAAATGTTTTGAATATTAAGAATTTTTTTTGGAGGGGGAGTGGACAATTTTGAGGCAGGAGTCTAGTGAGGGAGCACACCTGTTTCTCCACTCCCCCCGAGAGTTTCAGTTCAGGCTCCCACTGTGAAAGAGCTGCTAGAGTCACTTCTGTTTCAGATGGGTAATCGTTGGATGGTGTGACTTTTGCATCTTCACTGCAATGAATGATAGTTTGTGAAATGCATGTCTATTTTAAAACATAATCGTATCCCAGCAGACGAAGCAGCAGGCACTGTTGGTAGTCTGAAAGTAACATCTGCTCTCCATCCGTCTGGGCCCTGTAAGCAGAGAGCATGGAGGCTGTCAAGCAGCCCGGAATTGCTGTCTGTGGCACCGTGGAGTTGATTGTAGTCACCTTTCTACCATATTAATTACAATCATAGCCGTACCCTTTTTCTTGGCAATGGAAACTTCTTGCTAATACCTTATTCCTATAAAGCAAATGAAATGATTGTCATCTTTAAAATCCCAAACAACAAATACCAAGAAACTCAGTGCTGGAATGCCAGTAAAATTGTCCTTAAACTTTAGGGTAGTGGGTGAGAAGCTCATGGCCAGGTTCTCTAGGAATGGCAATTTCAGCCAAGTTACCATTTGCCTCTATCATATTTCTGTTCTGTGCAGCCTGGGGCAGGAGAGACCCCTGAGTGGATTTTTTTTTTTTAACCATTTCCCATGGTCCTAGCATGTCAGTAAAAAGCTACCCAACATGACCTCAATTGTATTTAACTTTGGTATAGAATTGTGGCAGGAAGCAGAACAGCCAAAAGGGGAAAAGACAAGCGTACAATCCTTGTGCCAGGTCCCAGGGGCGGCCACGCCTAGACGGTGAAGGGGGAGCCTGGTCTGAGAGGCCCCACTTCAGACTGTTATCCTCTACCAGTGGTGCTAGATCTCTGGTGTTCAGTAACCATGACATCAAAGGGGTAGAGGGTAAGTGGGACAACAGAAAACTGAGATGGAGCCCCAGGTGGTTCCTTACAGCTGAGCTGTGGGGACACAGACCTATAGGAGCCAAGACTGGGCTGCACCAGAGGGATTCTTTTCTCCCCATCTTCCCTGTCCCTGATGAAAATCCCCTGTAAGCATCCTATTACTCCATTTGTACTTTCAGAAAATACCTCCAAGTACAGTGTCTACTTCTTTCCTCCCCTGACTCAACCAACATCAAATTTTCTATATTCTTTACTGCTTTAAAACTTATATCATCTAAACAAGTATATTATGTGTACCTTCTTCAAGCCTCACTAGAATTAGAGAAGTTTCCCCAGGCACTCTCCCCATTAACTTCGTAGTCCAGCTTTTCCTGTATCTTTTTCTGCTTCCTTTAAACATGTTTCCCCAAATCCTGCTGTTCCTTGAAGCACTATCACAAGCTCCACTGCAACTTTTTTCTTTAGCAATATCTAAATAACCATCAGATAATTATCTAGAAGCAAGAGTATTTGTTTTTGGCACCTATAGGAAGTGGCAGGCCCATTAAACATATGAAAAGTGGAATTTCCCTGCAAGATTTCGTCCAATAGTTTGTGCACCCTTTCCTCCTTGGAATGTAAGCCTCAGTCCATTTACCTGCTTAAAACCCTTCAGTGGCCCATCACTTAGGGATGAGCTGCTTGACTCAACTCCTTGTCCTCCCCTCAACTGCAAATGTACATTTTTCTTGTTTATACATTTAGCTTTTTTATAATCTTCGGATAGGCATTATCATGCATATTTTGTAACAGAAAACTGAGACTTATTTTCTGAAATATTCTGTCACAATGAACTACTTTCAATTCTATATTATCCTAAGGTTCCTTCACAGCCTCGACTCTGATCCCTATACTGAAAAATGTCCTTGCTACTTTTCATGTAGTCAGTTCTTCCCTTTGTTAATAAATCTCTTTATCACATGGCATCAAATGTTTACAGATATGTACAAACCAATCATCCACATTAGACTGTAGGCTACTTAAAGATTTTTTTTTGGATAGTCATTATTTCAATGTAGTGCATATATAAACTTGGAATATAGTAATTATAAATGTGTGTTTCTCTAAAATTATGGATCTCCATATAAAATAATGTTTTTTACCTAGGAATATACTAAGGGGTGATAATTTTCTTGAAAATATTTTACTGATAACTTTTGTTTAAAATACAGGGCTAATTAAGTTGAAGAAACATACATTTCTTGTCTCCCTCAATTAAAGGTAATTACCTATGAATGCATTTGGGGCACAACATATTATCCTCCAGGTGTGGGGGTGGAAAGTTGGGAGAAGGTATCAAGAAGAGTGCACACACTTGCCCCGGTTTCTCAGGAACCCAGGCTTGCCCAGCATAAAACTGTAGTTGAACCCAACCCTCTGTATCTGCAGAGAGACTTTGTCCATGGACCACACACCACTTGTAATCTGGGGAAGGAAAAAGAGATAAGTATGTACAGAGCAAGACCAAATCATGTTCAAAATTGCATCCTCACCAAAACCGGTGTGGCTCAATGGATAGAGCATCGGCCTGCGGACTGAAAGGTCCCAGGTTCGATTCCGGTCAAGGGCATGTATCCTGATTGCGGGCACATCTCCAGTGGGGGGTGTGCAGGAGGCAGCTGATCGATGTTTCTCTCTCATCCATGTTTCTAGCTCTCCATCTATCCCTCTCCCTTCCTCTCTGTAAAAAATCAATAAAATATATTAAAAAAAAAATTGCATCCTGGTCTTTGATTCTTTCTCAAGTGCTAGCTATTGAGATATGAACCCTGGGATTTTGAGTTAACCTGTTGTATCCTGTTCCCTTTAGAAAATAATGTAAGACAGTTCCTGTTACAACTTTAAAAGGAAACAAAAACTATAGTTAGAAGTGATATAAGCTGCAAGTGGGTAGATAGTGGTATGGGGGAGGCAAAACTTTACCTCTACCCATCATAGGCTTCCCACTGGGATTCTAAAAAGACAGATTAATAAGAGAAAAACACTTTACTAATGCATGAAGTGCAGGCCAGATAGGAGAAAACACAACAAAACTGGACTTAAAATGGCAGCTTAGAATTCCATCTTGTATAGTATCTTCTACAAAGAACAATATATTTGTGGAGAAATGACAGGACAAAGGAAAGCAGGTTTAGGCCCCAAGGTGTGGTGAACTGTGGGGAGATAAATATAAGGGAGGATACTAATGGAGTAAGATTTGCTCACAGGTTCCTTTGGTACCATCTCTCAGTTGACAAGAGCATCTCTGGCAAAAGGAGAATTTATGTCCTCCCTTTAGGCAGAAGAGGGGAGGGTTTTTTTCCAAGTTTAATTGCCTTCACCTAAAAATAAACTTATTTATGTTAAAGAATTATATTTGTGGATGACATTCTGGTTTCCTTCAAAAGACTAACCCAGAGAGGTCTGAATGGCCATCACAAAATAGGTCCAAGGGTGAGAACACTTCAACAGGCAGTTTGTTTAGCTTGCCAGTTTATTGTCTTCCTTAATTATCCTATCTAATAAGAGTAACATGCAAATTAACCATCACTCCCAACACACAAAATGGCTGCCTCCATGTGGACACAAGATGACCAGCAGGGGAAGGCAGTTGGGAGGGACCAGGCCTGCAGGGGAGAGCAGATAGGGGATGATCAGGCTGGCTGGCAGAAGCCATTAAGAGCAATCAAGAAGGCAGGCAGGTGAGCAGATGGGAGCCAGCAGTCCTGTGGTCTCAGATTGAAGAGGGTGCAGGCTGGGTTGAGAGACACCCCCGCCCCCGCCATGCATGAATATTATGCATTGGGCCTCTAGTATCTTCTATAATCCTTACAAAATTAGGAGGTAGCATTGTATTTTTAACCCATTTTATGGTGTGAAAAAGCTGAAACAGTCTGTCAGTGTTTCTCATTTAATGGATGTTAAAAGACCCGGGGATTCAGCTCAGGCAGTTGATTTGAGAGCCTGCCCTTCTATCTTTTTTTTAAAATCCTCACCCAAGGATATATTTTTTTTTTCCATTGATTTTTAGCTAGTGGAAGAGAGGAAAGAGAGAAAATGATCAGAAATACTATTGATGTGAGAGGAACACATCAACTGGTTGCCTCCTGCACACACTCTGACCATGGCCTGGAAGAAGCCTGAAACCAAGGTTCATACCCTTGACCAGAATCAAACCTGGGATCCTTTCGTCTGCAGGCTGACACTCTATCCACTGAGCCAAAATGGTTATACTCTAATTCCTTAAAGAGGAAATAAATTAATTCAAACAGATTGCCATCCTTTTGTGATGACACAGTAATTTGGAGCAGTGGTTTTCAGAATGGGTGGCCCCCTGACTAGCATCCTTAGCAGTGCTGAGAAAATTGCCAGAAATGTACCTTCTCAGGTCTTGAATCAGAAACTAAAGTTGATGGCAGAATCACTAGCCATTTAGGTCAATTAGATATACCCTAAGTTGAGATTAATATCAATTAAGCTCCTTAACTGGTTTGGCTCAGTAGGTAGAGCATAAGCTTGCAGACTGAAGGGTCTCAGGTTCAATTTTGGTTAAGGGTCTGTATCTTGGTGGCAGGCTTGATCCCCAGCCCTGATCCAGGCCTGTGCAGGAGGCAACCAGTGGATATCTCTTGGTCTCTCACATCGATGTTTCTCTGTCAGTCTCGCTCCCTTCCACTCACTAAAAAAAAGGTCCTTATGTGAGGACTAACAACAACAACAACAAAAACATTAAATAATAATATCAATTAAACTTATTTCCCAGTCTGAACAGAACCAGCTTTGATATGGGGCTTACCTGAGGACTCCTGTGTCATCCTCACAGTCTCCATCTTCCCAGCTTTCCCAGTAGTGGCTGCAATTCTGCTCCAGGAGGCAAACACATCATCTGGGGTGGAAGTTGTCACAGAAATATTGTCCATTCCCTCCAGGAGAGCAGCAGCACCCCCGTCGGGAGCAGGCCCCTCCACCGGGGGAGCAGTCAGTTCAGGAAGACCAAAATTGTCCAGAGATATTTCCCCCGTTTGCATCTTCAATTTCCTTTGTGCTAATGTCAATATCTTTGCCTCCTCTGGTTTGACAGGAACATTCTACAAATAGGATTGGAGAGATTAAAGTGTTATCAGAAGTGCAGCTCGCCCAGTTGGTGTGGCTCAGTGGTTGAGCATTGATCTATGAACCAGGAGGTCATGATTCAATTACTGGTCAGGGCACATGCCCGGGTTGTGGGTTTGATCCCCAACTGGGGGAGGGAGAGTGTGCAAGAGGCAAGCCAATAATGATCTTTCATCATTGTTGTTTCTATCTCCCTCTCCCTTCCTGTCTGAAATAAAATAAAATAATAAAATAAATGCAGCCTCACCCAGGATAGTGTCTTTTAAAAGGTTTACGGTTCGATTCCTGGTCAGGGCACAACGTACCCAGGTTTCGAGTTTGATCCCTGGTTGGGGCATGTGCAGGAGGCAACAGCTTTTCTTTCTTTCTCTTTCTCTCTCTCCAAATTAAGAAAACCATTAAAAAAAAAAGTGCAGCATCACTTTTATTACTTTTTGTAGAGTTGGTGAAAAATGAAGACAGGGATGTTGTGCCTTTTAGGGGTGGAGGGTTGGAGGGGTGGAGGAGAAGGGCTAGGGCAATTCTTTTACTACTCTTTCATACTAAAATAGGCAACTAGGATAGAACTGAAGCTTCCATCCTACCAAATTTCTTATAAATTACTCACCTTTTGATTAGGGTAAGCATATGCACGCAGCCTATCATATGTTTCCCATTTCTAAGACAAGAGAAAAATGAGTTAAGAATTAGATCAAGGTTCCCACGCTGCCTTCTAGCCACACTGACTAAAAGCCTGGGCCCTCACCTGGCCGCTGGTGCTCAGCTTTAATTGCTGGCACCAACCCCTCACAACGTCTCGGTGAACCATGTTAACTGGTGGCAAGTGAAGGGGCAGTGGAGGAATTGGTATCTTCTTGTGAATTCTTATTCTTTTTTTTTTTACTGGTGTCATCTTTTGTGGACAAGAAGCTGAAGGAGAATGGGATAAAATTAGTAATAATTAACTCTTATGTGACCTTTTAAAATGTTGAAAGTACAATCACTTGTAGTTATCATAGTACAGTCCCCAGTATACAGTTAAATGATTTACTCATGACCATAAAACCTCGAAGGCACAAACCTCACACCTAAGACTTAATACTTCTGCCCTAACTGGTTTGGCTCAGTGGAAAGAGTGTCAGCCTGTGGATTTAAGGGTCCCAAGTTCGATTCTGTCAAGGGCATGTACCTTGGTTTCGGGCACATACCCAGTGGGGGGTGTGCAGGAGGCAGCTGATCGATGTCTCTCTCTCATCAATGTTTCTAACTCTCTCCCTCTCCCTTCCTCTCTGTAAAAAAATCAATAAAATATATTTTTTTAAAAATCCTTAATACTTCTGAGCTCCCTAGTTTTTAATTCCTAAAACTCTCCCACTCCTCACACACACTTAAGAGCATTTTAATCCAGAGATTCCAAGAAAGTTACTTAGGGGTCGTACTTCCAATCCAGGGAAATGAGAGAAGTTTTAGACCTGAGGTCATAAATATGCACTGATGCCTTATCCTCTCACAAAACAGTAAACCATTCAGCAACGTGCACACAACCACTGTTATCCACAGATCCGCCAGCCCACCCCACCAGGACAGTACTGCTGTCCTAGCACACAGGCCTCCTGCTGCACCCCAACATACTGTTTAGGAAAAGACTTACAGAACATAGCTCCAGAACAGACACAATTATTTCTACACTAATAATTCCCAGCATTTACTGAGTCCACATTACTAGCTAGGTATAGTTTAGAAGTTTTACCGAATCATTCTATATAAATTACAACTGACCTTCCACCCTAACTCAGCCTAGTAGATAGTATCCTTGATTTTTAAAATAGGAAGTGGAGTTTCAAGGAAGTTATTATTTTTTTAATCCTCAACTGTGCATATATTTCCATTGATTTTTAGACAGAGTGAGAAGATGAAAGGGAAGAGACAGAGAAACATCAATGTGAAAGAGACACATTGGTTTGCCTCCTGCGTGTACCGCAACCAGGGCCGGGAGCCTGCAACCTAAGAATGTGCCCTTGACCAGAATTGAACTAGGGACCCTTCAGTCCGCAGGTTTACTCTCTATTCACTGAGCCAAATCAGCCAAGGTGAGTTTCAAGAATGTAATTGCAAACCTGCATCAGTCTGCCCCAAGTCATTGCACATCGAGGTCTTTAACTCCGAGCAGCTAAATAAAACAAAAAATTTAATTTCCATGACTGAAAGTCCTTTTTTTTCTTTAAAGAAAGGTTTCATTGAGCCAGAAATGCTAAGGTTAAAAGGAGATGGGTCTTGGGACATGAAGCCTGAACCACCAACAGCTTGGCTAGGTGAAGAGACAGGCATGTCCATCGACTTGGGAGTTTACAAGTGTTTTTATACATTAAGAAGCAGGGAGGCCAAAACAGGTTTGGCTCAGTGGATAGAGCATCGGCCTGGGGACTGAAAGGTCCCAGGTTCTATTCCTGTCAAGCGCATGTATCTTGGTTTTGGGCACATCCCTAGTAGGGGACATGCAAGAGGCGGCTGATAGATGTCTCTCTCTCATCGATGTTTCTAACCTTCTATCCCTCTCCCTTCCTCTCTATAAAAAAAAAAAATCAATAAAATATTTATAAAAAAGAAGAAGCAGGGAGTGGGAAGAAAGGTGTACAGTCATGTGAAAGAATTTATTTACATTAGCCATAGGCAAAAGGGTGGGAGAGAGTGAAGTGGAGCCAGGACTGGAATAGGCATAGAGCCAGAAAACCCACATGTAAAGACACAGCAATGGCTCATGGAGTATGATGGTGCTTGGCTAAAATAATCTTCAGAAATATAACTGGGAATTTAATCCAAGCTCCAAACAACAGGAAGAATGTGAGAAGTCCTTTCTTAGCTAGCTTCTGGACATAACAGATCAACAGTTCTGTCTTTCGCTCCACTCGGGCGGCTGTAATTTAGGACATCTCAGAATTTTCTCCTAGTCAAGAGTGGAAGCAAAATGATCATTAGAACCAAATGTATTCTGGGAGTCTGGAGACAGGAAGTAATAAGTTTTAAGAGGTGATTGAAAGAAGGGTTCAGGGAGGTGAGATTTAAGCTAGGCTTCAAAGGACGCATATGGCTTGCAGAGTAGAGGACAAACATTTCCTTCTCCAGAAAAGTTCCTTAGGCTTAAACCAAGGAAATGTGATTCGAGGGGCTGTGTACGTCTTACCTTTGTCATCTTCCTTAGATCTCTTCCGTTTGGTCTCCATCTCTGAGGTTTCTTGTTGACTTGGTTCACCAGCAGCCCCACCTTTCTCTTTAATTGGTACTGGTTGGGATTTTGAAGCTTTTTGCTGCTCCCCTGACATTTTTGGGGACTTCTGCTGGGGATAGAAGAGCCAGTCAGTCATTCCTCTGGAAGTCTGACCCATCTCATCACATTATCTGCCTTAAGGTTGTCCACACCCAAGACATCAAGATGGTCATTGAAGGTCACTGAACTTCACTGGTAGTGTGTATTCTCTGAGTATCATATTAATGCTCAGGTTATGCTCTGCTTTGGAGGAAGCCCTTATATCACCCACATTATCCTTACCTCTCACCCAATTTCTTTATTCTTGACCGCTTCCAAAATATGTTTTCCATAGAGATGCTATACATCCATTATTGTTCTTAATGAAATATCAGGATAATCAAATACCCTTAATACAACATATCGGCCTCATATTTTCCATTTCAGTTTTTTATTTTTTCTACTACTTTCCATTGCCCAAAGTTTCAGTCTCAGCACTCCTTTCCTTCCCAACACAGTTACTTTGACCTAAAGAGATTTTCCTACCTTAACCCGTTTGGCTCAGTGGATAGTGTCGGACTGCAAACCCAAGGGTCCCAGGTTAGATTACAATCAAGGGCAAGTACCTTGGTTGCAGGCTCCTCTCTGGCCCGGGATCTGGTTGGGGTGCGTGCAGGAGGCAACCAATTGATGTGTTTCCTTCACATCAGATATTTCTGTTTTTCCCCCTCTCTAAAAGTCAATGGAAAAAGATCCTTGGGTGAGGATTAAAAAAAAAAAAAAAAAAAGAACTGATAAATAAGAATAAAAAGATTTCCCTCAGCTCCACCATCCTCCCCACCCATCCCCCAGGTCCTATTTACATTTTAAAACTTACTCTTTTTGATTCTCACTTCCAGTTTTAGCCTTTATAGACCATGGCAAATCATTTCCTCATTCCACCAGTTGTCAGTTGCAATTTTACATTTGCTTGTGATTTGATCAGTGCCAATTACTTCATTTGATTGTAAGCCCTGCTTGGGTAGAATTTCTTTACTTTTCATTATAGGCACTCAATACTATTGGTTAATTGAATCCAAAGAAACAAGAGAACAGTGGGGATGATAATGTTGGGTGATAATGGAGAAACAGAGAAACTGACTTCTGCTGAGCCTCCATCTTCTATCAGGTATTGGTAACTAAGGTTACAAAATAAAGGGCACACAGTATTTTAGATAAAATTAAATCTAAGGTCAACTTGCTCCCAAATCTTTTAAAGCCTTACTATCATCCATCCAGGTGGGAGTACTGGACAAATTAACATTTGTATGGCATTTTTACAACTCTATAGCAGTTTAACATTCATATTCAAATTTTACATTTGCAAAGCTCTTTCACAAAATACTCACTTTTGGGTCTCACAAAAATCTTAAAATTGAGAGGGCAAAAATGACTGCTTCTAAGAAGAGATCCCAAGAGTGATCAGGTTTCTTGGCAGAGTTGTTCAATTCTTCTGTACTGAAAGAAACCAAACTTTGGCCACCCTGAGGCTGCCTTTTTGGGATATTGATTTTAAGCTGTTTATTAAGAAACATATTTCAGAAAGAACTTAAATATATATATATATATATATATATATATATATGGAACACTTCACGAGTTTGTGTGTCATCCTTGCACAGGGACCATGCTAATATCTGTATCATTCCAAGTTTAGTATATGTGCTGCCTAAGCAAGCACTGGAAAGAACCTTTGACCCCTTAGCCCAAGAGCTTCAGACAGAAAAACTGCTTCACAAAGATCTTAGGCTGTTCACCTTGGCCTAATTTGAATTATGATAATAAGAGGGCTTCAGGTGGGGGTCTTTGGCTAGGATTTTTCTGCCATGTAAGCTCAGCTCTTTCTCTACCTGTAAATTTCCCATTCTTACTTATGAATCTAAGATCTCACTATTCCCCTCCTCTCAGAAAGAACTTAAAACATATATATATATATATGGAATACTTTACCATCCCACCCACCACACGCACACACACACCCTTTTCTATTTTGTCCAAAATGATAATGTTGCCTCACTGTCTTCAGGAATTTTCCTGCCCATGTGAATTCCCCATGCACATGTATTTAAACTTTATTTTATCCTATTAATCTGTCTCTATTAATTTTATTAGCCCAGCTAGAAGAACTTAGAAGGTGGGAGGAAAGTATAATATAGTTTTTTAACTCCCACAGTAGTAAAGCCTCTCCACCTTTAGTTTCTGTTTGCAGTACTCACCAGTGTGTATGACTTCTAATTATTTCTTGGCTCTAACAACCCCAGGAAAAGACCAGCTCAGACACAGCATCTTTGGTTTAGGATCTCATTTTTCTTCCAACTGCCTCTTTCTAAAGTCTTTTCCTAATTTCTCTTTTTCTCCCATTACCGTTTCCTTCTAGCCCTGACACCTGATTATTTCAACAGGATAAAGCATCTCTTTAAAACCAAAAACAGCCAACTCATTTCTTATTTATTTCCTCACTCCAACGTAGCAGGCTTCCATTCTAGAACTTACTTTCCCTTCCCCCTCCCATTCCCTGCCCCAGGCACCTTACTATTAGCTTCCTCAGGCTCCTTTACCTCAAGAACTTGTTTGCTAAGCCCATTTCTTCTAGGAATTACTTTTTCTACCTCTGTAATTTACCCAATAAATGTTGTTACGAAAAAAAAAAAAGAATGAATGTGCTGATGATAAGAGTATAACACACAAAGACAAAAAATAAAGCCACTAAAATGTCCTTACCTTCTTGCCTTTCTCATTTTCCATACTGAGAAAAGAATTCAAGGCTGACGTAGAAAATGTTCTTACTTCTGAAATGGCCCCTGACCCAAGACGGCTTTAAAAAGTCTCCTCCTACTTCCTGCCAACCAAAGGAACTCCCCCTCCCTTCCTTTTCTCCCTCCCCCACAATTTGTGAATGCTACCCCGTATTTTTATTTATGAGGGGAACCATGGTATAAATGGATTAATACCATTCCTGGCCTTTTTTGTGTGTATGTGTGTGAGCTTTTTAACATAATTATCTAAGGTGTGGCTCAGGAGATCTTGGAAAGTTAAAACTTAAGAAAAATTCCAAGGGAAAAACAAAAGAAGACTTCTGAACCATAGGAGTAAAGGGACTTAAAGCCAGAACTTTAGGAAACAGTTGAATTTTAGGGCCAGGTTGGTGGCTTGAAGAAAACAAAAAGGGTTTTCATGTACTACATAACATCTTTCTTAAAATAAATAAATAAATAAATAAATAAATAAATAAATAAATAAATGTATGTATACATACATATATATATATATATTCTTATTGATTTCAGAGAGGAAGCGAGAGATAGAAACATCAATGATGAGAGAGAATCATTGATTGGCTGCCTCTTGCACGCCCCCTACTGGGGATCAAGCCTGCAACCCGAGCATGTGTCCTTAATCAGAATCGAACCCAGGACCCTTCAATCTGCAGGCTGATTGATGCTTTATCCACTGAGCCAAAATGGCTAAGGCAATAACTTCTTTCTTAAGAAAGTTGCTCAAACAATTAAAACTCCAGCTTTTCATGGAAAGGTGGCAGTTCCATTTCCTGGTCAGAGCACATACACAGGTTTTGGGTTGGATCCCTGGTTGGGGCACATACAGGAAGCAATAGATTGATGTTTCTTGCATCAGTGGATCCCGCCGCTTCCTCTCACTAAAATACAGGTGAGAATTTAAAAAACACATACAAAATCTCCAGAATACCATCTGTATAATGATAACTAACACCTTCCCATCTGTCATCAAATAGTAGTTTTAAAAGTTCAATAAGTATTTAAAATTTATTAAGTCTAGGTCAGCCTGATTCTACTGCTTGAGGCCCTAACCTATTTAATATCAAATAAGGATTCTTTTCTTACAAAAAGTTTGAAATGGCCTCCTCAGATCATTCCTCACTGCTAAACTGTCAGGGATTAAGGATACCTGAAGCCGGGGCTGGTATGGC
Organism: Lasiurus cinereus; assembly: GCA_011751065.1. Classification (NCBI taxonomy): domain Eukaryota; kingdom Metazoa; phylum Chordata; class Mammalia; order Chiroptera; family Vespertilionidae; genus Lasiurus; species Lasiurus cinereus. The sequence goes on along the minus strand of JAAGEH010000286.1, from coordinate 11,769,088 downwards.
TCAGTGGTTTAGCATTGACCTATGTACCAGCAGGTCCTGGTTCTTTGTTTTATTTTTCTATATCTCATTGCTTGCCCTAAAATGATGAAAAGAGATAATTTTTTACTAAGATGGAAGTGATAATCTACTCACAATATAGAAATAAGTGGCCATAGGAAGTAAGTAAATGGGAGTTAGGAGTAGAGAAGGAAGTATAGGTGTGAACTGAGCAAGCCCCCAAATACCAAAGAGGAAAGTAAGGGTCTAGATCAATCATATCAAACTCCCAGCCAACAGGCCACATGTGGCCCACAAAGAATATTTTTGCAGCCCAGACAATATGATGATACTAGTATGTAAAAAACATTTTAATAAAAATTTTGTGATCTAAATTTTACAGTTATCTGTTATACATAAGTATTAATAACGAAATACAATATTTGCTAATGACTGGTTACTATAATCATGTTGTATTCATTTCCCTTACCTGCAGGCACACCATTTCTCTCTACTAATAATAGAAGCAAATATGTTAGCAACCTATTGCAATGTCATTAGTTTTGGACTGCCTTGTTTGATGTGTGAAACAGGAAATATTTCACTTTCGGAGAAGAAGAAAAATAGGTTTAGTTGCGTTATGCTTATTAATTTGTGCAGTTATTCAGTGTCTGGTAAGTTAATGTTTAAGAAAAAATACTAATTTATATTAAAATGTTCTATTATTTTATGTTAATGATACTCATTTATTTCAGCCCTTTGTATTCAGCATGTCTCAATTGAAATAAACCCACCTTTCTATGAAAATTGAAGCTTTTGTTTTTTGGGGTCTACATAAACTTAAATCTATTTATTTGGCCCATGTTACCCTTTGAGTTTGACATGCTTGGGGTACAGTATTGGCCTGTGGACTGAAGGATCCTAGGTTCAATTCCAATCAAGGGCACATGCTCAGGTTGTGTGCTAAATCCCCAGTGGGTGGCATGCAGGAGGCAGCTGATCAATGATTCTCATCACTGATGTTTCTATATCTCTCTCCCTCTTCCTTCCCTTCTGAAATCAATAATAAAAAATAAATAAAAAAATAAAGTTGTGAAAAGGTTTGTGAAAGTTATAGAAGGTTTGTAAAGAGAAATGTTAAAAGAAAGTTATGTAGCCCTCTTGCAGCTCGGCCACCGACATGCCATCCAACTCAGGAAGACCTGGAAGCTTCGGGGCCACGTGAGCCACGGCCACGGCCGCATCGGCAAGCACAGGAAGCACCCCGGGGGCCGAGGTAATGCTGATGGCTTGCATCATCACAGGATCAACTTCGACAAATATCACCCAGGTTACTTTGGGAAAGTTGGTATAAAGCATTACCACTTGAAGAGGAACCAGAGCTTCTGCCCAACTGTCAACCTAGATAAACTGTGGACCCTGGTCAGTGAGCAGACACGGGTAAATGCTGCCAAAAGCAAGACTGGAGTTGCTCCTATCATTGATGTGGTGCGATCGGGCTACTACAAAGTTCTGGGGAAAGGAAAGCTCCCAAAGCAGCCTGTCATTGTGAAGGCCAAGTTCTTCAGCAGAAGAGCCGAGGAGAACATTAAGGGTGTTGGTGGGGCCTGTGTCCTAGTAGCTTGAAGCTACATGGAGGGAAGTTCATGAAAATGTCCACGTACTTTTGTCTTCTGGTCTGAGTGTAGGTCCTTTGGCATCTGTATTTCCCTACCCGTGATTCCTCCTTAACAGGTTCTAGGAGTTAGGGTATCAAGGCCTGGGGTCCTCTGCAAACTTCCTGAGGAAGAGGCCTTTGGACTGATACCGGACTTGAACTTTTCATTTATAAAGAAAGAAAGTTATGTAGATACAGTGAAGATTAGCAGGTCACTGCACAAGGATGACACCCAAATTTATGAAGTGTTCATATTTTCTTTTTTTTTAAAAGTATATTTTATTGATTTTTTACAGACAGGAAGGGAGAGGAATAGAGAGTTAGAAACATCAATCAGGTGCCTCTTGCACAACCTCTACTGGGGATGTGCCCCCCAACCAAGGTACGTGCCCTTGACCGGAATCGAACCCGGGACCTTTCAGTCCACAGGCCAACGCTCTATCCACTGAGCCAAACCGGTTTTGGCTGAAGTGTTCATATTTTCTTTTTAAAGGAAAGTTATTGCCGAAACTGGTTTGCCTCAGTGGATAGAGCATCGGCCTTTGGACGGAAAGGTCCCGGGTTCGATTCCGGTCAAGGGCACGTACCTTGGTTGGGGGGCACATCCCCAGTAGGGGGTGTACAGGAGGCAGCTGATAGATGTTTCTCTCTCATCGATGTTTCTAACTCTCTATTCCTCTCTGTAAAAAAATCAATAAAATATATTTTAAAAATAAAATAAAAAAATAAAAGAAAGTTATATAGGAGAAACCAAGATGGCAGCATAGGTAAACAGTTGAACTTGCTGCCTCACACAACCACTCCAAAACTACAACTAAAAGACAAAATGGACATCATCCAGAACCACAGAAAGGCTGGCTGAGTGGAAATTCTACAACTAGAAGGGAAGAGAAAAGCACAATGAGACTCAAAAGAGGTGCAGAAGTAAAGTGCAGAGGTAAGGAAGCGCATGCGGAAAGAGCTGGCAACTGAGGACAGGGTTGTCTTGTTCATTCGGGAGGGAGACATAAGCTCCCAACTTCTCTGAACTCCAGTTCTGGGCAAGATTCAGGATCCAGACTCAAAAGGGTAGGCAGAGGAGGGGCAGGGAAACAGGACTGTCTGGCATCAGGCTGGAACATGAGGGCAGCTTTTTCTCAGAGGCGCTTGCAGGACACTGAGATCTAGGGGCCTCTTAGGGCAGGGCTAAAATTCAGCCATTGCTGTTTGCTCTGCCCTGTTGATTCCCTGATTTACAACCCCACCCCAGCTATGTGCAGAGTCTTTTGCATATGAATGGCCTAGCCCTTTGCAATCTAAAATTACCTAACAAACTGCAGCTGTGTCAGAGAGCCACAGAACATCCAAAAGAAGTCCCAAGGCTCTCCAGCAGCTTGCATTGCTTCACAGCTGGGCCTCATCTGGGCACCTCCAAATCCAAAACAAACAAAAAAAGATATCTGCAAATCTCTCTGTAGCACCTCCTGGGTGGCCTCAGACAGAGCTAAATTTGCACCTCCTAGGACAGTGGTTCTCAACCTGTGGGTCACGACCCATTTGGGGGTCGAACTACTCTTTCACAGGGGTCGCCTAAGACCATCGGAAAATGCAGATATTTACATCACGATGCATAACAGTAGCAAAATTTCATGGTTGGGGGTCACCACCACATGAGTAACTGTATGCAAGGGTCACGGCCTTAGAAAGGTTGAGAACCACTGTCCTAGGAGATCCAAAAGCCAATGTACCCAGTGGTCAGAGTAGGACCACCTGGGTTACAACTCCTCAGATCCATAAGGGAAACAATCAGGGGGCAGACTCAGTGAGCATCAAAGCCCCAGTAAGCAAGTCCTGTCCCATAAGGATGTCTCCAGAACAGAAGTTCTCCCATTGTAGACACAACTGATCCTCATAGCCAATTGGCCTAGAAGTCAATTTCTCCCAGTGACACCAACAACAATCAAGGCTTAACTAACAAGACTGTGTACAGAGCCCACAAAGCGGTGCACCAAGTTATATTAATGACATAGTGTCCACCTTAGGTAATTGGGGAGGCTGAGCCACTGGGCCTTATAGAACACCTAGCACACAAAGCCAATCTATCAACAAAGGGAAGCAGTCAAAATGCAGAGAAAAAGAAACAGGTCACAAATGACAGAAATGGAGGAAAGCAAGCTACTGTATATAGAGTTTCAAACCTTGGTTACAAGGTTTTGCAAGAATTTTCTAGAAACCATCGATAAATTTAGTAAGTCCCTTGAGCATATGAAAAAGGACCAACTAGAAATTAAGCATACATTGACTGAAATTAAAAAATAGTATACAGAATCCAACAGCAGACTAGAGGATTGCAAGAATTAAATCAAAGATTTGAAATACGAATAATCAAAAAACACCCAACCGAGGAATCCAAGATGGCGGCATAGGTAAACACCTACACTGCTGCCTTGCACAACAGTTTCAAAACTACAACTAAAAGACAGAACGGACATCATCCAGAACCACAGGAAAGCTGGCTGAGTGGAAGTTCTACAACTAGAGGGAAAGAGAGGGGCTCACAGAGACCCAGAGGAGCTGCAAAAAGCTGAGGTATGGAGACTCGTGCGCGGAGAGAGCAGGTGTTGGAGTACCTGGCTGGTTTTCTCTGGTGGGAGGGAGACTGAGACTCTCAAAGGCATTGAACCCCTTATCCTATGACACTAAACCCCAGATCCAGCCGAAACTCATAGGGGGGAGTTTGGACTGTGAAAAGGGAGAAGTGCACGGAAATTTAGGGGAGCCGAAAAAGATCAAAGGACTGGTGTCGCGCACGGCACTGCGAGCAGGACAGATTGCTGATTGTGCCGCTGGCTTTCGAGATTGGGTGGGAGACAGACCCTCCCAACTGTGCCACTTCTGACTCCACTAAGCCCCTGTTTTGGGTGAAACCCTGGGGACCTAGACTCGTGTGGTCCTGATGCACAGGGAAGCTGGAAAGGCAGCAGTCTAGAGGCAATGCGGGCCCACAAGGACCTCTCCAGCGATTACCCAGTCACATGAGACTCAGGGGCCGTGGAGGGCGAGGCCGACTGGAAGGCAAGGCGGTCCCTTAATCCCTAAGACTCCACCCATCCCAAGCTCAACAGAGACTTCTGTGGCTTTGCACGTCTGGTATCATAAAGCTGAATTCAACACAGAAGTTTCCCCGGCATAGTTAAAATGCCGAGACGAGGGAAGGGATTACAAACAAAAGAAATGGAGGGAAAAAAACGACTGGATATAGAGTTCAAAACCACGCTTATGAGGTTTTTCAGGAATATGCTAGAAAAGTTGGATAAATTTAGTGAGACCCGAGAGGAGATGAAAAAGGACCAACTAGAGATACTGACTGAAATAAAAAATATTATACAGAGTCCTAACAGCAGACTAGAGGATGGCAAGAATCAAGTCAAAAATTTGAAATATAAAGAAGCAGAAAACATTCAACTGGAAAAGCAAGAAGAGAAAAGAATCCAAAAATGTGAAGATAATGTAAGGAGCCTCTGGGACAGCTTCAAGTGTACCAACATCAGAATTCTGGGGGTGTCAGAAGAAGAGAGAGAGCAAGATACTGAAATCCTATTTAAAGAAATAATGACTGGAAACTTCCCACATCTGGTAAAAGAAATAGACTTACAAGTCCATGAAGCACACAGAACCCCAAGTAAAAGAAATCCAAAGAGGACCACACCAAGACACATCATAATTAAAATACCAAGAGCAAAAGACAAAGAGAGAATATTAAAAGCAGCAAGAGAAAAACAGTTCATTACCTACAAGGGAGCACCATACCAGTATCAGCTGATTTCTCAACAGAAACGATGCAGGCCAGACGGGAGTGGCAAGAAATATTCAACGTGATGAATAGCAAGAACCTACAACCAAGAATAATCTATCCAGCAAAGCTATCATTCAGAATTGAAGGACAGATAAAGAGCTTCACAGAGAAGAAAAAGCTAAAGGAGTTCATCAACTCCAAACCAGTATTATATGAAATGCTGAAAGGTACTCTTTTAGAAGAGGAAGAAGAAAAAGGTAAAAGCCAAAAAATTATGAACAACAAATACATATCTATTAACAAGTGAATCTAAAAATAAGTGAATTAAAAATTTGATCAACAGAATAAACTGGTGAATATAATAGAATCAGGAGCACAGAAAGGGAGTAGACTGATAATTCTCAGGAGGACAAAAATCATAAAGCATCAAACAGACTGTGAAATTACTGCAGAAAGATTAAAGTTAGGTGAGGTAGATAAGTGATCAATCAGAGGACTTGTATGCATGCATATAAGCATAACCAATGATCACAGACACTGGAGGGTTGGGTTATGCCTGGGAGGGAGGGGAGGCAATGGGGAGATATGTATAAATAAAATAATAAAAATTAAAAAAAAATAACGACACCCAACCAGAAAAGCAAAAAGCAAAAAGAATCCAAATATGTGAAGATAGTGTAAGGAGCCCCTGAGACAACTTCAAGAATACCAATATCCAAATTATGGAGTTGCCAGAAGAAGAGAGAGAGCAAGATATTGAAAATCTATTTGAAGAAATAATGACTGAAAACTTTCCATACCTGGTGAAAGAAATAGACTTATGAGTCCAGGAAGAGCACAGAACCCCAAACAAAAGGAATCCAAAGAGGACCACACCAAGACACATCATCATTAAAATACCAAGAGCAAAAGACAAAGAGAGAATATTAACAGCAGCAAGAGAAAAACAGTTACTTATCTACAAGGGAGCACCCATATGACTGTCAGCTGATTTCTCAACAAAACTATGCAGGTCAGATGGGACTGGCAAGAAATATTCACCGTGATGAATAGCAAGAACCTACAACCAAGATTACTCTACCCAACAAAGCTATCATTCAGAATTGAAGGTCAGATAAAGAGCTTCACAGATAAGAAAAAGGTAAAGGAGTTAATCAACACCAAACCAGGATTGTATGAAATGATGAAGCATATTCTTTAAGAAGAGGAAGAAGAAGAAAAAGGTAAAAAATTATGAACAACAAATACATATCTTCAACAAGTGAATCTAAAAATCAAGTGAATTAAAAATCTGATGAACAGAATAAATTAGTGAATATAATATAATAAGGGACATAGAAAAGGAGTGGACTTACAATTCTTGGGGGAAAGGAATGAAAAGATTGGACAAAAGTCATACACCTATGGATGAAGACAGTGGGGGAGAAGGATAACAGTGTGGTGGAACCCAGGTGGAGAGGAGCTGTGGGGGGAGAAAAGAGGAACAACTGTAATAATCTGAACAATAAAAAGTTATTAAGAAAAAAAAAAGACAGTTATATAAATGACATTGGCCAATAAGCCAGGACAAGCAGATTAGGGAAACTTAGATAGATAAACAGCAGTTTGCAGCCATCTAGAAAATCTAGATGCCAAATAGTCCGCAGCCATCTAGTAAATCCTACCTTCCCTAAACAAGCAACACTTGAGTAAAAGATTTGTACTATTCCTCTCTAGCCAGAGAGTAAAAGCTTAAATCAACTTACTCAGGGAGACAAAGAGCAGAAATCCAATTAGTGCCATTTATCAACCTCACCCATGGACAAATGAAGTTAAGTTAATAAACCTCATGCCCAGCAAGCATGGACCTATGAACCAGAAGGTCACTATTTGATTCCCAGTCAAAGCACATGTCTAGCTTGCAGGCTTTCTTATCATTTATGTTTCTACAGTGGTACCTCGAGATACGAGTTTAATTTGTTCTGTAACCTTGCTCATATATCAAGTTGCTCGTACCTCAAAGCAAATTTCCCCATTGAAATCAGTTGAAATGCCGTTAATCCGTTCCAGCCCCCAAAATGCCACCCCAGTTGTTCTTGTTATGTGTTTTTGAATAAGAAAAATGTATTTATAAATGATAAATATTGTATAAAAACATAATAAAAGAGAATGTAAAGGAATAAACTGGTTTTATAAAGTGTACTTACCTACTTGTTACAATCTTAATGCTACACTTTATCCCTAAACTGAATGTAATCTTCACTGAACTTAATTGCTACTGGTCTTTGCATTTTTGGCAAATTAAAAAAAAAAAAATGTGTCCAACGAGGTTTGCCTCTTCCTCCCTTTCAGAATGTTTCTGAAATGCGTGAGGCAAGTTTCACTGAACAGCTCCGATGGACGACCAGTAGCAACTTTTTCGGGGTGTTTCTTTTCCACGAAGTGTGACACCCTCTCCCACATTCCTAAGATCTCCTTTATCTCACTTGTAGAGATCTCCTCCACCTCTGACTCCTCCTCGAAACCAATTTCTTGGAGAACCTCAGCATGTTGCTGAGACGGCAACTCTTGTAACTCCTCCGTGGTGAGTTCCAGAGAGTGCTCCTCGACGAGCTCATTCACGTCTCTCTCATCCCCCTCCAGGCCCATGGATTTTTCCAGAGACACTATGTCCTCCTTCACTGGCACCTCGGGTTCGAATCCTTCGAAGGTCCTTTCGGCTACGGCTTCAGGCCACAGCTTCTTCCATGCAGAGGTCAAAGTCCTCGTTGTAACACCCAGCCAGGCCTGATCAATAATCACGATGTTAAAGTGGTTCTTGCAGAACTCTCAAAGGGTGAGGTTTGTGTTCCCCATCACCTCAAAGCAGCATCGGAACAGGTGCTTGATGTACAGCTTTTTAAAATTGAAAATCACCTCCTGATCCATGGGCTGCAGGATAGGAGTGGTGTTGGGAGGTAGGTAGACAACCGTTATAAACTTGAACTCTTCGAGGAGTTCATCTTCGAGGTTCAGTGGGTGAGCAGGAGCATTGGCAAGGACGAGGAGGGCTTGCATGGTTAGGTTGTTTTCCTGTAGATATTTCTTAACAAAAGGGCCGAAAACTAGGTTTACCCACTCCACAAAGAACTGCCTGGTGACCCATACCTTCGGGTTTGCCCTCCACATAACTTGCAGTTTATCTTTTAAAATCTTATGTGACTTAAAGACTCTGGGGTTTTCCAAATGGTATATGAGCAGAGGCTTGATCTTGCAGTCGCCACTCACCTTGGCGCAGTGCGAGAGTTAGCCTATCCTTCATGGGTTTGTGGCCTAAGCACTGACCTTTCCACTCGCTTTCTTCGGACCCATGGTTATAAAAAGAAATGTGATAAAGTATGTAAATGCACAAAAGATGCTTTGACAATGAGGTAAACAAGCACACTGACTGAGGCGTGGGAAACTATGAGACGCTCGAGTTGCTGTAAACTGGTGGGTCGTGTGCAGCCAGCCGATCCTCGCGATTACTCGTATATCAAATGTTGCTCGTATTTCAAAGCAAAAAATTGCTCGCTCGATGGCTTGTATCTCAAAAATCTTGTATGTTAGGGCACTTGTATCTTGAGGTACCACTGTATTTCTCTCTCCCACTCCCTCTCAGCATACACTAGAAGCCTGGTGCATGAAATTCAGAGGCCTGTACACAAAATTTGTGCATGGGTTGGTCCCTAGGCCTGGCTGGCAATTAAAGTGCGAGCGTCTGTTGTGGAAGACAGGTCCCAGCTGACCTCTGGGCCATGGGCAGCATCAGCGCACCCCCCCCTCCACCTGAGTCTCAGCATCCAAGTTCCCACGTGTAGATGCAGTGATCATGCCAGACATTGCAGGCCAGGACACAGTGTGGACTTCTGGGCCACCCAGCGATGCTGCACAGAAACTGTGTGGGTCGCTTGCTCTCTCTTGCCCACCCTTGCAGACTGGCTTCTGTACGAACCAATGGGTAGCCCGACTGGCCCCTGTGGTCCTGGAAGCTGTGGCCCAATTCACTTGGAAGAGGCACCTTGGTGTGGGATGGGCTCCTTGTGGGCATCCGGCACCTGAGCACAGGGGTTTCCCTGGTATGCGAGCCCTGGTGTGCCAGGGGAGTGAGAGCAAGCTCAGTGGATACCCTCATTCTCACTGCACCACTTTCCCCATCACCCTTGCCTTCTGGTAGCCAGCGAGAGGTTGCAGCCCTGGACCTGGACTCCTCAGGAGGTTGGTTGCCACTATCCACCCCCAATTCCCTGTCTCAGCCCAGGACTGGCCCCAATCGAGTGAGTGATCAGGGCTTGTTGGCTGCTGGTTGCTGTTCATGGGGTGATTGATCAAGGCCAGGCCCCCGGCTGCTGCCACTGGAGCCGCCTGCAGGGTGATCTGTGGGGCGATTGGCCCCTGCTCGCACCCATCTTGGCCTGACACCACCTGCTTACCTGATCCTCCATCTTGACACAGTCCCACTCTCATAGGTGCCCATTGGGGCCGGCAGCTTCTCCACTGATGCCCACTGCCAGCATTGCATCACCAGCACCTGCCATGTTCCACACCACCCCCTGGTGGTCAGCACATGTTGTAGGGAGTAGTGGAACTCCCGGTTGAATAATTTGCATATTAAGCTTTTATTATATAGATAGCAAGAGAAGAAACCTCATTTTGCCAAAGTTGGTTTGGTTCAGTGGATAGAATGTGGGCACATGGACTGAAGAGTCCTAGGTTCAATTCTGGTCAAGGGCATGTAGGTTGGTTGCAGGCTCAATCCCTGACTTGTTGGGGTGTGTTTGGGAGGCAACAAATCATTGTGTCTCTTTACATAGATGTTACCCTCTCTTTGTGTGTGTGTTTCCTCCCTCCCTTCCACTCTCTAAAATCAATGAAAAAATATCCTAGAATTTAGAATTTAAAAATTAAAAAAACAAATAATTTAAAGACACAGAGAGAGAGAGAGAAAGAGAGAGAGGGGTGGGGGAGAGAGAGAATAAACCTCATCTCATTTTGGTATATTAGACTATAACCCTCCAAACTAATATCTCTTCCCCTACACTGGACCATTTGTCATAATTCCTGTTGTTCTAGCTTTTGCCCCAGTAATATTAAAATTTGTAAAAACAGTTTGTCTCCAACAGGTTACCAGTTATCAGCCCTTCTTGCACTCAGGAAACACCATCTCAAGACACTGTCACAACTTCAGTTTGTGCCCAGACCTCCCAAAGCAAGGATGATGGGTCAGATATAAAAAGCTTCAGATGCCTGGCAAGTGGCAAAATTGGGACAAGCATCATAATCAAACACGTACTATAATTAATGATTTGGCTTGTGCTAGAGATTTTTATTTTCTACATTTCTTTGTAATGGGAGAGAGACCCTTCTACTCAAAACATGGATGATCAATTAGAGGGGAACCTGTACTCTATCTCTCACCCAACATAGATATAGCCACCCAATAATCAGTCTTTTTAAAAAAATAATTTATTAATTTCAGAGAGGAAGGGAGAGGGGAAGAGAGATAGAAACATCAATGATGAGAGAGAATCATTGATTGGCTGCCTCCTGCACACCCCTCACTGGGAATCAAACCTGCAACCTCAGCATGTGCCCTGATCAGGAATCAAACCACAACCTGATTCATAGGTCAATGCTCAACCTCTGAACCACATTGGTGGGTGACATATCACATTTATTGATTTGCAAATATTGTATTAGCCTTGTATCTTTGATATAAATCTCACTTGATTATGGTGCATGATCTTTCAAAAATAATGTTGGATCCAATTTGCTAAAATTCTGTTGAGGATTTTAGCATCTGTGTTCATCAGAGATATTAGCCTGTAATTATCTTTCTTTGTAGTGGCTTTATCTGGTTTTGGAATTAGGAAAATGCTGGCTTTGTAAAAAGAGCTTGTAAGTGTTCTGTCCACTTGAAATTTTTGAAATAGTTTGAGGAAGACATGTGTTAGATCTTTGAATGTTTGGTAAAATTATGTAAATCCATACAGTCCCCAGGACTTTTGTTTGCTAGCAGTTTTTAAACTACTGCTTCAAATTCATCAGTTGTTTTTTCACTACAACCCATAAGTTTTGAGTGGTTTTGTGTTAATTTACAAATTCATCAGGTATTTTTGTTAAGGTTTTCTGATTATATTTTGGAAGATTGTATGTTTCTAGAAATTTGTCCATTTAATCTGATTTTCCAGTTTATTGGCATATAGTTGTTTATAGTATTTGCTTACAAACCTTTGTATTTCTGTGGTGTACAATGTTTTCTTTTTATTAAATCTTTATTATTCAGATTATTACATTTGTTTCTCTTTTTTCCCCTCCATAGCTCCCCTTCACCCAGCTCCCACCCTTCCCTCTACCCTTACCTCCCGCCCGTTGACCTCATCCATAGGTGTATGATTTTTGTCCAATTTCTCCCTGTACAACCCTCACCCATTTTCCTCTGAGAATTATCAATCCACTCCCTTTCTGTACTCCTAATTCTAGTATATTAACCAGTTTATTCTGTTGATCAAATTTTTAATTCACTTAATTTTTAGATTCACTTGTTGATAGATATTTATTTGTTGTTCATAATTTTTTGGCTTTTACCTTTTTCTTCTTCCTCTTCTAAAAGAGTACCTTTCAGCATTTCATATAATACTGGTTTGGAGTTGATGAACTCCTTTAGCTTTTTCTTATCTGTGAAACTCTTTATCTGTCCTTCAATTCTGAATGTTAGCTTTGCTGGATAGATTATTCTTGGTTGTAGGTTCTTCCTATTCATCACATTGAATATTTCTTGCCACTCCCGTCTGTTGAGAAATCAGCTGACAGTTGTATGGGTGCTCCCTTGTAGGTAATGAACTGTTTTTCTCTTGCTGCTTTTAATATTCTCTCTTTGTCTTTTGCTCTTGGTATTTTAATTATGATGTGTCTTGGTGTAGTCCTCTTTGGATTCCTTTTATATGGGGTTCTGTGTGCTTCATGGACTTGTAAGTCTATTTCTTTTACCAGATGTGGGAAGTTTTCAGTCATTATTTCTTTAAATAGGTTTTCAGTAACTTGCTCTCTCTCTTCTTCTGGCACCCCCACAATTCTGATGTTAGTATGCTTGAAACTGTCCCAGAGGCTCCTTACATTATCTTCACATTTTTGGATTTTCTCTTCTTGCTTTTTCAGCTGAGTGTTTTCTGTTTCTTTATATTTCAAATTTTTGACTTGATTCTTGCCTTTCTGTAGTCTGCTGTTAGGACTCTGTATTATATTTTTTATTTCAGTCAGTGTATGTTTAATTTCTAGTTAATCCTTTTTCATCTGTAGTTGGTTCTTTTTCATCTCTAGTTGGATCTTCTCCAACTCTAGTTGGTTCTTTTTCATCTCCTCTTGGGTCTCGCTAACTTTTCCCAACTTTTCTGGGATATTCTTGAAAAACCTTATAAGCATGGTTTTGAATTCTATATCCAGTCATTTGTTTTCCTCCATTTCTTTTGTTTATGATCCTTTCCCTTGTCTTGGCATTTTCACTATGCTGGGAGAACTTCTGTGTTGGATATAGCCTTATGATACAAGAGTTGCAAAACTGCAAAAGCCTCTCTGTTGAGCTTGGGATGGGTAGAGTCTCAGGATTTAATGGGCCGCCTTGCCTTCAGTTGGCCTCACCCTCCACGGCCCCTGAATTTCACATCACTGGGTAATCGATGGAGCGGTCCGTGGGGGTGCACACTCTCTCGCAGTGCCTCTAGACTGCTGCCCCTCCAGCTCCCCTGTTCTCCCAGGATCAAATGAGTCTGGGTCCCCAGGGTTTCACTCGAAACTGGGGTTAAGTGCAGTTAGAAATAGCACAGTTGGCAGGGTCTGTCTCCCACCTGCTCATGAAAGCCAGCAGCACAATCAGCAGTCAGTCCTCTGCCCGCAGTGCCATGAGCGCCACCACACTTTTGATCTTTTTCAACTCCCCTAAATTTCCGTGCACTTCTCCCTTTTCACAGTCCAGACTCTCCCCATATGAGTTTCAGCTGGATCTAGGGTTTAGTGTCGTAGAATAAGGAGTACAATGCCTTTGAGAGTCTCCATCTCCCTCCCACCAGAGAAAGCCAGTCAGGTTCTCAGGCACCTGCTCTCTGCACACGTGCGTCTCCGTACCTCAGCTTTTTGCAGCTCCTCTGGGTCTCTGTGAGCCCCTCTCTTTCCTTCTAGTTAGAATTTCCACTTAGCCAGCTTTCCTGTGGTTCTGGATGATGTCCGTTCTGTCTTTTAGATGTAGTTTTGAAATTGTTGTGTGAGGCAGCAGTGTAGGTGTTTACCTATGCCACCATCTTGGATTCCTGGGAGGGAAGAAGGTGTACAATGTTCTATGGCCTCTTTCATTTCTGATTTTATTTATTTGGGTTTTCTTTGTTCATATTTTTATTTGTTTCTTTATTTCCTATTCACAGAAGGAGAAAGGCAGCATTCCTGGGATATATTCCACTTGGTCATAGTGTATGATCTTTCTCATGTACTGCTGGATCCGATTTGCTAGAATTTTGTTGAGGATTCTGGCATCTATGTTCATGAGGGATATTGGCCTGTAATTCTCTTTCATTATGTTGTCTTTATCTTGTTTTGATATTAGGGTGATGCTGGATTCACAGGAGGTGTTTGGAAATGTTCCTTCTTCTTGAATTTTTTGAAATAGTCTGAGGAAGATAGGTTTTAATTTTTTCTTGAATGTTTGCTAAAAAGCCCCTGTGAAGCCCTGTAGTTCCGGGCTTTTGTTTGCTGGAAGCTTTTTGATGACCACTTTAATTTCTTCCATAGTTATTGGCATGTTGAGATGTTTATATTCTTCCTGTGAATTTTATTTTTATTTTTCTTGGAATATGTCCATTTCCTGTAGGTTGTCCAGTTTGTTGGAATAGAGTTGTTCATAATATTTTTTAACAATCCTTTGTATTTCGGAGGGGTCTGTTGTTATTTCTCATCTTTAATTTCTGATTTTGTTTATTTGGGTCTTCTCTCTTTGCTTATTGGTGAGCCTGGCTAGAGGTCCATCAATCTTATTTATTCTTTTATAGAACCAGCTCTTGGTTTTATTGATTTTTGAATTATTTCTTTGGTCTCTATGTGGATTATCTCTGCTCTGATCTTTACTATTTCCTTCCTTCTACTTACACTGGGCTTTCCTTATTGCTCTCTTTCAAGCTCTTTGAGTTATAGAGTTAGCTAATTTATTACCATTGTTTCTTGTGGGGTTTTTTTGCAGTAGAGTTATAGAGCTATGAACTTCCCTCTGAAGACTCCTTTCACTGTTTCCCATAAATTTTGTATTGTTGTATTTTGATTGTCATTTGTTGCCATGATGTTTTTTATTTCTTTCTTGATCTCTCTGGTTACCCAGTCGTTGTTTATTTTTTAAGTTTTTTAATTAATGTGTTACATGTAAACATATCTTCCCTTTGCCCCCCACTCCCAGTTATATCCTAAACCCCCAGTCTCTTGTGTTCATTAGTTATGTTTATACGCATGCATACAAGTCCTTTTGTTGATCTCTTATCTACCCCCATCTCTCCCTAACCTTCCCACTGTAGTTTAACAGTCTATTTGATGCTTTACTGCCTCTGTATCTATCTTTTTCTTCATCAGTTTATGTTATTTATTATCCATAAATGAGTGATATCATGTGGTGTTTTTCTTTCATTGATTGGCTTATTTCACTTAGCATGATGCTCTCAGGTCCATCCAGGTTGCTGCAAATGGTAGCAATTCCTTCTTTTTGATGGCAGCATATTATTCCGTTGTGTAGATGTACCATAGCTTTCTGATCCACTCCTCTGCAGACAGCCACCTAGGCTACTTCCAAATTGTAGCTATTGTAAATTGTGCTGCTATGAACATAGGGGTGCATAAATCCTTTCTGATTAGTGTTTGTGATTTAGGATAAATTCCTAAGAGTGGGATTACAGGGTCAAATGGGAGATCCATTTTTAGTTTTTTGAGGAAACTCCATACTGTTCTCCACAGTGGCTGCACCAGTCTGCATTCCCACCAGCAGTGCACCAGGGTTCCTTTTTCTCCGCATCCTCGCCAACACTTGTCCTTTGTTGATTTGTTTATGATTGCCATTCTGACAGGTGTGAGATGGTATCACATTCTCATTTTGATTTGCATCTCTCAGATAATTAGTGACTTTGAGCATGTTTTCATGTGTCCCTTGGCCTTCCTTCTGTTCTCGTTCAAAAAGGATCTATTTGGGTCCATTGCCCATTTTTTTATTGGATCATTTATCTTCCTTTTATTAAGTTGTATAAGTTAGCTGTAGATGTTGGGGATTAAACCTTTATCAGTAATAATATTGGCAAATATGTTCTCCCATACAGTGGTCTTTCTTGTTGTTTTGTTGATGGTTTCTTTTGCTGTGCAAAAGCTTTTTATTTTGATGTACTCCCATTTCTTTATTTTCTCTTTAGCTTCCAATGCCCTTGGAGCAGTATCAGTGAAGAAGTTCTTTCAGCATATGTCTGAGATTGTGCTGCCTGTGGATTACTCTAGTATTTCTATGGTTTTCCATCTTATGTTTAAATCCTGTATCCCATTTGGATTTTATTTTGGTGTATGGTGTAAGTTGGTGCTCTAGTTTCATTTTTTTGCATATATCTGTCCAATTTCCTACCACCATTTATTGAAGAGGCTGCCTTGACTCCATTGTATGTTAATGCCTCCTTTATCAAATGTTAATTGAGCATAGTGGTTTGGGTGGATATCTGAATTCTCTTTTCTATTCCATTGGTCTATATGTCTGTTCTTGTGCCAGTACTAGACTGTTTTGAGAACAGTGGCTTTGTAATATAGCTTGAAATCAGGTTTTGAGATTCCACCTGTAATATTCTTCTTTCTCAGAATTTCTGTGGCTATTCATGGTCTTTTTTTCTTCCAGATGAATCTGGAGAATTCTTTCTAGGTCTGTGAAATATGTCATTGGTATTTTAATGGGTAGTGCATTGAATCTACAGATTGCTTTGGGTAATATTGACATTATAATGATGTTGAATCTCCCAATCCATGAACATGGTATGCTCTTCCATCTGTTTATATCTGTTTATGTCTTCCTCTATCTTTTTTTTCAGTGTCCTGTAGTTTTCTGGGTATAGTATTTTACCTCTGTAGTTAAGTTTATTCCTAGGTATCTTAATTTTTTTGGTGTGATGGTAAATGGAGTTACTTTTTTATTCTCTCTTTCTGTAAGTTCATTATTAGTATATAGAAATCCCATAGATTTATTGGCATTAATTTTGTATCCTGCTACATGGCTGAACACATTTATTAGGTCTATTAGTTTTTGGATGGAGTCTTTCGGGATTTTTATGTACAGTATCATGTCATCTGCAAATAAGGACAGCTTTTCTTCTTCTTTTCCAATTTGGATGACTTTTACTTCTTCTTCTTCTCTAATTGCAATGGCTAATACTTCCAATATTATGTTGAACAGGAGTGGTGAGAGTGGGCATCCCTATCTTCTTTCTGTTCTTAGGGGAAATGGTTTTAGTTTATGTCTATTGAGTATGATGTTAGCTGTGGGTTTGTTATATATAGCTTTATGATGTTGAGGTATGATTCTTCTATTCCCACCTTGCTGAGATTTCTTTCAAGAAAGGGTGTTGGATTTTGTCAAATGCTTTTTCTGCATCAATTGATATGACTATGTGATTTTTATCTCTCAATTTGTTTATGTGATGTATCACATTTAATGATTTGCGTATATTGTACCATCCTTCCATTCCTGGGATAAATCCTACTTGGTCATGGTGTCTGATCTTTCTGATGTATTGCTGGATCAGATTTGCTAGAATTTTGTTGAGGATTTTGGCATCTATATTCATGAGGGATATTGGCCTGTAATTCTCTTTCATTGTGTTGTCTTTATCTGGTTTTGCTATTAGGGTGATGATGCTGGCTTCATAGAACGTATTTGGAAGTGTTCCTTTTTCTTGAATATTTTTGAATAGTCTGAAGAGGATAAGTTTTAATTCTTCCTTGAATGTTTGGTAAAACTCCCTGTGTAGCCATCTGGTCCTAGGCTTTTGTTTGCTGAAAGCTTTTTTTAAAAAAATATATTTTATTGATTTTTTACAGAGAGGAAGGGATAGGGATAGAGAGTTAGAAACATCAATGAAAGGGAAACATCGATCAGTCACCTCCTGCACGCCCCACACTGGGGATGCGCCTGCAACCAGTATACATGCCCCTGACCAGAATTGAATCCAGGACCTTTCAGTCGGCAGTCCAACACTCTATCCACTGAGCCAAACCAGTTTCAGCTGCTGAAAGCTTTTTGATGACTACTTCAATTTCTTCCATAGTTATTGGCCTATTGAGATGTTTACATTCTTACCGTGAATTTTATTTTTATTTTTCTTGGAATATGTACATTTCCTGCAGGTTGTTCAGTTTGTTGAAATAGAGTTGTTCATAATATTTTTTGACAATTCTTTGTTCTTTGGAAGGTCTGTTTTTATTTCTCCTCTTTAATTTCTGATCTTGTTTATTTGGGTCTTCTCTCTTTGCTTATTGGTGAGCCTGGCTAAAGGTCCATCCATCTTGTTTATTCTTTCATAGAACTGGCTCTTAGTTTTATTGATTTTTGAATTATTTCTTTGGTCTCTATGTGGTTTATCTCTGCTCTGATCTTTACTATTTCCTTCTTTCTGCTTACACTGGGCTTTTCTTGTTGCTCTCTTTCTAGCTCTTTAAGTTGTAGAGTTAGGTAATTTATTACCATTGTTTCTTGTTTTTTTTTTGTGTTTTTTTTTTGTAGTAGGCTTGTAGAGCTATGAACTTCCCTCTGAAGACTGCTTTCACTGTGTCCCATAAATGTTGTATTGTTGTGTTATCATTGTCATTTGTTGCCATGATGTTTTATTATTTCTTCCTTGATCTCTCTGGTTACCCAGTCATTGTTTAATAGCATACTGTTTAGTCTCCATATGTTTGATTTCTTTGTATTGATTTTATTGTAGTTGATTTTCACTTTTATGCCACTGTAATCTGAGAAAATGCTTGATATCATTTCTATCTTCTTTTAATTTTTTATTTTTTTAAAATATATTTTTATTGATTTTTCACAGAGAGGAAGGGAAGGGGATAGAAACATCGATGAGAGAGAGACATTGATCAGCTGCCTCCTGCACGCTCCCTACTGGGGATGTGCCCACAACCAATGTACATGCCCTTGATCGGAATCGAACCTGGGACCCTTCAGTCCCCAGGCCGACGCTCTATCCACTGAGCCAAACTGGTTTCAGCTGATTTCTATCTTCTTGAATTTGAAGAGACTTTGGCTATGACCCAACACATGGTCTATCTTTGAAAATGACCTATGTGCAATTGAGAATAATGTATATTCTGTGGCTTTGGGGTGAAATGTTCTGAATATGTCAATTAATTCCATCCGGTCTAATGAGTCATTCTGAATTGAATTTTTTTTGCTAATTTAAAAAAAAAATATATATATCTTATTGATTTTTTACAAAGCGGAAGTGAGAGGGATAGAGAGTTAGGAACATCTATGAGAAAGACATCAATCAGCTGCTTCCTGCACACTCCCCATTGGGGATGTGCCTGCAACCAAGATACATGCCCTTGACCTTACAGTCCGTAGGCTGACGCTCTATCCACTGAGCCAAACTGATTTCGGCTCTTTGCTGATTTTTTGTTTAGAGGATTTGTCCAATGGTGATAGTGGTGTATTAAAGTCTCTTACTATGATTGTATTGCTGTCAATCTCTCCCTTAATATCCTCCAGGAGTTTTTTATGTATTTAGGTGCTCCTTTATTGGGTGTGTATGTTTACCAGAGTGACTTCTTCTTGTTGGATTAGTCCTTTTAGTATTATGAAGTATTCTTTCTTATCTCTTGTTATGTTCTTCACTTTGCGATCTAATTTGTCAGATATAAGTATTTCATCTCTAGTTTTTTTTTTTATTTCCTTTTGCCTGAAAAACCGTCTTTCATCCCTTCACCCTCAATCTGTGTGCATCTTTTTTTCTGAGGTGGGTTTCTTGTAGATAGCACATATATGGGTTATGTTTTCTTATTCAGTCTGTTACCCTATGTTTTGGATTGGAGCATTTAATTTGTTTACATTCTAATATATTATTGATAGGTACTTATTTGTTGCCATATTTATTCTTTACCCCATGTGTTCCTTCTTTGGTTCCTATTTCTTTTTTTTTTTCTTTCTTTTTTTCTTTTTCTTTCTTTCTTTTTTCTTTTTACAGAAGACCCTTTAACATTTAATGCATTGCTTGTTTGGGGGTAATAAATTCCTTTAGTCCCCCCCTTTTTTATAGTGAAGCTCCTGATGTTAGCTTAAATTTTGATTGAAAGCCTTGCTGGGTACAGTATTCTTGGATTCAGACCCTTCCTTTGCAGGACTTTGTATATTTCATTCCATTTCCTTTTGGCCTGATGAGTTTCTGTTGAGAAATTAGTTGCTAGTCTGATGGGGGTTCCTTTGTAGGTAACTTTCTGTTTCTCTCTGGCCGCTTTTAAGATTCTTACTTTGTTGTTGGTGTTTGCCAGTTTAGTTATAATGTGCCTTGGTTTCGGTCATTTGGGGTTCATTTTGCTTGGGATTCTGTGAGCTTCCTGGATTTGTGTGGTTTTTTTCTTCCCTATATCGTGGAAGTTTTCTGTCATTATTTCTTCAAACAGGTTTTCTATTCTTTGCTCATCTTCCACTCTTTCTGGAACCCCATTTATGCAAATGTTGTTTTGTTTTGTATTATCCCAAAGTTCCCTTAGGCTTTCCTCTTGGTTTTTAACTTTATTTTTCTCGAAGTTGCTGTATTTGGGTATTTTTTCCTACCTTGTCTTTTAGGTCACTGTTGTGGTCCTCTGCTTCTTCTAGTCTACTTTTGATGTTTTCTATTGAGTTCTTTACAGCAGCAATGTTTTTTTCATTTATTCTTGGTTCTTCTTCATTTCCTCTCAGTTATTACTCATATTGTTACGTTTGTCTTCCATTCTTTTCTGCTACCTTATGAACATTTCTCTGAATTCTTTCTCTCTCAGGTTGCTTGCCTCTATTTCTTTTACTTCCTTTTCTGGTGATACCGGCTTTTCTTTCATATGTGGGCTGTTTCTTTGTCTGCCCCTGGTGTTTCTTCTCCAGGTGTCTGGTTATGTAGTTCTCTCTCCTGTGTTGATTTGAAGGTACAAAATACAACACAACCAGGTACAATGCACAAGGCAATAAACAGAAATGTATTCACAGTGTTAATAACCACAAACAAGGTGATCACCAGTAAGAGACAAATTAGGGGAAACTAGAGAAAGAAGAAGAAAGAAAAGAGAAAAAGAGAAAATAGGAGTGCCAATATAATATTGGAAGAAGGGAGAAAAAAGAGGGAAAAAAAGAAAAAAAGAAGAAGAAAAGAAAAAAATTAAGACAGAAAAGAAAGAGATTAAGAAAGAAAAGGGGCACAAATTATATATATGAGGAGAAAACTCCACAGCACTAATCCCAACAAATCCTGACAACAAGTACCTGGAGGTTAATACAAACTACAAATAACAACTAATATCAAGGGAGGCAAGAGAAAACAGAGATAAAAACAAACAAACAAAAAGCATTATAAAACAAGTAGAATAAGCAAAAACAATCTCTCAAAAAAGTATAAAACATCAATATAATCAATGTTCAGGCAAACAACAACAAAAGGACATAGAGAAAAACAATTTTTTGTATGGTAAAGACAGAGAAGAGAGAAGTGCCTATGGACTTGGATTAGGGGATTGAAAATTAGATATATAAGTGGGGTGAAATTTGGGTAAAAAGAAAGAATAGGGAAAATCTAAAGTAGGAAAAGAGTAAGAGAAAGAAGACAACAAAATGGGAAAAGTTAGGAAGAGAGTGTTGGCATAAATGTAGAGTTGAGAGAGAATAAAATGATGCTAAAGGAAAGATGAAAATTGAATGTAGAACTCTAATCCCAAAGTAAAATAAAGAGAAAATATAATGAGACTTCTTTTTTTCAAAAGGGTAAAATAGTAGTAGTAATAATACTGGTTGAAAATAAAAATGTAATAATTAAAAAGTTAAAATCAATTGAGGAAAAAAGAAAAAAAAAGTTTTTTAATTAAAAGATGAAAAAAAAAAAAGAATAGAAATGTGCAGTAGTGAAGGTCATTCACGTCCTCTGTTGTTCTGTTTGGGACACCTGTCTCCCAGTCAGGACGGTATTCCAGTTTTCTGCATTCCACTGCTGCTGAGTGTTGTAAGCCAGTTCTGATTTTTAAGCAGGTGGTGTTTCTTAATTTCTTTATTCTTTTGTGATTATGCAAGAGTCAATTTGTGAGTTATCCCTTGGGTGGCAGTGTTTCGGGATTGATCTCTGAGACTATAGGTCCTCTCTAGCCTGTGCTTAGATCCTGCTTTCCCTGTGGCACTTAATACCAGTTTGTAGGAGTGGGCTTCCCCAGAGCTGGTTCTCTGAAGGTCACTCTCTGCTCTGATCCCCAGGTTCCAGAAAAACAACTTCCCCCTGCAGTCTCCCAGGGTGTCCCCAACTGGGTGAGCCTATATATTGGGCTTAGCAATCAGAAGCAAGGATCTGAAGAAGAAAGAGTGCAAGTCTGTGCAGTCCTCTTTCCCTGATCTTATTCAAGCAGCTGGCATACTTGAATAACTCCCAGCCTGTCCTTCTGCCTCAGATCAAAATGGGTTGCTTTCTAGAGCTCCCTTCTGTTAACAGCTCTGAGGGCTTCCTTCTACATTCAGGATTCACGCCCTGCCCAACATCCATGGATTTCTCTAGGTGCAGCTTTCCCTCTGTCTAGTTCCCAAAGTGTGCACATCTCTCTGTTCTCCAGGACCAGAGACCTCACCTTACCCCAGGCAAAATCTGACCTTTCTGTGTGGTATGTAGAGCTCCTCTGAATCCTAGGGTTTGCACTGATTGGGGACCCATGTTCTGGATCTCGAAGCTGTTTGGTGGGTGCCACAACTGTCGCTTTTCAGGCTCCAGTAAACATCTATTTTCCCCTTCAAGATGTCGCAGTCTCTGTGTTTGCACTGGTGGCTCCCGGAGAAAAAACCCCATGGCAGTGGGGCTGCCTGGTCAGGGGAGTCCAGTCCAGCAGTCCTCTCACCTTCTCCTGGAGGATAACTGTCCCTGAACCCACCAACAAACACTCCCAGTGTGACCCTCAGCTGTTCTCTCTGTCTGCTCAGCAACAAGGCTCCAGATACGTTCATCTATCTTGTCGCCATTTTCCCCCCTAGAAGTCTCTTTGTATATTTTTTTATAGATTAGATTAAACCTTTATGCCTCCCAGTCTTTGTGGGATGGCCTTGTGTAGAAAGTGTCTTGAAGGGTCCAGTGATACATTCTCTTTGTTTTCATGAGCTGGATGTTCTAGAAACGCCCCTTGAGTGTGTTATTTGGGCTTTTCCGTTGACCTATTCATGCGAGGGATCTCCTCTCTTACTTGCTGACAATAAGGCTCAACCCCCAATCTCATCATGCCAGCTGATATATACGTGCTTACAGAACAGAACAAGATATAGCAGGACCAAACAAAACAACAACAACAACAACAACAAATAAAGTGATGCAAAGCAACAGCAGGTCCCTCCATGCTGTCTCAAAAGGTTAGAGAGCCTTCTTTTTTACTGCTGCATAGTGTACCACGGTGTTAATGTATCACAGCTTTTTTATCCACTCATCTACTGATGGGCACTTGGACTGTTTTAAGATCTCAGCTATTGTATATTGTGCTGGTATGAACATAGCAGTTCATACATTCTTTCTGATCCATGTTTTGGGTTTTTTAGAATATATTTCAACTCGGGACAGAGACATGTAACCACAGCTGCAGACCCATAGACACTAAGAATCCAGACATACTGGCCACAGATTTCTGTGAATCACAGAGCCTATTCCTCTCCCTGCAGCTCGTGGATAGAGTCATAGAAACTGATAGACTTGTCACTCTCACAGGCCACAGTGTCGCTATAGTAATTTGAGCCTGGGAGCGTGTGGACACTGGGAGTATGTTCCCTGCAATGCAATTGGGTGACCAAACCCAAAGCCCATGCAGGACAGCAGTGCCTCCTGACTTTGATTCTGGGCAAGTATGCATAGAAGTTTCTTTTCCACAACGCAGAAGTGGACCTCCTGCCAACACAGTGATATTGTGCAACCCAGTCCCCCAAGCTGACCGGACCCCAATTCTTCGGGCGGAAGGCAGCACTAAGCACCAGTGACTTGACTCTGTTTCTTATTGCATGCACCTGGGAACCTCTGACTCCCAGTGCATTCATATTAAGAGCTAGTGATTCCAATTCTTAGTGCATGAGCACTCAGGGACCCTGATTCTCAGCATGAGGCCACATGAAGCAACAGAGACTCTGATACTCAATTCTTGATGCAAACACAGGAAAACTCTGACTCCTGGCACATGTTAGAGGGCTCTGATTTTGGGCACATGCCAGCAGAGTCTCTGTTTCAGAGAAGTGCAGTTAGGGTCCCTGATTCTAGGTATGCATATGAGGCCACACTGAGCAGGTAACATTGACTCTGGGCAAATCTGGTTCCCACCAACCCATGGCAGCCACACATCTTAGTGTCAGAGCTCTTCAGTGACACTCAGATGGTGTGAAGCTCCCACTGCTCACAGTCCAAGCCCATGCAACTCAATGTTTGAATCTTTGGTGATAGTCAGAATGGGGAGATGACACAATTCGCAGAGGAGTTGCCAAGAAAGGAAATTAGTGAAATTGAAGCATGTAACATGCAAGGAAATAATTCAGAGTAATAGTTGTACAATTCATACACCAGATGGATGGGAAAATCAACAACCTATGCAAGAATCAGGAAAAAATGAAAAGTGATATAGCTACAATAAAAAACACTATGGAAGGTGTCAACATTAGACTAGAAGAAGAAGAGGACCAAATTAGTGAGTTAGAAGATAAAGTAGAGAAACAAGCTCAATCTGAATAGCAGATGGAGAAAAAAAAATTAAAAAGCAGGGGGAGAGGCGAAGGGAGCTTTGGGACAACATGAAATGAAGTAACATAAGTGTAAAAGGGCTGCCAGAAGGACAAGAAAAGCAGCAAGGATTAGAATATATTTTTGAATAAATAATGACAAAAATCTTCCCAGATACAAGGAAGAAAAAAGTTACACAAGTACAGAGAGTCCCAAGTAAGATCAATCCCACACCAAGATATAGCATAATTACAATGGCAAATGTTAACAACAAAGAAAAAAATCTTTTTAAAATATTTTATTGATTTTTTACAGAGAGGAAGGGAGAGAGATAGGAAGTCAGAAACATCGATGAGACAGAGTCATCAATCAGCTGCCTCCTGCACACCCCACAGTGGAGATGTGCCCACAAGAAAGGTACATGCACCTGACCGGAATCGAACCTGGGACCTTTCAGTCCACAGGCCGATGCTCTATCCACTGAGCCAAACTGGTCTCGGCAAAGAGAAAAATCTTAAAGGCTGCAAGAGAGAGACAGAGAGTTACCTACTAAAGGATCCCCCATCAGATTATCAAATGATTTCTTAACAGAAACACATCAAGCTAGAAGGAAATGAAAGAAGGTATACAAAGTGTTGCAAAGCAAAGGACTGAATCCAAGAATACTGTATCCAGTAAGTCTATCAATATAAATTGAAGGGAAAATCAGAAGCTTTGTAGACAAAAAAAGGATAAGGGAGTTTATCACTACCAAGCCAGCAATGCAAGAAATTCTATAGGGAATGCTGTAAAAAAGAAGAAATAAAAATGGAAGAAGGAACACATGGACAAAAATAGGAGTGTGTATAAACAAGTAACTTTCAATAATAACTTTAAACATAAATGGGCTAAATGGTCCAATGAAAAGACATTGAGTGGCTGAATGGATAAAAAAATGATGCATATATATTCTGTCTACAAGAGACTCACCTCAGAAAAAGGGACTCACACAGACTGAAAGTGAAGGGATGGAAAAATATCTTTCAGGCAAATGGAAATGAAAAAAACAAAAAACTGGGAGAGTAATATTTTTATCTGAAAAAAAATAGATCTCAAAGTGAAGGCCATAACAAGAGATAATAAGGCCACTTCATAATACTAAAGGGATCAATACTACAAGAGGATATAACCCTGGTAAATATATATGCACGCAATGCAGGAGCATTCAAATACATTAAAAAAAAACCCTCCTGGAAGATATCAAGGGAGAGATCGACAATAATACAATCAAGGGGACTTTACTACACCACTGATATCACTGGGTACATCCTCCAAAATCAGCAAAGAAACAGCAATCCTAAATGACTCACTAGATCAGATGGACTTAATTGACATCTTCAGAATATTTCACGCCAAAGCCATGGAATATACGTTCTTTTCAAGTGCACATGGGACATTTTCAAAAATAGACCATATATTGGGTCACAAGCAAAGTCTCCTCAAATTCAAAAAGATTGAAATCATATCAAGCATTTTTCTCAGATCACATTAGCATAATATTAGAAATAAACTACAATAAGAACATTCCAAAAAGTCCAATTATTTGTAAGCTGAATAGCATGCTATTAAACAATGATTGGGTTATAAATGTGATCAAAGAAAAAATTAAAAACATCCTGGAAACTAATAACAATAAAAACACAACAATGCAAATGCTATGGGACACAATGAAAGCAGTCCTGAGAGGGAAGTTTATAGCTCTACAGGCCTATCTCAAAAAAACAAGAAATAATGGTAATGAATCATCAAACTCAACAACTCAAAGAATTAGAAAGAAAGCAATAAGAAAAGCCCACAGTGAGCAGAAGGAAGAAAATAATAAAGATCAGAGCAGAAATGAATGACATAGAAACCAAAAAAAAAAAACCCCCCAAAAAACCCCACAAAAAAACAACAACAATACAAAAGATCAACAAAACTAAGAGCTGGTTCTTCAAAAGAATAAACAAGGTTGATGAACCTCTAGCCAGGCTCACCAAGGAGCAAAGAGACAGGACCCAAATAAACAAAACCAGAAATAAAAGAGGTGAAATAACAACAGACCCCACAGAAATACAAAGGATTGTTAAAAATACTATGAATAACTATATTCTAACAAGTTACACAACTTAGAGTAAATGGACACATTCCTAGAAAAACACAACCTTTCAAAACTCACTCAGAAAGATTTTAAAAATCTCAATATGCTGATAACTATGGAAGAAATTAAAGCAGTAATTCAAAACCACCCAGCAAACAAAAGCCTGGGACCGGATAACTTCACAGGGGAATTTTACCAAACATTCAAGGAAGAACTAATACCTATACTCCTCAGACTATTCCAGAACATTTAAGGGAAAGTAATACTTTCAAACTCCTTTTATGAAGCCAACATCACCTTAATACCAAAACCAGATAAAGATAACACAATGAAAGAGAATTACAAGCTCATATCCCTCATGAACATAAATGCCAAAATCCTCAACGAAATTCTAGCAAATCAGATCCAGCAGTATACCAGAAAGATCATACCCCATGACCAAATAGGATTTATCCCAAGGATGCAAAGATGATACAATATTTGCAAATCAATAAACGTGATACATCACATAAATAAATTGAGAGATAAAAATCACATAGTCATATCAATTGATGCAGAAAAAGCATTTGACAAAATTTAACACCCTTTCTTGATAAAAACACTCAGCAAGGTGGGAATAGAAGGATCATACCTCAACATCATAAAAGCCATGTATGACAAATCCACAGCCAACATCATACTCCATGAGCAAAAATAAAACCATTTCCTCTAAGAACAGGAACAAGATAGGGATGCCCACTCTCACCACTCCTATTCAACATAGTGCTGGAAGTACTAGCCATTGTGATCAGACAAGAAAAAAAAAAAAAGAAAGGCATCCAAATTGGAAAAGAAGAATTGCAGATGATATGATAATTTATATAGAAAACCCTAAAGACTCCATAAAAAAATTTATTAGACTTGATAAATGAATTTAGCAATGTAGCAGAATACAAAATTAATGCCAATAAGTCTATGGCATTTCTTTACACCAATAATGAACTTATAGAAAGAGAGACTAAAAAAGCAAACCCATTTACCATTGCATCAAAAAATTAAGATACATAGGAATAAACTTAACTAAGGAGGTAAAAGACCTTTATGTGGAAAACTACATGACACTGAAAAAAGAGATAGAGGAGGACATAAACAGATGGAAGAACATATTATGTTTACGGATTGGTAGAATGAACACCATCAAAATGTCCATACTAACAAAAGCAATCTATAAATTAAATGCAATCCCCATTAAAATACCAACGGTACATTTCACAGACCTAGAATGAACTTTCCAAAATTCATATGGAAAGAAAAAAGACCCCAAATAGCTGCAGCAATCCTGAGAAAGAAGAACAAAGTAGGTGGGATCTCAATACCGGATTTCAAGCCACTATTCTTAAAATAGCCTGGTAGTGGCACAAAAACAGACATATAGATCAATGAGATACAATAGAGAACCCAGAAATCAACCCAAACCACTATTCCCAATTAATATTTGACAAAGAAGGCATGAACATACAATGGAATCAAGACAGTCTCTTCAACAAATAGTGGTGGGAAAATTGGACAGATACATGCATAAAAATGGAACTAGATCACTAATTTACATCATACATAAAAATAAAGTCAAAATGGATAAAGAACTTAAACATACAATAGGAAACCATAAAAATACTAGAGGAATTCATAGGCAGCAAAATCTCTGACAATATGCCAAAGGAACTTTTTCATTGACACTGCTCCTAGGACAATGGAAACTAAAGAGAAAATAAACAAATGGGACTACATCAAAATAAAAAGCTTTTGCCACAAGAAAACCCACTGCATGGGAGAACATATTTGCCAATGATATCCACAATAAGAGTTTAATCTCCAACATTTACAGAGAACTCATACAACTTGACATAAAGAAGATAACCAATAAAAAATGGGCAACTGATCTAAATAGGCAGTTTTCAAAAGAAGACAGAAGGAAGAGCAAGAGACATATGAAAACCTGCTCAAAGTCACTAATCATCAGAGAGATGCAAATCAAAACAACAATGTGATACCATCTCACACCATTTACAATGGCTATAATCAGCAAATTAACAAATGACAAGTGTTGGCGAGGATGCAGAGAAAAAGGATCTCTTTTGCACTGCTGGTGGGAATGCAGACTGGTGCAGCCACTGTGGAGAACAGTATGGAGTTTCCTCAAAAACTAAAAATGGAATTCCCATTTGACCCAGTGATCAAACTTTTAGGAATATATCTGAAGAAATTAGAAACAGAAATCATAAAGGATATATGCACCCCTATGTTCATAGCAGCACAATTTACCAAAGCTAAGATTTGGAAATAGCCTAAGTGCCCCTCAGCAGATTGGATTAAAAAAACAGTGGTACATTTACACAAAGGAATACTATGATGCAGTAAAAAGGAAAGAGCTCCTACCATTTGCAACAACATGGATGGAAATGGAAAGTATTATGTTAAGTGAAATAAGCCAGGCTGAGAAAGATAAATATCACATGATCTCACTCATTTGTAGAATATAATGAGTAGCATAGACTGATGAGATCCAGAGACTGAGAAACATTGATCAGAACATCAAACCTCAGGGAAGTTGGAGGTTGATGGAAGTAAGGGGGAGAGATCAACAGAGGGATAACACCTAATCAATGGACACAGACAACAGAGGGGTGGGGCAGGATTTGGGGGCAGGGAGTAATGGAAGAATAAGGACACATTTAAAAATAAAAATTAAAAAAATATTATGTGGAAAAAAATATTAAATCTAATCCATACTAGTGGTCACTATAACCTTAAGAGAAATTGTTTCAAGTGAGAAAGAGTTTTAAATGAAACTCTCTGTAGCCTGAAAAGTATTTTGGAAGGAAATAAAAAGAAGTTTCCTTCAAATATCATAAGGATTGTAATTGAAAGTCAATATATTTAGCCTCTTGAACCAAAGTAAGTAATTTGTTTTTTTGCCTCCCTGACAAAATTTACATAAAGTTACAAAAAGAAATTGACAGCCAGTTTGAAATTGAATTGCCATGGCCTAGAGCATAGAATATCCTTGTATGATATTATTCTGTAGTCATTATAATTCTTGATATTTCACAACAGCATATTGTACAATTATCCCATACAAAATTACAAGCTAATTCTTTGGCAGCAATTTAAAAAGGACATGAAAGGATTTAATCCCTTTCAGAAGGAATTAAGGTATCGGGAAGGCACTTGAGCATTCTATACTGGCCACTCTTACCTTTTTTGCCAAGAGGGACCTTCTTTTCACAATCCAATTGCCCTCAGCTGTTGCCTGAGCTTTCTAATCATGTTGAAGTTGAAGCCTCAGGTGGCTGGTATAACGGATCTGTCTTTCGCCCAATGGTGTGAGCTGAGCCCTCACTGGTGAAGGAACCTGACTTCTCTGAGATATGTGATCAGTGCTGTGCCCCGTCAGCAGGCGAGGGGATCCCAAGGCAGGTACTGGGTGTGGAGGCCACCAAGGAGATAGAACTGAACCTCACATCACTCTGCTTGGCCCTGGAGGATGACGGGTAAGATTCCCAGGGAAGGAACAACCTAAGACAGGCACAGTCACAGAGGGGCCATCAGGAGAGAACTTGGGGGTCAACAGAGGTGGGGCACAGATCCTCACCCCCCCAATCTTACAGGGGCCTGAATCCTCACCTCTTCTGAGGGAGGTCTCCTGCCCCCATGGCTGCTTAGCTTCCCATGCCTAGCACAGATTGGGACCCAGGTAACAGAGACTTGGGGGACAGCAACTGCCCTATATCTAAATCCAGACTTAGCACCAGGAATGCTCAGATCCTACTCAAGAATGCAAATAATACTTTCCACTAATATTTACAGGGTAATCTAAGATTGTTGGTAGAGTATTAAATTTGACAGTAAAAGAGTAATCAAGCTTTCAGATTAATTTAAATTGGCTAATTGAAATAAATGAATATTCAAGAAAATTTAATTGTATTGGACAAAAAGCTGTTTCTAAAGTATTAACTAAAATTTCTATTGGTAGTTCATCTCATGGTAAAATTGCTTAACATGCAATGAACCTAAAGCAGTCATATTTTTGTGCAAAAATTAAAATTTAAAGTTATCAAATTGCATTAAAATTTACAGAAGTCTCCATTAATCAAAAAAGGGGGATAGTAAGATAATATCATGTAAGGAAAAATATCTTGTAAGTAAATTACATCTAGAAAATTAATTTTCATTTATAATACTAACAGCAAGATACACAAAAAACACACATGATCTCAAAATAAGCCAAAAGAAAATTGTTTTGGCAAAAATAAAAAGGATCCCAACTCAATTTTATAGGAAAGACTCCTTTAACTTTTGGTCGAGAATATGTTTATTTACTTTCAGAAAACAACTCCAAGACCAAGTGGATTCCTGCAACAGAGAGGAACTGACAGGTCTGCTCCAACCACAAAGATAAGAGGAGAAACAGTTCAGAGATGGAAGACACTGAAGATTCCTTGCCATGCTAGCAGTTAGCAGCTGTGCATCGCTGCAGGTTGCCCAGGACCAAACCAGAGAGGGTCGGACCTGCATTGCCACCGTTTGTCCACCATCCAGATATCATTGCTCACGTGTACACGTAAGGAACTGTTTGACCTTGAAACTGGGACTCAGAACTGTTGGACATTGAAATTGGGACTCAAACATTTTTTGTTCTTATAGTTTTATTTCTAGTCTGTAGAGGCAAAATGTTTTTAAAGAAAAGAATCAGAGGGGGGAAACAGATATAGAGGTAAAGAAGCATTGAACAGCCTTTTATATTACAGCGGGAAGGCAGGGGTGGTTGTGGGGGGGCGGCTGTAAGAGATCAACCAAAGGACTTACATGCATGTATATAAGATAATCAATGTATACAAGACACTGGGGGTAGGGAGCAGGTGATGGCATGTACTGGGGGGTAAGGAAGGCTGGGAAGAGGTCAATGGGGGGCAAAAAAGGAGACATATGTATAACTATTTGTAATACTTCAAACAATAAAAAAAGGAAAAAAAGAGAAATAAACTAAAATAAAAACAATCCAAACAACTTAAAAACTTGGAAACTTAATAGTATGCTATTAAATAATGATGGGGTTACCAAAGAGCTCAAAGAACAAATTAAAAATATCCTGGAAGGAGAGAAGTCAAGATGGCAGCATAGGTAAACACCTACACTGCTGTCTTGCACAAAAATTTCAAAACTACAACTAAAAGACAGAATGTACATCATCCAGAACCACAGGAAAGCTGGCTGAGTGGAAATTCTACAACTAGAGGGAAAGAGAGGGGCTCACAGAGACCCAGAGGAGCTGCAAAAAGCTGAGGTATGGAGATGTGTGCGTGGAGAGAGTGAGTGACTACGAACCTGGCTGGCCTTCTCTGGCGGGAGGGAGACGGAGACTCTGAAAGGCATTGAACTCCTTATCCTATGACATTAAACCCCAGATCCAGCCAAAACTCATACAGGGGGAGTTTGGACTGTGAAGGGGGAGAAGTACACGGAAATTTAGGAGCGTCGCAAAAGATCAGAAGTCTGGTGGAGCGCATAGCACTGCGTAGCAGAGGACTGACTGTTGATTGTGCTGTTAGCTTTCATGAGTAGGCGGGAGACAGACCCTCCCAACTGTGCCACTTCTAACTTCACTAAACCCCAGTTTCGGGCGAAACCCTGGGGACCCAGACTCGTGTGGTCCCATAGCACAGGGGAGCCGGAAAGGCAGCACTCTAGAGGCACTGCGAGAGAGAGCGCGCGCGCTCACAGGGACTGTTCCAGTGACTACTCAGTCACTTGAGACTCAGGGGCCTGGAGGGCGGCGCCGACTGGAAGGCAAGGCAGTCCCTTAAGCCCTGAGACTCCACCCATCCCAAGCTCAAGAGAGGCTTTTGCGGTTTTTCAAGTCTGGTATCATAAGGCTGAATGCAACACAGAAGTTCTCCCGGAATAGTGAAAATGCCGAGACAAGGGAAGGGATCACAAACAAAAGAAATGGAGGGAAACAAATGACTGGATATAGAGTTCAAAACCACGGTCATAAGGTTTGTCAACAATATGCTAGAAAAGACGGATAAATTCAGCAAGTCCCAAGAGGAGATACAAAAGGACCTAGAGATGCAAAAGATCCAACTAAAGATGATAAAGGACCAACTAGAAATTAAACATACACTGACTGAAATAAAAAATATTATACAGAGACCTAACAGCAGACTAGAGGAAGGCAAGAATCAAGTAAAAAATGTGAACTATAAAGAATCAGAAAACACTCAACTGGAAAAGCAAGAAGAGAAAAGAATCCAAAAAGGTGAAGATAATGTAAGGAGCCTATGGGACAGCTTCAAGCGTACCAACATCAGAATTGTGGGGGTGCCAGAAGAGAGAGAGCAAGATACTGAAAACCTATTTAAAGAAATAATGACTGAAAACTTCCCACATCTGGTAAAAGAAATAGACTTACAAGTCCAGGAAGCACACAGAACCCCATATAAAAGCAATCCAAAGAGGACTGCACCAAGACACATCATAATTAAAATACCAAGAGCAAAAGACAAAGAGAGAATATTAAAAGCAGCAAGAGAAAAACAGTTCATTACCTACAAGGGAGCACCCATACGACTGTCAGCTGATTTCTCAACAGAAATGATGCAGGCCAGACGGGAGTGGCAAGAAATATTCAACGTGATGAATAGCAAGAACCTACAACCAAGAATACTCTATCCAGCAAAGCTATCATTCAGAATTGAAGGGCAGATAAAGAGCTTCACAGAGAAGAAAAAGCTGACGGAGTTCATCAACTCCAAACCAGGATTATATGAAATGCTGAAAGGTACTCTTTTAGGAGAGGAAGAAGAAAAAGGTAAAAGCCAAAAAATTATGAACAACAAATACATATCTATCAACAAGTGAATCTAAAAATTAAGTGAATTAAAAATTTGATCAACATAATAAACTGGTGAATATACTAGAATCAGAAGTGCAGAAAGGGAGTGGACTGATAATTCTCAGGGGGAATGGGGGAGGGGAGTCCAGGGAATGACTGGACAAAAATCCTATACCTATAGACTCATCAATTGGGGGGAAAGAAAGGGTAGAGGGAGGGGTGGGAGTGGGGTGGAGGGGAGCTATGGAGGGGAAAAAAGAGAGACAAATGTAATAATCTGAATAATAAACATTTAATTAAAAAAATAAAAATAAAAATACTATCTTCAAAATGTAAAAAAAAAAAAAAAAGTCCTGGAAACTAATGACAATAAAAACACAATCCAAAATCTGTGGGACACAATTAAAGCAGTCCTGATAGGGAAGTTTATAGTTCTAAAGGCCTGCCTCAAAAAATAAGAAAAAATGGTAGTAAGTCATCTAACTCTGCAACTCAAAGATTTAGAAAAAGAGCAAGAGAAGTGCAGAGTGAGCAGAAGAAGGAGATAATAAAGATCAGAGCAGAAAGAAATGACATAGATACAAACAACAACAACAACAAACAAACAAACAAAAACATTACAAAAGTTTAATGAAACCAAAATCTGGTTCTTTCAAAGGATAAACAAGATTGATGAAACTCTAGCTAGGCTCACCAAGAAGCAAAGAGACAGAACCCAAATAAACAAAATAAAAAATTAAAGAGGCAAAATAGCAGACATCCACAGAAATACAAAGGATTGTTAAAAAAAATACTAAGAACAAAGACATTAAAAAATATTATGAACAACTCTACTCCAACAAACTAGGCAACTTGGAGGAAATGGATATATTCCTAGAAAAATACAACCTTACCAAACCCAATCAGGAAAAATGGAAACATCTCAATAGGCCAATAACTATGGAAAAAATTGAAGCAGTCATCAAAAAGCTCCAGCAAGCAAAAGCCCGGGGCCAAACAGCATCACAGGGGAGTTTTACCAAACATTCAAGGAAGAACTAAAACCTATTCTCCTCAGACTATTCAAAAAAATTCAAGAGGAAGAAACACTTCCAAGCTCATTCTATAAAGCCAGCATTACCCTAATACCAAAACCAGATAAAGACAACACAATGAAAGAGAATTACAGGCCAATATCCTCATGAGTATAGATGCTAAAATCCTCTACACAATTCCATCAAATTGGATCCAGTAGTACATCAAAAAGATCATATACCATGACCAAGTAGGATTTATTCCAGGGATGCAAGGATGGTACAATATCTGCAAATTAATAAACATGATACATCTCATGAACAAATTGAGAGATAAAAATCACATAGTCATATCAATTGATGCAGAAAAAGCATTTAACAAAATTCAACACCCCTTCTTGATAAAAATTCTCAGCAAGGTGAAAATAGAAGAAAATAGTAAAAGCCATGTATGACAAACCCACAGCCAACATCATACTCAATGGACAAAAACTAAAACCATTTTCCCTAAGAACAGGAACAAGATAGGAATGCCCACTCTCACCACTCCTGTTTGACATAGTACTGGAAGTACTAACCATTGCAATTAGACAAGAAAAAGTAATAAAAGGCATCCAAATTGGAAAAGAAGAAGTAAAGCTGTCCTTATTTGCAGATGACATAATACTGTACATAGAATACCCTAAAGACTACATAAATAAATGATTAGAGTTAATAAATGAATTCAGCAATGTAGCAGGATACAAAATTAATGTCAATAAATCTATGGCATTTCTTTACACCAATAATGAACTTACAGAAAAAGAGACTAAAAAAGCAAACCCAGGGAGCTAGAAAGACTGCTTTGATGGGTCAACGTCTCCTTGGCTTCCAGTCAGCCCTGCCCAAGCCACCTCTGTGTCTCAGTGTCCCTTGGTGATCATTGTAGCTGTCTCTGTGTCAGGCTCGGCTCGTGCACCTTCAGACCTCTGCCTTTCTGGCTCCCCCAAGTTTCTGTGCACTCTGGGGATTTGTATGAGTCTGACTTCCCAGGGTCTCTCCAGAAACTGGGGATCAGTGCAGTGGAAGCTGGATTTCAGCGCAGTTGGGAGGTTCTGTCCTTGTCCCCCTTGAGAAAACCAGTGGAACAATCAGCAATCAGTCCTCTCTGAATGCACTGGCATGTGTGCCTCCATACCTCTGCTTTTTGCTGCTCCCCTAAGTTTCTATGCACTCCTCCCTTTTCACGACCATCTATACTCCCTCCATATGAGTCTCGCCAGGAACTGGGTTACAGTGCAGTTGAGAGTTTCCATCTCCCTTCTGCTAGAGGAAGCTAGCCAGGCACTCTGCTGCCCATCCTCTCCATGCAGGTGTCTCCATACCTCAGCTTTTTGCAGCTCCTTTGAGTCTTCATGAGCCCCTCTCTTTCCTTCTAGTTGTAGAATTTCCACTCAGCCAGCTTTCCTGTGGTTTTGGATGATGTTCATTCTGTCTTTTAGCTGTAGTTTTGAAATTGTTGTGTGAGGCACCAGTTTAGGTATTCATCTATGCCACCATCTTTGTCTCTTTGCCAGATTTCTTAATACCACCTGTGGCCAATGAACCTTTCCCTGTGGCCTTCACTTTGAGCTCCTTGAATTTCTTCTGCTCCTCTTTTTGCTTCTGCTTGAATGTCTTGTCTTCCTCATCCATTTCCTGGCCTGCTTCTTGGGCTGCTTAAGGGCCTTCTTCTTGCCACCTTCCTGGCCAGACATGGCACCTGCCACCCCTTCCCCAGACCTTGCCACTGAAAACTGACATATTTCTATTTACAGTATGAGAGGCTTAGGTCCATTCAATCAGGAAACACATTTATAAAACACCCCTGTTACAGCAATCAATAAGACTGACATTTGTCTTTGCTATCATTGAGTTTATACTCTGGAAAGGAAGGCCAACATCAACAAAGTGCAGAATGAAGGAATAGCCTCCCAGATGTTCTTTTTATTTTATTTTACCCTATTTCTTGAGGTGGAGTTGAGAGGGTTAACTTGAAAGCAGGCAGATAGGACAGAGGTCCATTGGAAAACAAAGGCAGGTAGAACATAGACAGGGGCAGACATGGCAGTTTGAGCAAGCCTAATCACAGAAACCAACCAAGAAGAAATAATAAGTGTTTCTGTCTGAAATAATAAAGTTCAGGTCTGTTGCTGGTCAAGAACAATGAGTGAAACCAGCAGGTGATGACACTAGAAGACATAGAGCAGGCTTGTAGCAAATATGTACCTCTAGACTACAAGGCTTAAGGTAGGCAGCCCATTATTGGACTCCCCTCCCCATAAGGGGAATCTGAATATGCTTGTAATAAATTTTCTACACTTTTGCTTAAATCTTCTGGTCCACGAAGCTCATTCTTTGTCATCGTGTGACATGACCCAGGGTAACACCTTGACTCACCATTCCAGTTATCAGAGTCATTTCCTGGTTACCCTTAGCTATCAACTACTATAATAAATTATGGAGAGGAACTGTTCAGTAAGAAATCATGTCTAGATAGAGAAAGAAGACCCATTTTCCAATAATAGATGCCCAGCCTCCTGTGGATTCTAAACCCAATATTCTTCCACTAAGGATATTTTCTGCTTAGAATTTTCCTGATTGGTTTCTGTTATTTGTAACTAAGAACTCTGGTATAGCAACCATTTCAGATATTTATGGACCAGAAAACAAGTCACCAAAAGATATTTCCAACCTTCTTTGTGCTGAGCACAAAGCAGGGCACACAAACTATCTCAATAAAATCTGATTGGCTTACCAAAACTGGTTTGGCTAAATGGATAGAGCATCAGCTTGTAGACTGAAAGGTCCCAGGTTTGATTCCGGTCTCTCATAGATATTTCTAACTTTCTATCCCTTCCTCTCTGTAAAAAAAAAAAAAATCAATAAAATATATATTAAAAAAAATCTGGTTGGCTGAATCACTCAATATGTTCATAAATATGTGCCAAAATATGTTCTAGGTCCTGAGGTTACAAAGCTAGTAAGACCTAGCTGCTGTTTTCAAAGACATTCCACATGCACCTTAGGCCCAAAATATCCAAAGCTGAGGGTATCATCTTTCCTGCTTCCTCATAACTCATGTATCAAATCATACCCTGCTTCTCTCTCTCTCTGGGCCTCACCAGCAGCCTCTGTCTCCTCAAGAAATCAGCTGTTCAGACTGTTTGCCAGCAGCCTTGGGTGGCTGTTGATCAGCTCTGCCTCTCTGATTAGGCCCGGAGATAGGCTTGGAGACGCTGACTGGCATAGACAGCAACCAATCAGAACCAAATCTGGGTGAACTGTGAGGAGCCAAAGGCTGCCTAGGAAGTGGAGCTTCTGATGCTGACTAGCATAGAAACTGACCAATCAGAACCAAATCTGGGTGAACTGTGAAGGCAAAATCTAAGGTGGGGGCTGAGGAGGGGTTTTAAGGGCAACAGTTCTTTGGTGTATAGTATAAGAAAGTGTTTCAGTTTGGCAGTATAGTGCATATGCCTGGCTATCAGTCCAGATATAGGGATTATGTGTTTTTGTCTTCCAAGAGCATCTTCTCCTGCTGAAAAAGGTTTCCCCCTCTATTTAAGCAATCCTATCCTATATCATCTATCTATACTACTAAAAGGGTAATATGCTAATTAAACCAGGTTGACTGGCCATCTTCCGGATGTCCAACTTCCTTCTGGACAAAGCCATGATGATGGGGGAAAAGGCAGAGGCAGTTAGGGGTGATGAGGCCAGCAGGGGAGAGCAGTTGGGGGTGAGATCAGGTTGGCAGAAAGTTAGGGGCAATCAGGCAGGCAAGGGAGGGCAGTTGGGAGCAAGATCAGGCTGGCAGGGGAGGGCACTTGGGGGCAAGATCAAGTTGGCAGAGGAGGGCAGTTAAGGTTTATCAGGCAGGCAGAGGCAGTTAGAGGCGATCAGGCAGGTAGGCAGGTGAGCGATTAGGAGCCAGTGGTCCCAGATCTCTGTAAGATTGGGCCTAAACTGGCAGTTGGACATCCCCCAAGGGATCCCTGATTGGAGAGGGTACAGGCTTGGCTGAGGGAACGCCAACTCCATGCATGAATTTTGTGCACCAGGCCACTAGTATCATACATAACCACTATTTTACTATTTGATAGAATGAAGAGATTTAATGGAAGCTGTGGCTGTGGAGCTGGATGGAGCAGTTGATTGAATCTCTCTGCACTCTGTATTCCTAGAAGTGATGGGTCAAAAGTCAGGCTTACAAAAAATTTATATATAGTTCAATTCATAGCCAGAATGATTTTACCAATTTATAACACAGTATGAGAACACCTCTTTCTCCACATCCATTGGTATTTAAACATGTACACTGGAATTTGATACACCTACTCTATAATAATCTACCTATTAGGTATTTTAAAGTGAGAAATAATTACTCTCTATGGGATTATTTTAAGAAGTTGTTTAGGATATCCAAGATGGTGGCATAGGTAAACACCTACACTGCTGCCTTGCACAACAATTTCAAAACTACAACTAAAAGACAGAACAGACATCATCCAGAACCACAGGAAAGCTGGCTGAGTGGAAATTCTACAACTAGAAGGAAAGAGAGGGGGTCACAGAGACCCAGAGGAGCTGCAAAAAGCTGAGGTACTGAGACGCACGCGTGGAGAGAGCAGGTGCCTGAGAACCTGGATGGCTTTCTCAGGCGGGAGGGAGACAGAGACTCTCAATGGCATTGAACCCCTTATCTTACGACACTAAAGCCCAGATCTAGCTGAAACTCATATGGGGGGAGTTTGGACTGTGAAAAGGGAGAAGTGCACAGAAATTTAGGGGAGTCGCAAAAGATCAGAAGTCTGATGGCGCGCACGGCACTGCGGGCAGAGGACTGACTGCTGATTGTGCCACTGGCTTTCACAAGTGGGCTGGAGACAGACCCTCCCAACTGCATCACTTCTAACTCCACTAAACCTTGGTTTCAGGCAAAACCCTGAGGACCCAGACTCATATGGTCCCGGAGCGTAGGAGAGCCGGAGGGGGAGCAGTCTAGAGGCATTGCAAGAGCGCGCGCGCACGCACACAGAAACCGCTCCGGCGA
Organism: Lasiurus cinereus; assembly: GCA_011751065.1. NCBI lineage: Eukaryota > Metazoa > Chordata > Mammalia > Chiroptera > Vespertilionidae > Lasiurus > Lasiurus cinereus. Next base: position 11,729,650 of record JAAGEH010000286.1, on the reverse strand, counting down.
TTACCCAGTCACATGAGACTCAGCAGCCATGGTGGGCGTGGCCGAATGGAAGGCAAGGTGGTCCCTTAAGCCCTGAGACTCCACCCATCCCAAGCTCAAGAGAGGCTTTTGCGGTTTTTCAAGTCTGGTATCATAAGGCTGAATCGAACACAGAAGTTCTCCTGGCATAGTGAAAATGCCGAGACAAGGGAAGGGATCACAAACAAAAGAAATGGAGGGAAACAAATGACTAAATATAGAGTTCAAAACCACGGTTATAAGGTTTTTCAAGAATATCCTAAAAAAGTTGGATAAAGTTAGTGAGACCCAAGAGGAAATTAAAAAGAACCAACTAGAGATGGAAAAGGACCAACTAGAAATTAAACATACATTGACTGAAATAAAATATATTATACAGAGACCTAACAGCAGACTAGAGGAAGGCAAGAATCAAGTCAAAAATTTGAAATATAAAGAATCAGAAAACACTCAACAGGAAAAGCAAGAAGAGAAAAGAATCCAAAAATGTGAATATAATATAAGGAGCCTCTGGGACAGCTTCAAGCGTACCAACATCAGAATTGTGGGGGTGCCAGAGGAAGAGAGAGAGAGAGCAAGATACTAAAAACCTATTTAAAGAAATAATGACTGAAACTTCCCACATCTGGTAAAAGAAATAGACTTACAAGTCCAGGAAGCATACAGAACCCCATATAAAAGGAATCCAAAGAGGACTACACCAAGACACATCATCATTAAAATACCAAGAGCAAAAGACAAAGAGAGATTATTAAAAGCAGCAAGAGAAAAACAGTTCATTACCTACAAGGGAGCACCCATACAACTGTCAGCTGATTTCTCAACAGAAATGATGCAGGCCAGACGGGAGTGGCGAGAAATATTCAATGTGATGTATAGCAAGAACCTACAACCAAGAATACTCTATACAGCAAAAGCTATCATTCAGAATTGAAGGGCAGATAAAGAGCTTCACAGAGAAGAAAAAGCTAAAGGAGTTCACCAACTCCAACCCAGTATTATATGAAATGGTGAAAGGTACTCTTTTAGAAGAGGAAGAAGAAAAAGGTAAAAGCCAAAAAATTATGAACTTGTATCTATCAACAAGTGAGTCTAAAAATTAAGTGGATTAAAAATCTGATGAACAGAATAAACTGGTGAATATAATAGAATCAGGAGCACAGAAAGGGAGTGGACTGATAATTCTCAGGGGGCTAGGGTGAGGGGTGTACAGGGAGAGACTGGACAAAAATCATACAACTATGGATCAGGTCAATAGGAGGGAGGTTCGGGTAGAGAGAAGGGTGGGATCTGGGTGGAGGGGAGCTATGGAGGGGAAAAAAAGAGAAACAAATGTAAAAATATGAATAATAAAAATTTAATTAATAAAAAAAGAAGTTGGTTAGAGTAAACCTAGAAGTGAGGTAGACTCTCAGAGAAGTTTATAACTTTGGTGAAAGAGGGAAAAATTTGAGGTGGATGGTAGACATGATATAATGAAAGAAAAAAACAATAAATCACCCTGTCCAGTGTAGCTCAGAGGTTGGAGTGATACCCTATACACCTGAAGGTGGTGAGTTTGATTCCCAGTTAGGGCAGGGTTTCAGGTTCTATTTTATATTTTTCTTTAAATATGTTTCTGTCCCTAATCCATGTCCCTCCCTTTCAGGTAAATGAACAACAACAAAAAAAAAACCACCTGTTTATTTCTTTTAATTATGTTATTAATTGATTTTAGAGAGAAAGAAAGGGAGAGAGAGAAACATTGATTTGTTTTTCTTTTTTTTTTAAATATATTTTATTGATTTTTTACAGAGAGGAAGGGAGAGGGATAGAGAGCTAGAAACATCGATAAGAGAGAGACATCAATCAGATGCCTGGGGATGTGCACAACTGGGGATGTGCCCACAACCAAGGTACATGCCCTTGACTGGAATCGACCCCGGGACCCTTCAGCCCATAGGCTGACACTCTATCCACTGAGCCAAACTGGTTTCAGCGATTTGTTTTTTCATTTATTTATGCATACATTCGTTGGTTCTGTTTTAAAAAATATATTTTATTGATTTTCATAGAGGAAGGGAGAAAGAGAGATAGAAACACAGGTGATGAAAGAATCATTGGCTGCCTCCTGAGCATCCCATACTAGAGATTGAGCCTGCAATTCTGGCATTTTCCCTTGACAGGAATCAAACCCAGGACCTTTCAGTCTGCAGGCCAATGCTCTATCCACTGAGCCAAACCAGCTAGGGTTTGGGTTATTCTTGTATATGTGCTGACCAGAGAACAAACCCAAACCTTGGCATATCTGGACAACGCTCTATCCAATTCAGCTACCCGACCAGTGCCAAACCTGTGTTTTTATAAACTGTCTCCCAACTTTCCTCCTCTCTTCTATCAGGTGTTAGGCAATAATGATAAAAATGTGGTTCTGGGGGAAAAAAAAGAAAAGAAAAGGGGGTGGTGGTGCTGATCCTTAATTATCTCATAGTAGGAGGGATTCCAAAATTCGATCAAACATTGTCATTGAATTACACTTCTAATTTTCTTAGGCATTTATTTTAAAGAACAGGACTTGTTACTTAGGCAGATTTACCATGAAGTTATGGAAGTTTAAGGCTACACTAGTTTCAGATAATTCTTGTGAGTTTTCTAGAAGTTTTGCAATCATAATTTTATATTTTTCTTTAAATATGTTTCTATTGATTTAAAAAATATATATATTTTATTGATTTTTTACAGAGAAGAAAGGAGAAGGATAGAAACATTGATAAGAAAGAGACATCAATCAGCTGCCTCCTGCATGCCCCCTACTGGAGATGTGCCCGCAACCAAGGTACATGCCCTTGACAGGAATAAAACCTGGGACCTTTCAGTCCACAGGCCAACGCTCTATCTACTGAGCCAAAAATGGTTTGGGCTGTTTCTCTTGATTTAAAAGAGGGAGAAGAATGGAGAAAAACATTGATTGCCTGCCTCCTACATGTCTCCTCCTCCCTCTTCTACTAGGGATGGAGCCTGCAATTCATCCCTGACAGGGTGGGGAGGTAGGAGAGTGGAATCCCAGACCTCTGGGTATACCCAATGATGCTAAACCAATTGAGCCACACTAGCCAAGGCTATATTCTTTTTGTTGTTGTTTTGTTAATCCTCATCTGTGTATATTTTCCCACTGATTTTTAGAGAGAGTGGAAGGCAGGGGGAGAGACAGAGAAGCATCAATATGAGAGAGACACATCGAATGGTTGTCTCCCACTGGAGCCTTGACCAGGGCTGGGTATGGAGCCTGCAACTGAGGCATATGCCCTTGACTTGAACTCAACCTGGGACCCTTCAGTCTGCAGGCTGATGCTCCATCCACTGAGCCAAACTGTTTAGGGCTATATTCTTTTCTCTTAGAGAGACTTCCAAAGTTGTATTAGCTTCAGGTCATACAGATCTGACCAAGTGATGATACCTACACTCTGAAATGGTTGTATAAAACAATAGCATTCCTTGAAAATCTCACCTAATATGGTCTCCTTTTTATTTCTCCCCACTCTCCAGCCTTTTCTCAATTCACTGTGCACCAAGAGAAGCATTACTTGGTTATTAGGTTTCCATCTTTTGGTCTTCTTGTATGTGCAAAGTGCCAAAGGAATTGTGTATCCTAATGTTTTTGTTAGTTAGACAAACATGAGCAGAGCAGGGCTGATGGGCTAGGTACAGAAGGCCACCAGATTGGAAAGCCCCAGGAGCCTAGCAAGGGACAATCAATTGCAGGGTGGGACCTTGCCCCCAGGGTGACTTTTTCTCCCCAAGCTTATTGCTGGTCAGGCTGGTTTAGACCCCCTGACCTTTCCTCCCTGGAGATACCATCTATGCCTCAGTTGTATTTCAGCTCCAGTCCAGATAAGCAACAAAACCAGCCATGGTTGCCTAAGCATTGAATGACCCCCTACTCTGGTAACTGCCAATCAATCAGTGGAGATCACAACCCTGAATAGACATATCTGGAAAACAGAAGAATATTCTATTGAAATCTCCCCCTGGGACCTCCCCTAAAATCTCGGGAGCACACCAGTTTCTTTTCCTTTTCCTTCCCCTCCGCTTTCCTGCCTGGAGCACTTTACCTTTGGCTTCTTCACTACCAAGCTCCAAGGGCCCTTCCTTTACTTCTGTAACTTGTTTCCTAAGTCAATTCCTTTTAGGAATTACTTTTCTACCTCTGTAATTTACCAAATAAATGTTCTCTTACAGTTTGGGTCTGGACTCTGAACTGGTTCCTAGCCAGAACGAAAGTATTGAGGTTGCTGACCCCAGGTTTGGTCTGACCCCATTGGTCATACACCGGTTGGTGCTCTGCCTCCTACAACACGAAGTCCATCACTAGCACATGTGGGGACTAAAAAATTGATAATGTGTTTTTTATCTCATTTTCTAAATTCTTCTGGCTGGGCTAATTACCATGGACAAATTAACAGGGAAAAAAAAAAACCAAAACCACAATTTTTTAAATTGATAACCTCCAGCCCCCAAGATTTGTTAAATTTTAGAAATCCTAAATGTATACCTAAGAGTTTTCATAAATTTATTCATTTGAAAATAGTTGGTTTTGGAGACTATGTTCTCATTTCAGCCCCAGAAAACTAGGCTGTATACAGGGAGGATATGGAAGCGAATGAATAAAACATGGGTGTACAAGGGGTGCCTGCTCCTGTTAAACTCAAGCGACTGGAGGGTACAAATTATATGACTAGAGGAAGTAGAAAGGGGAGAACTTTGAAGTCTGCCCCCATTCTAGGTCCAGTCAGCTCAGCTGATGACCTTGGGCAAACGCTTATCTTTAGGTATCTTCCCTCTCTCAGCTTGGCTTTCCTTACATGCAAAGCAGCTAGCTTGGGCGTGGCGCCGCAGGGCGCCAGTAGGGCTCCAGGAACGATAGACCAGGGCGTGGAGTGTGTAGACCCAACGATCTCCAGCGAGTGCGGCGAGCCTCCGGGCGCCAGGATTGGCCAAGATCTGGGCTCACACCCTTCTGGCGCCGTTGCTTTTCCCAGCGGGAATCCAAACCTTCGGGGTGCCTTCAGAGGCTGGACTTGGGCACCCTCAGCAGCCTGGCGCCTAAACTCTTCCCTGGTACTGGTGGCACGCAGCCCCAACAGCGCCTCGCTGGCAAACTGGTCTGTGCTGAAGAGGAGCACCGCTAGGGCGGCTATTCGCCCACTCGGGCGCCAGTGGGATTGTCCTCGCCGCGTGGCCCGCGGAGCCGGCCAGCACGAACCCCTGGGGTTGGTCCCCCGCCAGCCCGCTACCCGCTGGCAAGGGCCCCCAGCAGCGCCGCGCTAGCTGCCCATCACCATCACCGTAGGCGGACTGCCTTGCGCCAGCGCATCCGGTTGAGGGTTAGTGAGCTTTTCTTTTCTTCTTCTTCTTTTTCTTTTTTTTTTAAAATTTATTTTATCCTTTTAAAATCGGAAGTTTAATACATGCATATGGGCAATTCACATAAGCATGAAAATTCCAAAGGCAGTGAGACAACATTGGGTATATATGTCATTTTGGATAAAGGAGAAAAGGGGGTAGTGTTGGGGACTTAGACTTTAAAAGTGAGAATGGCCCCCTGCTTGGCTCAGTGGTTGAGCGTGGATTCCTAGTAAATGTCCTGCAGACTGGATCCCCAATGTAGGACTTGGGGGAGGCAGCCGATCAATGATTCTCTATCTTTAATGATGTTTCTATTTCTCCCTCCCTCTCTTTTCCTCTCTGAAATCAATAAAAACACATTTAAAAAAAAAATGACAATGAATGATTTACAGGTAGTTCAGGAAGAGTGGAGCACGTGGCTTGCAAATTGTTGCTAGGCAACTCAAAAACAATGTGAGATAGGATGTATCTAGTTAACACACCCCTAACTGAAGCCCTCCTGTTTATCATACTTTAAAATATTTTTACTTATTTTTGGTTAATCCTCACCAGAGGATATTTTTTTTCTCATTGCTTTTCAGAGAGTAGAAAGGAGGGAGAGGGAGAAGGAGAAAAGAGAGAGATAGGTGAGAGAGATACATGGACTGATTGCCTCCTGCATGTGCAGGACCAGGGAGGGGGCCAGGAGCGAATTCAAAACCCAGCCAAGTGCCCTGGACTGGGAATCGACCTCTCTGACCTTTCTGTGCAAGAAGCCAAAGCTCTAACCACAGAGAATACCGGCCAGGACTAAAACATTGATTTTTAGGGAGAAAAACATCAGTTTGTTTGTTTGTTTGTTTATTTTTAATTGATATATTTTTATTGATTTCAGAGAGGATGGGAGAGGGACAAAGAGAAACACTTAATAATTAGAATCATTGATTGGCTACCTCGTGCACGCCTCCTACTGGGTATTGAGTCCACAACCCCAGCATGTGCCCTGACCTGAATAGAACCTGGGACCCTTCAGTCCAAAGGCCAAAGATCTCTCCAGCCAGCTAGGGCTGTTTTTCCATTTATTTATTCATTCATTGGTTGATTCCTCTATGCATGCTGACCGGGATTGAAAGCAAAGCCTTGGCGTGTTTGGATGATGCTCTAGCCAACTGAGCTACCAGACCTGGGCCCCATTATCAGGCTTAATTCAAATGAGGCTAAGGCCAACATCGTAAGACTTCCTTCCAGAAACAGGTTTTTCTATCTGAATCTCTTGGACAGGGAAGGGGGCTGGGGAATCAAGGGTTCTTTCTGAGTCTTGTTTCTTAATTATCACTTTGAAATCAGTATCCCAAAAGCAAAACTTTTAGTCCCCTTGAAGATATAAAATTTAGTATACATTGGAAAAAGATGGCACTTTGGGGCTGACAAATTGCAAAAAAGCATTCCCTTAGTAAACCAATTAGAAAAAACAAACAAACAAAAAAAACAACATTGCCAATTCCTCCTGGCTAATTTAACTTTGAACCAAGCCACATGGTAAGTGGTTCATGAGCTTTATTTTCATCTCCACTCATCTTTTTTTGGAGCATCCACATGAAGACCACAACCTGTACAGTTACCATGGCAGCTCTGGGTTCTTAGTTTATTTCAAATATGTTACTGAGAATATATGCAAATGCTTTTTGAGCGTTTATGTCTATCAGTATTCCATGAGATTCATCACTGCCTGTCAAATATCCTGTCAAAGGATATTGATGTTTCCCTAAGTTTGCTCTTCAGAGCCTTGTGAGTAGATTAATTAGTGTTGATTTCCCAGGTTATTTGCTGGCACATTACTGGGAAGAATGGCATTGGTGAGTCTGCAAGCCTTAAATAACCAACTTTATTTAAAAATGTAGAAATACCTGACTCTGTACTAGTCTTTGATAACAAGAACTCACCTAGAGATAGTGATTTATCTTGAAGTAAAGGAGGGAGAATAAAAGATTTAGACGAGATGCAGTGACTGAGAACATTCTGCAGTTTACAGTGTGAGGGCAGAATCTGTACTAACTCTTGGTGACTCACAAGTCCTGAGTCCATGTCCTAAATGTTTAACAGCACTGATTCCTTATCTTCATCCTCACAGCTAATGTTTGCATTCAGGATTTTGTGTCTTCTCATCATATTGAGTTTTTTTTTTTCCTCACTTGAGGATATTTTTCCATTGATTTTTAGGGAGAGTGGAAGAGAAGAAGAGAGAGGGAAAGACAGAAACATCTATGTGAGAGAAACACATCAATTGGTTGCCTCTTGCACTGACCCCTGCCAAGGGGCCAGGGAGGATCCTGCAACCAAGTACATGCCCTTGGTCCAGAACTGAACCCGGGACTCTTTGGGCTGTAGGCAGACGCTCTATCACACTGAGCCAAGCTGGCAAGGTCCACCTTATTGAGGTTTAAAATCTTAATATAGTCACTTTCCAAGTATTGTCCACATGAAATATGCTCTGTAAGGCTGGGTTTTCCTCTTCCAGGCGACCTGGATATGACATGGATGGTGGCCCCTCTTTTCCTTTTAGCTCTAGCATCCCAATGATTCAGGGAATAGAAAACATAAGTACATGAGGCTCCCCACCTCTCCCTCCCCTAGATAACCATCTCAAAGAACTTCACAGTGAGAGTTGATAAAAGCTGGCTTAATTAATTCTGCAGTACGTATACATTTTTTGCTTGGAAGCTTTAACTCTTGTTCAATATAATTCATTTTCTTGTGCCTTTAAATTTTACTGGGCTCTGAAATAGGGTGGCTTTTATGATAAGAATTGCTTTCCTCCTGAGCTAGAAGCATAGCCATGCATAGAACAGTAAGAATAACAAATAAGAATGATTACTAAATAACCGAAGCCTCAAAGAGAAGATAGGTAATAATACTTTGCATTCATACATGCCTGCCTTTCATCTGCGTATCTCAAAGGAAGGCAAAATGTACTTGATGCTGTGTTATAGTAGAAAATTACAACTGTGCAATTTCATTATTCTTGAGTGTTTCCTTTCTCAAATATGATACTGAGTTAAAGCATCTCTAGAATTCATTGTGTATTGATTTTTTTTCAAATTATAAGATAAAGTTTATTTTAGAAAGTAAAAGAGGTAGTAGAAGTGAGTCAGCTGGGTTGTGTTGGCTCAAGAAGCAAGTCATAGAAGCAAAGTAAGGGCCTCGGAACTCAGGAGAGGGAAATGCCCCTGAGGGAGGAGAGAGGAAGTAGAAAGGCCAGGGTGTGCTCCCTGAGAGGGAAACTGCCAAATGTGTATTGATTTTGAACACAGCTTTCTCTTTCCTTCTTTTTTTTTTTCTACCCATCTAACATCAACCCCAAGTTGCAAAGGCATTGATGAACCACTGCCTTTGAAACATTTGCTCTCGTTGGAGAACAACATAATAATAAGGGATGAATGGACATCTTTCTGAGCTATTTTAAAGTTGTGGTAGAAAAATAGAGAGATGAACATTTTATGCTCCCATGGTGCTAATAAACACTTCAAGAATGTGTCTGAGCCCACCTGGCGTGGCTCAGTGGTTGAGTGTAGATGTATAAACCAGGAGGTCATGGTTCGATTCCTGCTCAGGGCACATGTCTGTGTTGCAAGCTCAATTCCCAGTGGGGGGCATGCAGGAGACAGCCGATCAATGATTCTCTCTCATCATTGATGTTTCTGTCTCTTTCTCCCTCTCTCTTTCTCTCTGATTTCAGTAAAAATATATTTTAAAAAATGTGCCCAAGAATTGGTCTGTCCACTGATTCATAGGATGTGCTCAGTGGTATAAATGGGAAGAAATTATTCCACTTACAACTCTGAAATATACTATACTAAACGTTCTGTATATCGATGGTAGAACTAAAATTCCCCAGAAGTGAATTACTACTTATCCTTTTCACACATGCACTTCTTCTTTTTTTCCAATGTTCTTTTTAAAAAATATATTTTTATTGATTTTGGAGAGGAAGACAGAGTGAGAGAGAGTCAGAAGCATCAATGATAAAAGAAAATCATTGATCAGTTGTCTTCTGTACATCCCCTTTTGGGGACCGAGCCTGCAACCTGGGTATGTGCCCTGACCAGGAATTGAGCTATGAACTCCTGGTTCATAGGTCCACATTCAACCACTGAGCGACACTGGCCAGGCTCAATGTTCTTTTAAAAAATATTTTTTAACCATGTTTTATATTTAATACCATTTCACACCAGTTTCATATGTACAGCAGTGTCAGAAAACCTCATACTCTATAGTATGGTTCCCATGCCAGTGCTCTAAGCACTCTCCTGACCCCATACCCAGTTATCTCAACATTATTGACTATATTTTCCATACTGTTATTCGACTCTGGCTATTCTGTAACTTCTTTTTTTTTTTTAAATTATATTTTATTGATTTTTTTAAGACAGGAAGGGAGAGGGATAGAGAGTTAGAAACATTGATGAGAGAGAGACATCGATCAGCTGCCTCCTGCACACCTCCTACTGAGGATGTGTCCACAACCAAGGTACATGCCCTTGACCGGAATTGAACCTGGGACCTCTCAGTCCGCGGCCGACACTCTATCCACTGAGCCAAACCGGTTTTGTCTTTTTTAAATTTAAATATATATTTTTATTGTTTAAAGAATTACAAATAGTAGTACCTATGTCTCCTTTTTTTTCCTTATTGACCGGGGGGGGGGGGGGGGGGGGGGGGGGGGGGGGGGGG
>JAAGEH010000286.1:11692800-11711906 GCA_011751065.1 Lasiurus cinereus | reverse complement strand
TCTCTGTTAAAAAATCAATAAAATATATTAAAAAAAAAAAAAAAAGAAGAAGCCAGAGGTCAATGCCAACAAACATTTATTGACTCCTTACTGATGAGAAGTTAATGATGAGCACAGCTGTGTTCCTGAGAGAAGCATGATGGCAGTGGTGCTTTAGGAAAATTACTTTTGTTAAGGAGCCATTGTAGGACTCCCTCCAAGGACCAGGAAAACCAGAATGAGGTGGCTTTTGTGGGACTAAAAAGACAATGAAGACTGTTATGTAAAGCACTGAAGAGACAGAAATATGGGGTGCGGTGGGATGAACTTTGTTACAAAGATGAGGTTTAAATGTATTAACTGTTTTACTGTCTCCAAGGGTTTTAACATCACATCTGAAGCAAAGAGAAGATGTGGAAGATAGGGGCTGTATCATGGGCTGAAGAGATTGCAGCACTTAGTTACCGTTAATAGGTGTTATTTTCTGTCATTACCACACCTGGCAGAAAATTAATCCAAGGATATTGTCTAATCAAGTGTCTATCAGGCTTTGGTCAAGATTCTGGAGACAGTATGGAGGAGAGAAACATGTTACTTCTTTCTTTGTTAAAGAGCTTGAAATGACAAACTCGTAGTTCATTTAGTGGTCCAACATATAAGCAGCCTAAAAAAAGTCCTAGTTAATTATATGACAAATTACTTCACCCCAGTTAATTCCTCCTTGATTTTTGCAGATCTTGCACCCTTATTCAATAATTTAACATGGAAATTCTCAACCTTTTTCATCTCATGGCCCACATAACCTAATTTCTAAAATTCTGTAGCACACCAAAAAATGTATTTTCTGTCATTCTGACAAAAAATTGGTATAAATTTGATTTATTCATACTATACAGCTATTGTTGTGTTGGTTGTCATTTTTGTTTGTTTTGTTTTGTTGTTGTTTTTTAACTTTTTTTAAATTTAATAACTATTGTTCAGATTATTACAATTGTTCCTCTTTTTTCCTTCCATAGCTCCCCTCCACTCAGCTACCACCCCACTCTCTGCCCTTAGCTCCCCCGCATTGTCCTCATAATTAGGTGTATGATTTTTGTCCAGTCTCTCCCCATACCCCCTCCCCACTTTCTCCCTGAGAATTGTTAGTCCAGTCCCTTGCTATGCCCCTGATTCTATTATATCCACCAGTTTATTCTGTTGATCAGATTTTTTATTCACTTGATTTTTAGACTTGCTTGATAGATATGTATTTGTTGTTCATAATTTTTATCTTTACCTTTTTCTTCTTCCTCTTCTTAAAGAGTACCTTTCAGCATTTCATATAATACTAGTTTGGTGTTGATGAACTCCTTTAGCTTTTTCTTTATATGACCTTCAATTCTGAATGATAGCTTTGCTGGGTAGAGTAATCTTGGTTGTATGTTCTTGCTATTCATCATTTTGAATATTTCTTGCCACTCCCATCTGGCCTGCATATTTTCTCTTGAGAAATCAGCTGACAATTGTATGGGTACTCCCTTATAGGTAATTAACTGTTTTTCTCTTACTGCTTTCAAGATTCTCTTTTTGTCTTTTACTCTTGGTATTTTAATTATGATGTGTCTTGGTGTAGTCTGCTTTGGATTCTTTTTGTTTGGGGTTCTCTGCGCTTCCTGGACTTGTAAGTCTATTTCTTTCACCAAGTGGGGGAAGTTTTCAGTCATTATTTCTTCCTATAGGTTTTCAGTATCTTGCTCTCTCTCTTCTTCTGGCACCCGCCACAATTCTGATATTGGTATGCTTGAAGTTGTCCCAGAGGCTCCTTATACTGTCTTCACATTTTTGGATTCTTTTTTCTTCTTGCTTTTCTAGTGAGTGTTTTCTGCTGCTTTATATTTCAAATCTTTGACTTGATCTTGCCTTCCTCTAGTCTGCTGTTAGGTCTCTGTATAATATTTTTTATTTCAATCAGTGCATGTTTAGTTTCTACTTGGTCCTTTTTCATCTCCTCTTGGGTCTCGCTAAATTTATCCATCTTTTCTAGGAAATTCTTAAAAACCTTATAACCATGGTTTTGAACTCTATATCCAGTTATTTGTTTTCCTCCATTTCTTTCATTTGTGATCTGTTCCTTTGTCTCCCCATTTTCGCTGCTTTTCTGAGTTGGTAGAGTAGCTTTGTGTGCTAGGTGTTCTATATGTCCCAGTAGCTCTGCCTCCCCAATTACCTGAGGTGGACTCTCTTGGGGCACCCCTTTGTGGACTGTGTGTATAGCCTTGAAGTTAAGTCTTGATTATTGTTGGTATCACTGGGGAGAATTGACCTCTAAGCCAATTGTTTGTAAGGATCAGCTGTGCCTATGCAAGGAGAACTTCTGTGCTTGAGTCAGCCTTATGATACAAGACTTGCACAATTGCAAAAACTTCTGTATTCAGCTTGGATGGGGTGGAGTCTCAGGGCTGAACAGACAGTCCTGGCTTCCCGTCAGCCCTTCCCTATAAGGCCCTTGGGCTCAGTGTCCCTTGGTAATCGCTGCAGCCCTTTCTGTGCTCACTCGTGCTTGCACGCCTCCAGATCTCTGCCTTTCGTGTCTCCCCTGAGTTTCCATGTGCTCCAGAGACCTGTATTAGTCTGGCTCCCCAGGGTCTCACCCAAAACTGGGGTTCAGTGTGGTCAAAAGTGGAGTTCAGCACAGTTGGGAGGTTCGGTTTTCCTTCTGCTAGAGAAAGCCAGTGGCACAATCAGCAGTCAGTCCTCTCTGCATGCACTGGCATGCCCTCATCCAGACCTCTGCTTTTCATGGCTCCCCTGAGTTTCTGTGCACTCCTTCTTTTTTTTCAACAGTCCAGACTCGCCCTGTATGAGTTTCACCCAGAACTGGGGTTCAATGCAGTTGGGAATTTCTGTCTTCCTCCTGCTAGAAGAAGCCAGCCAGGCACACTGCTGCCCATCGTCTCCACACGTGTGTCTCTGTACCTCAGCTTTTTGCAGCTCCTCTGAATCTCCGTGAGCCCCTCTCTTTTCTTCTAGTTGTAGAATTTCCACTCAGCCAGCTTTCCTGTGGTTTGGGATGATGTCCATTTTGTCTTTTAGCTGTAGTTTTGAAATTCTTTGTGAGGCAGCAATTTAGGTGTTCACCTATGCCGCCATCTTGGTTTCCTCTCGTTTTTTAACTTTAAATGTAAGAGAAAGAGGTCAGTGCCCTTGACTAAATAACAGGTATTACATGTTTTGAAAATCCTGGCAGCACACTGGTTGAAAATCACTGGAACAATGTTTTGCCAGATTGGGAGTTTCTTCATGAAAAGGACTACCATATTTTCTGGGATATACCCGCCCTTTAAGATGACACCAGACATTTGAAACAACCCTCGACTTTTGAGAAGATTTTCCTGAGTTAAAAAGTCATCTTATACACCGGAAAATACAGTATGTTTTATTTGATTTTTGTGAGGCCTAGTCTAAGGGCCTAGGATATAAGTATACCCTAGGTAATGAGTAAATGGCTCATGATGAACAAAGGACTTAGTTTAGTCCTTATTGTTTGGGTGTCTGGCCACAGGAATCCTGATGTTGGCTCAGATTATCCCTCTATATGGGCTATATTGATGTTGAACATGTGTGTCAAGTCAGGGCTCTGGTTGCAAGTGGTGGCAGTATGGTATGAAGTGTGAGGTCAGGGGTAAAGAAAAAGAAGACATCTAAGGAGGCACATTTATTTTTGCACTATCTAGTTTCCTTTCTATCACTCAGATAACATTTAGATTTTTCTTTTTCTAGTTCTCAGGTATCTGTAGCTAAGAGATCAAATGGACAGCCACCTTGCTAAGTGTACAAAATACAAATAGCAAGTTCTGGAGTACAAAGTATCCTATCCATGAGGCCTGTACTGTTGTTCTCTTATAACGCCTGTTGGCATGTCCAGTGAGTCTGATGGCCTTCTTGCTTTTTTGGTGCAACATGATATCCCATGTTCCTTTTATATTGCACCATTTCTCTTTGAAAGATTCCCCCTACTTCAAATAAATTCATACTAGAGTTGCGTGGACTGGGATGCAGGGATGGACAAGTGTTGTGAGCACCAGGGAGAAGGTTTTTAGAGATTAAGAGAGGAAGCTGGGAGCCAGAGGCAGTGCGTGCACAGAGATGCCCAGTGGGAGCAGAGTAGTGAAAATGAAGGTGGAGTGAAGGTGGAAAGGATGTGAAGTTTATTTCCCAGATTTCTAACTGGGAAATGAGTGGATGGTGACTGCTACTGATATTGGGAATAGTGAATTGGGGAGGTAGGAGAATTCCTTCCTTTCCCTTAAGTGTAAGGGGAAGAGGTCAGTGCCCTCTGTCAGCCAGCAGAATACTGCCAGGGTCATGGTGAAAAGGTGCTCCTCTTAGACCAACAGAGGGAGAGGAGGCCACAGTGGAAGCTGATTTTATTATGGAGGTCAAGGTGAGTCTTGAGGTGCTTGTGGATACCCAGGACGTAGTTGGATAAGCAAATCTGGACCTAAGAAATTCACAGGAATATTGTGAAGTGTGGAAGGCTGAAGTGTGACACCAGAAAAGCTTAAGATGGCAGGAGAAAGTGATTTTGGAAATAAAGAACTGTACAAATCACCAAAATAAGAAAATAAATGTGTAATAAAATCCTTCTTACCTTAAAAAGTCTTTATTTTTCTCAAGAATCTTCTGGTTAATGGGGAGAATATTTCAACCTTCATAAAAATTAACATTGTGCCTTTACTAGTTGTAAGATATATATATATTTACTTTCCTTTTTAATTTAATGGGATGTTTATAATTGTCTATGAGATTCAGCAATGTTCTAGTTCTGTTATTTAATATTTTAGAGCAAGTTTTTCCTTCAGATCCATTATCTGCTTTAGATTTGACAATAATATAAAGTAATACATTGGTTAAAAAACAGATTTAAAAGTATATATATTTTAAAGCACTAACTTTGCTTTTGGCAGCATTTTTTTTTTTTTTACTATTCTCTTATAACTAATGTTGGCATGCCAAAGCAGCAGTTTACAAGTGACCTCTCTCCACTTTCCTTGTCCCTTATCATTGACTTCTTATTTCAGAAATAAATGTATTATAAAAAACTTGACCCTTTTTTTAAAAATATATTTTATTGATTTTTAAAAAAATATATTTTATTGATTTCTTACAGAGAGGAAAGGAGAGGGATAGAGAGTTAGAAACATCAGTGAGAGAGAGACATCGATCAGCCACCTCCTGCATGTCCCCTACTGGGGATGTGCCTGAAACCAAGGTACATGCCCTTGACTAGAATCGAACCTGGGACCTTTCAGTCCGCCGGCCGACGCTCTATCGACTGAGCCAAACCGGTTTCGGCATTTTATTGATTTTTCACAGAGAGGAAGGAAAAGGGATAGAGAGTTAAAAACATCAGTGAGAGAGAGACATCGATCAGTCACCTCCTTCACGCCCCCTACTGGGGATGTGCCCACAACCAAGATACATGCCCTTGACTGGAATTGAACTTGGGACCTTTCAGTCTGCAGGCGATGCTCTATCCACTGAGCCAAACTGGTTTGGGCGGATCCTTCTTTTTATAGTTCAGGTAAATTATAAAAGACAAATAAAAGAACTAAAATTGAATTTGCTAAACTCTGAGATGAGTTCACAAAATTTGAGAGTAAAACAATAAAGTGTTCCCCCCCCACAAAAAAAAAATAGTGCCAGTATATAATTATGGGCTCCCTGAGAAAGGATATAAAACAAGCTTATCATTCTAATATGGAACACTTCACAAATTTGCATGTCATCCTTGTGCAGGGGACATGCTAATATTCTTTATATTGTTTCTTTCTTTTTTTTTTTTTTAAGTATATGTGTTACACAAGCTTGTCATTTTATGGTGAAGCAGGTGAGGCTGGCCAGTGTTAGGCAAGGTTATAATATGAATGATTAATTCAAATATGAATTAGCCCATTGGTTCTTAAACTTTAGTGACTAACAGGACCACTCTGAGGGCATGTTAAATGCATGTTTCTGGGCTTCACCTGCAGTTTCTGCTTCAGCAGATCTGGAGTAGAGCTGTAATCATTGCATTTCTAGTCAATTCCAAGCTGATGCTGAGACTGCTTGTACAGGGATCACATTTTGAGGACCACTAATCTAGCCAAACAGTAGAACATTAGACACCATTGTAATTGGTTATATATTTATTAACATAGAATAAATTAATAATGGGACTAAAAAGAGGGAAAGAGACTGTCTCCCACTTGGTCCCTCCAACCTCATCACCTCCAAGTCATTGGACAGCATTGGTAGTTGCTAATACATCCACTTTTTTATTTAAAATTTACAATAAAATGGAAAGAAATAAGTAATAGCTTCAGTAGGTATTGGAAAGTTTTTTATAGGAGAGTTATAGGTAGTGAATGTGGAAGATATAATAAAATTAGAAAGCCACATTTTGCAACTCCTAATATAATAAATTCAGGCAGTGATCATCAATAGATGAAATCAGTAGATGAGGCCAATGCTGAATATGCATAATAGAGGAGGCATTCAGCAGTTTTTCTCTTGCTGCTTTCAAGATTCTTTCTTTGTCTGTTGCCCTTGGCATTTTAATTATGAAGTGTCTTGGTGTGGTCCTTTTTGGATTCCCCTTGTTTGTGGTTCTCTGTGCTTCCTGGACTTGTCAGTCTATTTCTTTACAAAAGACAAATCATTTGTCTTTATTCAGTCATTATTTCTTCAAATAGGTTTTCAGTATCTTGCTCTCTCTCTTCTTCTGGCTCCTCTATAATTCTGATGTTGGTATGCTTGAAGTTGTCCCAGAGGTTCCTTACACTATCTTCACATTTTTGGATTTGTTTTATTTTTGCTTTTCCAGTGAGTGTTTTCTGCTTCTTTGTATTTCAAATCTTTGACTTGATTCTTGCTTTCCTCTAGTCTGCTGTTAGGTCTCTATATGATATTTTTTATTTCAATCAGTGCATGTTTAATTTCTAGTTGGTCCTTTTTCATCTTCTCTTGGATCTTGCTAAATTTATCCATCTTTTCTAGGAAATTCTTGAAAAACCTTATAACCGTGGTTTTGAACTCTGTATCCAGTTATTTGTTTTCCTCCATTAATTTTGTTTGTGATCTGTTCCTTTGCCTCCACATTTTTGCTACACCAGGAGAACTTCTGTGTTGGAATCAGCCTTGTGATACAAGATTTGCAAAACTGCAAAAGCCTCTCTGTTGAGCTTGGATGGGGTAGAGTCTCAGGGGTTAGCAGATGGCCTTGGCTTCCAATCAGCCCCACCCTACATGGCTCCTGGGTCTCAAGTGTCTCTTGGTAATCACTGCAACAGTCTCTTGTGTGCATGAGTGCGCATGCCTCTAGACCTCTGCCTATTCGGTTCCCTTGCACTCTGGGCCTCGTATGAGTCTGGGCCCCCAGGGTCTTGTCCAAAACCAGGTTCAGTGCAGTTAGAAGTGGCACAGTTGGGTGGCTTTGTCTCCCACTCATTAGAGAAAGCCAGCAGCACAATCAGCAATCCATCTTCTGCATGCCATGGTGTGCACGCCCCCAGACCTTTGCCCTTTTGTGGCTCCCCTAAATTTCCATGCACTCCTCCCTTTTCACAGTCCAGACTCCCCCCATATGAGTCTTGCCCCAAAATGGGATTCAATGCCATAGGATAAAGGGGTTCAGTGCAGTTCGGAGTCTCCCTCTCTCTCCTGCCAGAGGAAGTCAGTCAGACACTCCGCCGCCCACCCTCTCTATGCCTGTGTCTCTGTACCTCAGCTTTTTGCAGCTTCTCTGAGTCTCTATGAGCCCCTCTCTTTCTTTCTAGCTGTAGAATTTCCACTCAGCCAACTTTCCTGTGGTTCTGGATGATGTACATTCTGTCTTTTAGCTGTAGTTTTAAAATCGTTGTGTGATGCAGCAATTTAGGTGTTTACCCATGCTGCCATCTTGCTTTCTTCCTGAGTGCACAGTCTTGTGGTAGTTAAGCCTTGATTGGCTTTGGTACACCGGGAGGAATGACCTCTTGGCTAATTGGCTGTGAGGACCTGCTGTGTCTATAATGGAAGAACTGCTGTGTGGAGACACTCTTATGGGGCAGGATTTGTTTCAGTGGGGCTTTGGTGTTTTACTGAGTCTGCCTCTTGAATGTGTCACTTATGGATGTGAGAAGTTGAAATCTGTCATCTCACACTGACCACTAGGTACACTGGCTTCTGGATCTCCAATGAGGTGCAAGTCAGCTAGTGTCTGAGGCCACCCAGCGGGAGCTACAGCATGATCTGCAGATTTCTTCTCTTTGCTTGGAGGTTTTAGAGCTGTCTGAACAGAGCTGCAGTTTGTTAGGTTAAGCTGAGATAGGGCAGGCCATTTATATGCAAAAACTGCTGCTCAGGGCATGGGTGTGTTTGTAAATTGTGCAGAGCACAGTCTCAGGGAATCACTAGGCTAGTGCGTGGCAAACAGCCATGGCTGCCAGTCAGCCGTCTCTGTGTCTCTGAGTTTGCACATCCCTTCATCCTTCACCCCAGTGCAATGATTCCTGTGTGCACCTGTGCAAGAAAGCCACCCTCACTTTCTACCTGATGGCAGACAGTCCAACTTCTACCTATAAGAGTTTGGGTCCTCAGAAACTGGAGTTCAGAGTAATTGGGAGCTTGTGTCTCCCTTCTAGTTGAAAAAAACAGCACACAGAACCGCAAGCCGCCAGCCCCATTCACATGATTCATCCATCTCCCGTACCTCAGCTTTTCCATGCTCATGCATGTCTCAATGCTCTTTTCTCTTTCCTTCTAATTGTAAAATTTCTACTCAGCCAGCTTTCCCGTGGTTCTGGGTGATAGATGTTTTGTCTTTTAGTTGTGGTTTTGATGTGGTTGTGAGAGGCACCACATACAGGTGTATATCTTATGCCGCCATCTTTGTTTTTCCCTAAGATTTAGTCTTCTAAAAATGCTTTCTAATGTTCTCTCTACTTTGTATGTGTTTAAAAGTTATCATAATTAAAACTATTAGAATGAATAATCCAGCCTCCATAGATTTTCATCTCTTAATCCTAATTTATGATGATTTTAAAAATCCAAAGTAAATTTTCATTTTCCTGATGTCCTTTTTTATTGTATTGTTGACATAAAATATTATGTTAGTTTCAAGTGCACAGCATAGTGATTCATTATTTTTTTAAAAAATATATTTTATTGATTTTTCACAGAGAGGAAGGGAGAGGGATAGAAAGTCAGAAACATCAATGAGAGAGAGACATCGATCAGCCGCCTCCTGCACGACCCCTACTGGGGATGTGCCAGCAATCAAGGTACATGCCCTTGACCGGAATCGAACCTGGGACCTTTCAGTCCACAGGCCGACGCTCTATCCACTGAGCCAAACTGGTCTCAGCTGATTCATTATTTATATGCCTTATGATGTGATGCCCAGAATGCATTTTTCTGATATTTTATGTAGAATCTTGACTTCATTACCTTGGACAAAGTAATTATCAAGTTACTTTTCTGTTAAATGGTAGTAATAACAGTATCTACCTTAGGATCCATATGAGGATTAAAAGACATAATATAATCTCTTTACATAGGGTCTGATACATAGTAATCACTCTATAAACATTAGTGATTATTATTGTGTAATTATTTTTCTTTTCTATTCTAGTGAATCACGAGTTACTTTTTTTTTCTTCTTCTCAGGTTGAGCATTTGTAAAGGAGACATTAATAGTAAGGATGTTTTCAATTAATTTTAAAGTTATGAGCTCTACTGGTATAGTTGATTTAGTACTATAACCTTAAAAGGTTATATAAATGTATAACATTTGTTAATATTAAAATATTTTCAGTGGGTTTGGAAACTTGAATAAATGATTTTATTTTAGAGTATATTTTTATTGATTTCAGAGAGAAAGGAAGAGGGAGAGAGAGATAGAAACATCAATGATAGGAGAGACTCATTGATTGGTTACCTCCTGATGCCCTCTACCCCTGACGTCCTGGTTCATAGGTTGATGCGCAACCACTGAGCCATGCTCTCTAGGCTGGATAAATGATTTTAAAATAAACATCCTTTTATCATTCACTGATACTAGTGTAGCATGATTTGCTCTTAGTTTGCATAAATGATCTATGTGCATTTTTCAGAAAAGGTAAACAACTTCACTGAAGCTCTTCAGAGTGCCTTGCTGAGGCTATAATCCCAGTTGATTTAGTGAGCTTCAGAACTGTCTTACTCTTATTGATGGGATGCTATTATTGCCAACTGTGACTCCTTTAGTACTATGGGAAGAGATCCAGAGGGTCCTGGGAGACAAGTGCAGAGGACTCCAAGTTCCTTGTGGACAAGGAAGGAAAAGGTAACAAGTGACATGTTTACTTGGGAATATTTCAATATTGCTATTTGTACAAGAAGGAAAAGAGCAAATGCAGCTGGAGTATGAAATGGAGAGATGAGCACACAGGTGGTTAAGGAAACACTGTTTTGCCAACTGAATAACATCTGGTATACTAGAGTCGGTGAAAACCTAACACGCTAAACAAAAGCCCAAGTAGCAAATGTTCTCTTCATCTTTCTGTAGGAATATGACCCCCAATAATAAGTTGTGATATATGTGCAAACCAAAGATAAAGTTTAAAAATAAAATCTTTCTTCAAACAGATGTGGACTATGCAGCTGGAATTAAAGCAACTAAGAATGTAAAATGAAGGTAGTTTATAGAAAACCTAAATGGTGTATTAACTCTGGCAGTGGATGATAGTATAAAGTAGAGTAAATTTATCTTCACCCTAAAATTGCTATGGTTTATTAGATTATCAGCAGTGCATACAACGTTAGAGATGTCCAAACCTGTAGAGAAGTTTTGAGCCAAACTGATGACAATTGCCAGGAAGCAAAATCTCAACAGATTGAAGAATACTTAGGAGTAAGGCAGTTTTGCAGTTTTATACATTAGAATAAAAGAAACAGACCAAAGTAGGGTTATATGAAATTCATTGGTGGTAGATTAGGGAGGCAGGAGAAAACAAAGTGGGGAAATCTCTCAGATTGGATAACTAATAAAGTGGAGAAAAAGTACTTCATTTGTGGGTATAGGATATTTAACTGTTAACATTTATAGCACAAGCCCTTGCTAGGTAACTCAGTTAGTAGAGTATTGTCCCCATATGTCAAGTTTGGGGTTCAATACCTGGTCTGGACACATACAAGAACCAACCAATGAATGCATCAATAAGTAGAACAACAAATCAATGTTTCTCTCTTTAATCAATTAAAAAAAGAAAACATTTACAAAACATAGAGATGGTATGCAGGGGAACAAGGGAACAATGAGGTTTCTGTGATCTTTTGCTCTGCTGTGAAATTGTGCCCTGAGGGGTCTAGAAAGAAAGGTAATTACTCTGACATTCCAAAGGTATGTTCTTGCCTGGCTGTTGTGGCTCAGTGGTTGAGCGTCAACCTATGAAATAGCAGGTTTGATTCCTGGTCAGGGCACATGCTGGGGTTGCAGGCTCAACCCCCACTGGGCATTGCATGAGGCAGCCAATCAATGGATTCTCTCATCACTGATATTTCTATCTCTCTCTTCCTCTCTGAAATAAATTAAAAACAAACAAACAAAATAAAAAAACAAAGGTGTATTCTTGTAGATGCAAAAAGACAATAGACTCAGTTAAAGTAAGAATTGACCTGTCTGGGAAGATACCAGCCTACCTGCCATGATTTGCTTTTAGTTGAAAAGTTTTAATTTCACACCATCCTTTGATACTAGTGTAGTATTACTTAAGGTCTGTGAGTTTGTAAGTCTGCCATACAGGCCTTCCCTGAGTTTGTCGAGTTTAATATGTGACCCTTTATCCATCCATAATATACTGTGCAAGTATTTTTTTTCAGAAACAATATATATTGCTAACAAATTATAGATTCATGATTATAAAAATACTTTTCTCTGAGATAAATTTACTTATAAAATGTTCTATGAATTATCAATGTTATTAAGATGCCTTTCATGCCAATATTTCTCTTCTTGATACTCTCTCTATGTTTGATATTACCATGATTTAATATCTTTTTGGTAAAGTGAATCCAATCTGAGTTTTAGTCACAGTGACAGAAATTAAAATGGCATCAAAGAGCCAATCTCTCTCTCTCTTTTTTTTAAATATATTTTATTGATTTTTTTACAGAGAGGAAGGGAGAGAGATAGAAAGTCAGAAACATTGATGAGAGAGAAACATCGATCAGCCGCCTCCTGCACGCCCCACAGTGGAGATGTGCCCGCAAACAAGGTACATGCATGCCCCCAACCGGAATCGAACCTGGGACCTTTCAGTCCGCAAGCCAATGCTCTATCCACTGAGCCAAACCGGTCTCGGCCCAATCTCTTTTTTGTTACTCAATGACTGAGGGGTAGAACTCAGGTTTGCAATTCTACTTCTATTATTTGATGTTTCATTATTAAAGAATGATAATTTTCGAGTCTTAAAAAGCAATATTATGCCAAGTAAACATTTCTGTTGTCTTTCTGATGCATTAAAGTTAAAGGTCTATGATGTGTTATTTCAGCTACCACAACTGGAAGAAATGATACCAAAAGATCTACAATGTTTTCTGAAAGTCAGCAGTATTTGAGCACTCACCACTATGTCCAGTTACAATTTTAGGTGCTAGGGATAGAGTTGTATGTTGACAGACTTCCAAGCATAGAAAGCTTCATTTTATTATTTATTTATTTATTTATTTTTATTTATTTATTTTATTTATTTATTTTTTGAAATTACATCTTTATTATTCAGATTATTACATTTGTTTCTCTTTTTTCCCCACCATAGCTCCCCTCCACCCGGCTCCCACCCTTCCCTCTGCCCTTACCTTCCTCCCATTGACCTCATCCAAAGGTGTATGATTTTTGTCCAGTCTCTCCCTGTACACCCTTCACCTCTTTCCCGCTGAGAATGATCAGTCCACTCCCTTTCTGTGCTTCTGATTCTATTATATTCACTAGTTTATTCTATTGATCAAATTTTTAATTCACTTAATTTTTAGATTAACTTGTTGACAGATATGTATTTGTTGTTCATAATTTTTTTGTCTTTTATCTTTTTCTTTTAATATTCTCTCTTTGTCTTTTGCTCATGGTATTTTAATTATGATGTGTCTTAGTGTAGTCCTCTTTGGATACCTTTTATATGGGGTTCTGTGTGCTTCCTGGACTTGTAAGTCTATTTCTTTTACCAGATGTGGGAAGTTTTCAGTCATTATTTCTTTAAATAGGTTTTCAGTATCTTGCTCTCTCTCTTCTTCTGATGTTGGTATGCTTGAAGCTGTCCCAGAGGCTCCTTACATTATCTTCACATTTTTGGATTCTTTTCTCTTCTTGCTTTTCCTGTTGAGTGTTTTCTGATTCTTTATATTTCAAATTTTTGACTTGATTCTTGCCTTCCTATAGTCTGCTGTTACGACTCTGTATAATATTTTTTATTTCAGTCAGTGTATGTTTAATTTCTAGTTGGTCCTTTTTCATCTCTAGTTGGACCTTTTCCATCTCTAGTTGGTCCTTTTCCATCTCTAGTTGGATCTTTTCCATCTCTATTGGTTCTTTTTCATCTCCCCTTGGGTCTCGCTAACTTTATCCAACTTTTCTGGGATATTCTTGAAAAACCTTATAAGCGTGGTTTTGAACTCTATATCCAGTCATTTGTTTTCCTCCATTTCTTTTGTTTGTGATCCCTTCCCTTGTCTCGGCATTTTCACTATGCCAGGAGAACTCCTGTGTTGGATTCAGCCTTATGATACCAGACTTGCAAAACCGCAGAAGCCTCTCTGCTGAGCTTGGGATGGGTGGAGTCTCAGGGCTTAAAGGACCACCTTGCTTTCCAGTCGGCCCCGCTCTCCATGGCCCCTGAGTCTCACGTGACTGGGTAATGGCTGGAGTGGTCCTTGTGTGCGCGCACCTGCCCGCAGTGCCTCTAGACCGCTGCCTTTCCAGCTCCCCTGCGTGCCAGGACCACACGAGTCTAGGTCTCCAGGGTTTTGCCTGAAACAGGGGCTTAGTGGAGTCAGAAGTGGCACAGTTGGGAGGGTCTATCTCCCGCCAACTCGAGAAAGCCAGTGGTACAATCAGTAGTCTGTCCTCTGCGCACAGTGCTGTGCGTGCCAGCAGGCCTCTGATCTTTTGTGACTCCCCTAAATTTCCATGCACTTCTCCCTTTTCATAGTCCAAATCCTCCCATATGAGTTTCGGCTGGATCTGTGGTTTAGTGTTGTAGGATAAGGGGTTCAATGCCTTTGAGAGTCTCCGTTTCCCTCCTGCCATAGAAAGCCAGCCAGGTACTCCGGCACCCGCTCTCTCCATGCGTGCGTCTCCGTACCTCAGCTTTTTGCAGCTCCTCTGGGTCTCTGTTAGCCCCTCTCTTTCCTTCTAGTTGTAGAATTTCCACTCAGCCAGCTTTCCTGTGGTTATGGATGATGTCCATTCTGTCTTTTAGTTATAGTTTTGAAATTGTTGTGCGAGGCAGCAGTGTAGGTGTTTACCTATGCCGCCATCTTGGATTCTCTCAGGAAGCTTCATTTTAGTGGAAGTGTTATCAGTAGGGTGCTCTTTGCATCTCTACCTTTTGCTGGTAGAAGTGAGCTTCCTAGGGTGCCATGGGAATAAGAATTTCCTGAGGTCCCCATGGGAGGATGAGGTATTGTGGAAAGCTTTATTTCTGTGGAATTAAACTCTTAAGTTTTCAAGGTCCCATCTCCCCCAATTTTGCCATGGAAAAAGTCCCATTTTGTCTTCAACAGAGCTAGAAGCAAAACCATTGACCAGACTCTGTTCCATATTTGCACAGTCCAGCCCAGCTTCTGGCAAGCTTAACTTGTGTTCCCCACTGCAGTCTATTGTGTGTAGGGCCTAGGGCCCCATGACTATGGAGGGAGCACAGGCAAGTGCAAAGAAGCAGGAGTGAAGCAAACGGGGAGGGAGAGGGGGAGAGAGAGAGAAAGAGAGAGAGAGAGAGAGGGAGAAAAGAGAGAGAATGAATGAATGAATATACTTTGGGGATTTTGTATTTCCAAATTTTCTTAAGCTTACATTTGCTCCACCCCTCTGGCTAGTTACCTTTTTTCCCATTTCTCCCCTTTGTTGGGCCCCTTCTCCTAGTGATTTTCAGGGAACGGACTGGTGAGTGTAAAATTGCAGCTTCCTGGTGAAGCTGCCCAGACAACCACATTTGTAATGTCTGGCCTACTCTTTGCTCCTTCTTATATTAATATTAATAACTAGATAGTTATGATGATAACAGAAGAAGGGACAAAACAAAAAAACAAAAAACACCAAAAAAACAAGTCATTTCAGGCAGTGACCAGTGGTAGGGGAAAGTAGGATAGGGTTGTGTCATAGAAGTGCCTGGGGGACTACTTAAAATTGGGTGTTCAGCCCTAGCTTGTTTTGCTCAGTGGATAGAGCATTGGCCTGCAGACTGAAGGGTCCCAGGTTCAATTCCAGTCAAGGGCACATGCCCAGATTTCGGGCTCGATCCCCTTTGTGGGGCGTGCAGGAGGCAGCCAATCAGTGATTCTCTGTCTTCATTAATGTTTCTATCTCTCTCCCTTCCTCTCTGAAATCAATAGAAATGTATGTTTTTTGAAAAAGATACTGTCAGGGGGAGAGAAAATGGCGACGAAGTAGACAGATGCGTCTGGAACTTTGGCGCTGGGCAGAGGGAGACAGAGCAGCTGAGAGTCGCACTGGGAGTGTTTGTTGGCAAGTTAAGAGTCACTTATCCTCCAGGAGAAGGTGGAGGACTGCTGGACGGGGCTCTCCTGGCCAGGCAGCCCCACTGCCATGGGAATTTTGTCTGCCGGAGCCACCAGAGTGAACGCGGAGACCGCGCCATCTTGCAGAGGGAGGTGGATGTCTGCGGCTGTCTGAATCCTGCGGCTGGAGCACCCATCGAGCAGCTGGGGACCCAGGGACCCAAAACTCCGCTCTCCAATCGGCGCAGACATGTGGAGGAATCAGAGATCCACAGAGCACATGGAAAGGTCAGATTTCGCCTGAGATAAGAGGGAGGTGGATGTCTGCGGAGGTCTGAAAGCTGCGGCTGGCGGAGACACCCACCAAACAGCCGGGGACCCAGAGCATGACTCTCTAGGCGGTGCAGATGCACGGGCGGCAGATTTGGAGACCAACACGGCCCACGGAAAGGTCGGATTTCGCCTGGGATAGGGTGAGGTCTCCTACCCGCACAGGGCAGAGACACGCATGCTGTGGGAGCCGGGCTGCGGGAAAGCTGTCTCTGGAAAGATCTGTGGAAGTGGGCAGGGCATGATCTCTGAGTGTGAAGGCAAACCCTCTGAGCTGTTGACAGAGGGGAGCTCTGGAAAACGACTCGTTTTTTTCTGGGGCAGAGAGACAGCCTGGGAGTTATTACAGTGTCCGGCTGCAAAATCCCCACAAACTGGCTTTGAGAACCACAGAGTAGCAGGATCTGAGCACAGCCTAAAGAGGTACTGTGCTTTTTCTCAGAGATCAGTTCCGAAACACTGCCACCCAGTGGATGACACACAAATTGACTCACATAACCACAAGAGAATAAAGAGATTAAAAAACAAACAGGGGAACACAGGGAACTGCAATACCTTCCCTACTGGGAAACAGGAATGCCAAGCAGAATAATAGTGGAAGTGAATGACCATTCTATTTTTTTTTTCTTTTTCCTTTTTTCTTTTTTTAAAAAATTTTTCAAAAATTTTTCATTTCTACATATTTTAATTAAAAGACTATTTTTTTCTTTCTGCCTCAATTGATTTTACCTTTTAAATTATTACATTTTTGTTTTAAACTAGTATTAATTAGTACTAGTACTTTACCTTTTTGGGAAAAAACAAGTGTCATTTTGTTTTCTCTTTATTTTATTTCGGGATTAGAGTTCTACATTCTATTTTCATCTTTCCTTTAGCATAATTTTACTCCAACTCAACTCTACCTTTATGCCAACACTTTCCTCCTAACTTTCCCCATTTTGTTGTCTTGTTTCTCTTTCCCTTTTCTAACTTTAGATTCCCCTTATTCTTTCTCTTTACCTGGTTAAATTTCACCCCATTTATATATCTAATTTCAAATCCCCTACTACAAGTCCATACAAACCTCTCTCTTCTTGTCTTCACTAGCCAAAAAGTTGTTTTTTTCTCGATGTCCTTTTGTTGCTATTTGACTGAAAAGTGATTATATTGATTTTTTGAAATTTTTTGTGAGATTGTTTTAGTTTATTCTGCTTGTTTTATTTTGCTTTTTGCTTGCTTTGTTTTTTACCTCTCTTTCCCCTCACCTCCCTCGATACCAGTTGTTATTTGCAGTTTCTATTAATCTCTAGGTACTGTTTGCTGGCCTTTATCGGGATTAGTGACTGTTCTATTGGAGTTTTCTCCTGACATCTATAGCTCGTTCCCCTTTTCTCTCTGACTTTGTTCTCTTCCTCTTTTCTTCTCCTTCTTCTCCTTTTTATTTTCTTATTTTATTTTATTTTTTTGTTCATTCATTTATTTATTTTTTCCTTTCTCACTCTCCCAATTTGATTTTGGCATTTCTTTCTTTTCTTTTTTCCTCATTTTCCTCTTCTTCTTTCTCTATTTACCCCTAATTTGTCTTTCATTGGTGGTCACCTTATTTGTGATTATTAACATCTTGAATACATTTCTACTCAGTGCCTTGTGTGCCATACCTGGTCGTGTTGTAGTTTGTGCCTTTCAATCAACGTAGGAGAGAGAACTACATAACCAGACAGCCGGAGAAGAAAGACCATGGGCAGAAAAAGAAACAGCCCACAAAAGACAGAAAGGCAGGTTTCACCAGAAAAGGAAGTAAATGAAATAGAAGCAGAAATAAGCCTGCCAGAGAAAGAGTTCAGAGAAATGATCATAAGGTGGATGAAAAGAATGGAAGACAAAATTGACAATGTGAGTAAGAACCAAGAGGAAATGAAGAAGACCCAAGAGGAGATGAAGAAGCAGCAAGAAGAAATGCAGAAGAACCTAGAGGAGGTGCAGAATAAGCAAGAAGAAATGAAAAATGACATCACTGTTATAAATAACTCAATAGAAAGCATCAAAAATAGACTAGAAAAAGCAGTGGACTGCATCAGTGAGCTAGAAGACACGGTAGGAAAAAATACCCAAGTACAGCAGCTTCTAGAAAAAAAAGTTAAAAAGCAAGAGGAGAGTCTAAGGGAACTTTGGGCTAACATGAAACAAAACAACATCCGCATAATTGGGGTCCCAGAAAGAGTGGGAAATGAACAAGGATTAGAGAACCTGTTTGAAGAAATAATGACAGAAAATTTCCCCAATATGGGAAAGAAAAAACCCACACAAATCCAAGAAGCTCACAGAGTCCCAAGCAAAAGGAACCCCACAAACCAACACCAAGGCACATTATAATTAAATTGGCAAACACCGACGACAAAGTAAGAATCTTAAAAGCAGCCAGAGAGAAACAGAAAGTTACCTAAAAAGCAAACCCCATAAGACTAGCTACTGACTTCTCAACAGAAACTGATCAGGCCAGAAGGGAATGGAATGAAATATACAAAGTCATGCAAAGGAAGGGTCTGAATCCACGAATACTGTACCCTGCAGGACACTCAATCAAAATTGAAGGTGAAATCAAAAGCTTCCCAGACAAAAAAGGACTAAGGGAATATATTACCACCAAACCAGCAATGCAAGGAATGTTAAAGGGTCTGCTGTAATAAAAAGAAAGAGGAAGCAAAGAAGGAACTCGGGGGTAAAGACTAAAAATGGCAACAGATAAGTACTTATTAATAATAACTAAACGTAAATGGATTAAATGCTCCAATTAAAAGATATAGTGTAACTGATTGGATAAGAAAACATGATCTATGTATTTGCTGTCTGCAAGAAACCCACCTCAGGAAAGATATGCACACAGATTGAGGGTGAAGGGATGGAACATGATATTTCAGGCAAATGGAAATGAAAAATAAGGTGGGGTTGCAATACTTATATCTAACAAATTAGATGTCAAAGTGAAGGACATAATAAGAGATAAAGGCCACTTCATAATACTAAAGGGAACAATCCAACAAGAAGTAATAACTCTGGTAAACCTATATGCACCCTATATAAGAGCACCTAAATACATTAAAAAAAAA
>JAAGEH010000286.1:11663108-11685436 GCA_011751065.1 Lasiurus cinereus | reverse complement strand
CTTTAGCTTTTTCTTGTCTGTGATGCTCTTTATTTGATCTTCAATTCTGAATGATAGCTTTGCTGGGTAGAGTAATCTCTGTTGTAGGTTCTTGTTATTCATCACTTTGAATATTTCTTGCCACTGCCATCTGGCCTGCATAGTTTCTGTTGAGAAATTAGCTGACAGTTGTGTGGGTGCTCCCTTGTAGACAACTGTTTTTCTCTTTCCGCTTTAATATTCTCTCTTTGTCTTTTGCCCTTAGCATTTTAATTATGATGTGCCTTGGTGTGGTCCTCTTTGGATTCCTTTTGTTTGGGGTTCTTTGCACTTCTTGGACTTGTAAGTCTATTTCTTTCACTAGGTAGGAAAAGTTTTTGGTCATTATTTCTTCAAATAATTTTTCAATATCTTGCTCTCTCTCTTCTGGCACCCCCACAATTCTGATGTTGGTATGCTTGAAGTTGTCTCAGAGGCTCCTTACACTATCTTCATAAATTTTGGATTCTTTTGCTTTTTGCTTTTCCTATTGAGTGTTATTTGCTTGTCTGTAATTCAAATCTTTGACTTGATTCTTGGGGTCCTCTAGTGTGCTGTTGGATTTCTGTATAATATTTCTTTTTATTTTAGTCAATGGATACTTAATTTCTAGTTGGTCCTTTTTCATATCCTCAAGGGTCTCACAAAATTTATTAACCTTTTCTAGAAAATTCTTGAAAAACATTATAACCATGGTTTTGAACTCTATATCCAGTTGTTTGCTTTCCTCCATTTCTTTCATTTGTGATCTGTGTCTTTGTCTCTGCATTTAGGCTGCTTCTCTGAGTTGATTGAGTGGCTTTGTTTGCCAGGTGTCCTGTAAGGCCCAGTGCCTCAGCGTCCTCAGTTACCTGAGATGGACACTCTTGGTGCACCCATTTGTGGGCTGTGTGCATAGTTTTGTTGTATTTAAGCTTTGATTGTTGTTGGTATCACTGGGAAGAATTGACCTCCAGGCAACTGGCTGTGAGGATTAGCTGTGTCTATGCTGGGAGAACTTCTGTGCTGGATACACTTTTATGAGACAAGACCTCTGACTTCTGCAGTTCCTTTGAGTCTCAGTGTGCTTTTCTCTTTCCTGACTGTCCAGTTTCTCCCCAAATGAGTCTGGTTTCCTAGAGTCTTTCCCAGACCGGAGTTCAGTGCAGTTGGGAGCTTTTGTCTCCCTCCCTTTTGAGAAAGCCAGCCACACACTCAGTTGCCAGTCCTCTTCATGTGCACATCTCAGTACCTCTGCCTCCTGCAGCTCCTCTAAGTCTCAGTGTGCTTTTCTCTTTCCTTCTAGTTGTAGAATTTTCACTCAGCCAAACTTCCTGTGGTTCTGGATGATATCCATTTTGTCTTTTAGTTGTAGTTTTGAAATTGTTGTGCAAGGCGAAGTGTAGGTGTTTTACCTATGCTGCCATCTTGGTTTCTCCCCTTTCTCTCATTTTTAAAGTCCTGCATTGCAAAATTATTTCATAAAATATATTTTAGTTTTCTCACAGTATTCATATTTATCATTAGTAAGGAAAATAAATCTTAAATACCATTCCCCTTCCTATTTAGTTTTCAGTGAAGTTTGCATTTTCATAAAGTTATCATTTTACTCTGATTTTTCATAGGTAATTTCAAATACTTTTGCTATTATGTTGTCAGGAGGTAGATCTAAAATGATAACAACTTGATGCTCAAAATTTAGAAAACTGAAGAGAAATTAGGGAACAGGGGAAGGCCTGAAAAGAGGAAGGGGATTAAAAAGTACAAACTTTCAGTTATGAAATAACTCACAGGGGTGTTATGTACAGAGCAGAGAATGGAGTCAATAACATTGTAATAACAATGTCCCAAGACAGATGATTACTAGAATTTTTGTGGTGATCACTTTGTAAGGTATATTAATGTTGAATCACCTGAATTTAATATAATACTGTATGTCAATTATAATTAAAATAATAAATAAAAATAAATAGAAACAAAATGCTCTTCTCTATAGTTTTTCTCTTAAATAAGTAATTTGTGTTATTATTGTTAATCCTCACTCAAAGACATGCTTTGTATTGATTTTTAAGAGAGAGGAAGGTAGAGGGAGAGAGAAACATTGGCCAGTTGATTCTTGCACACACCATGACTGGGGATCAAACCCACAACCTGGTTATGTGCTCTGGTTGCAGAATTTACCAGGCAACCGGAAAATACACAAGGAGTACTCAGAGATTTAGGAAAAACCCTTTATTTAAAGCAGTGCTGCTGGCTCAGGGGATTTGAAGATTCAAAGCCTGAACAGCTAATACAATGAGGTCACTCCTTATACATTCCTACATTTCTTTGTTTCTCATCTGTTTCCTAACTACCTGGCTTTTGTGATGGGCTTTCACAGTCCCTCCTGAGTCAGTTACATTTGATCTTAGCCAAAAGGCTGAGAAGTGATTCCTGAGTCAGTTAAAATGGGGAAGTTAGATTGTATCTAAATGCCTGGCCTGGATGGCACCAGCCACCCACTTTCTGGCCAAGCTGCCAAATTTCTGACCCTTAGCCCCTGCAAACTGAGAGCACCCAGGAAAACAGACTCTTGCCTAAGGAAGGAACAGTGACTTAGTTATAAGCTAACAAGAATGTGGACTAGGACACCATTCACTGGCACAGATTCAGATTGCTGAACCCCCTTCCCCCCCTCCCCCCCACCTTCTCAGGTTGCCTCCTATATTCCTCCTCACTCTGTCTGTGAACTGAATCCATTTCTGGGATGATTTTCCAACCAAATTGAGCCACACTGGCCAGGGCAGTAATGATTCTTTAGAAAAGCAATTTGAGTGATATTTTTGAAGCACTGAGTTGAAGACCTGAGGCTAAATCATTGTATGAAAATTTGGAATCCCCCCACCCTTTTTTTCCTTACAATCATGGGATTCTTATTATCCTTTCCAGATGTCAGCCAAGGAAGTGACTGAAAGGTCAGGCAAGAGCCCAGCCGGTGTGCTTGATGGTTGAGCATTGACCCATGAACCAGGAGGTCATGGTTAGATACCTAATCAGGGAAAATCCCTAGCTTGTGGGCTCCATCCCTAGTGTGGGGTGTGCAGGAGGCAGCCAATTAATGATTCTCTCTCATCATTGATATTTCTATCTCTCTCTCTCCCTCTGCCTTCTTCTCTGAAATCAATATAGATATACAGTGGTACCTCGAGATACAACTTTAATTCGTTCTGTAACCTTGCTCGTATGTCAGGTTGCTCGTATCTCAAAGCAAATTTCCCCATTGAAATCAATTGAAATGCTGTTAATCCGTTCCAGCCCCCAAAATGCCACCCCAGTTGTTCTTGTTATGTGTTTTTGAATAAGAAAAATGTATTTATAAATGATAAATATTGTACAAAAACATAATAAAAGAGAATGTAAAGGAATAAACTGGTTTTATAAAGTGTATTTACCTACTCCTTACACTCTTCTTTTTTTAATTTTTGTAAAAAAAAATATTTTATTGATTTTTTACAGAGAGGAAGGGAGAGAGATAGAAAGTCAGAAACATCGATGAGAGAGAGACATCGATCAGCCTCCTCCTGCACGCCCCACTGTGGAGATGTGCCCACAAGCAAGGTACATGCCCCCGACTGGAATCGAACCTGGGACCTTTCAGTCCGCAAGCCGACGCTCTATCCACTGAGCCAAACTGGTCTCAGCTTGTTACACTCTTAATGCTACACTTTATCCCTAAACTGAATGTAACTTAACTAATCTTCACTGAACTTAATTGCTACTGGTCTTTGCATTTTTGGCCGATTTAAAAAAAAACACGTGTCCAACGAGGTTTGCCTCTTCCTCCCTTTCAGAATGTTTCTGAAATGGGTGAGGCAAGTTTCACTGAACAGCTCCGATGCACTACCAGTAGCAACTTTTTCGGGGTGTTTCTTTTCCAAGAAGTGTGGCACCCTCTCCCACATTCCTAAGATCTCCTTTATCTCACTTGTAGAAATCTCCTCCACATCTGGCTCCTCCTCGAAACCAATTTCTTGGAGAACCTCAGCATGTTGCTAAGACGGCAACTCTTGTAACTCCTCCATGGTGAGTTCCAGAGAGTGCTCCTCGACGAGCTCATTCACGTCTCTCTCATCCCCCTCCAGGCCCATGGATTTTCCCAGAGACACTATGTCCTCCTCCACTGGCACCTCGGGTTCGAATCCTTCAAAGGTCCTTTCGGCTACGGCCTCAGGCCACAGCTTCTTCCATGCAGAGGTCAAAGTCCTCGTTGTAACACCCAGCCAGGCCTGATCAATAATCACGATGTTAAAGTGGTTCTTGCCGAACTCTCAAAGGGTGAGGTTTGTGTTCTCCGTCACCTCAAAGCAGCGTTGGAACAGGTGCTTGATGTACAGCTTTTTAAAATTGGAAATCACCTCCTGATCCATGGGCTGCAGGATAGGGGTGGTGTTGGGAGGTAGGTAGACAACCTTTATAAACTTGAACTCTTTGAGGAGTTCATCTTCGAGGTTCGGTGGGTGAGCAGGAGCATTGGCGAGGACAAGAAGGGCTTGCATGTTAGGTTGTTTGTTTTCCTGTAGATATTTCTTAACAGAAGGGCCGAAAACCAGGTTTACCCACTCCACAAAGAGCTGCCTGGTGACCCATGCCTTCGGGTTTGCCCTCCACATAACTTGCAGTTTATCTTTTAAAATCTTATGTGATTTAAAGACTCTGGGCTTTTCCGAATGGTATATGAGCAGAGGCTTGATCTTGCAGTCGCCACTCGCCTTGGCGCACAGTGCGAGAGTTAGCCTATCCTTCATGTTTTTGTGGACTGGCATTGCCTTCTCCTCTGCCGTTATATAAGTCCTATTCGGCATCTTCTTCCAGAAAAGCCCTGTCTCGTCATAGTTGAAGACTTGCTGGGGAATATATCCTTTGGCTTCTATCAGTTCAGAAAAAGTTTTGAGGTAATCCTCAGCTGCCTTCACATCCGAACTTGCTGCCTCACCATGCCTGACAATGGAGTGAATGCCGGACCTTTTCCTGAAGTTATCAAACCAGCCTCTACTGGCTTTAAATGAGTCTTTCGCTGCTTCGTCCGTGGAAGTGCGGGGTTTGCTCCAGCAAATCACTGTAAATCACTCGCGCCTTCTCGAATATGATGCCCTGTGTTAATGTATCTCCTTTAAGCTGCTTCTCCATCACCCACACCATCAGTAGATTCTCCATCTTTTCATGGAGAGAGCTATGGAGCTTAGAAATTATTGTATCGCCCTTAGCTGGCGTTATACCCTTTATCAACTCCCTCTGTTTAAGCACAGTGCATATCGTTGAAGTACTATGCCGGTACTGCCTTGCCAAGTCAGCCACTCGCACACCTTGCTCATATTTTTCTATGATTTCACGCTTTAATTCAATAGACATCATCCTCTTCTGAGC
Source organism: Lasiurus cinereus (assembly GCA_011751065.1). Lineage (NCBI taxonomy): Eukaryota > Metazoa > Chordata > Mammalia > Chiroptera > Vespertilionidae > Lasiurus > Lasiurus cinereus. The sequence continues at coordinate 11,680,036 of JAAGEH010000286.1, read as the reverse complement.
ACTGACCTTTCCACTCGCTTTCTTTGGACCCATGGTTATAAAAAGAAATGTGATAAAGTATGTAAATGCACAAAAGCTGCTTCGACAATGAGGTAAACAAGCACACTGACAGAGGCGTGGGAAACTATGAGACGCTAGAGTTGCGGTAAACTGGTGGGTCCTGTGCAGCCGGCCGATCCGCGCGATTACTCCTATCTCAAATGTTGCTCGTATTTCAAAGCAAAAAATCGCTCGCTCGATGGCTCGTATCTCAAAAATCTCATATGTTAGGGCACTCATATCTCGAGGTACCACTGTATGTAGGTTTCAGGGAGAGTACTACCTATTTTTCTACCAAAATTATTAAGTTTGAAGCAAACCCTTGACAACTTGGTAAGCTGGGGACTGGCAAGAGAGTTGAGTTCTTCATTCTAGGCTTTCCATTGGAAAGGAATTAGGATTTTTAATGATCACTTTTTGAAAGAACATTGTGGGTTTTGTAACTTGTTCCAGGTTGTTCTCTCTGACAGTGTGCAGCCTAGTGCAGGGTGCAGTTAAGCCTTAGTATTGAAAGCCAGTATCTGTCTTCAGGGCCAGCCTGGCTGCTTTTCTCAGTGCAGTCAGTTTGAAAATCCCCAGAGAGAGAAACTTTTTTTGCTAGTAACCAGAGGAAGGAAAACAAAGCGAGTCCCTGGGAACTGATATTGAGAGAAAATAAGGGAAAAGGCGGTTCACAGATAATCAGCTGAGCATGAAAAACAGCTGGTGGTCACCTATTAAGGCAGCATTTTTCAACCTTTAGAAGATAAGGGGCCCTAACTGGTTTGGCTCAGTGGATAGAGCGTCTGCCTGCAGACCAAAGGGTCCCAGGTTTTATTCTGGTCAACAGCACATGTCTGGGTGTCGAACTTCATCCAATCTGTAGCAGGCATCCAATCAATGATTCCCTCTTGTCATTGATGTTTCTATCTCTCTCTTCCTCTCTGAAATCAATACAAATATATTAAAAAATAAAGATAAGGAACTCCCCAAGTTCTCAAAGTTATGCTTGTACCTCAGACCATTTGCAACAGCTTCTCTGGGCCAATGCAGGCAGTAGTATTTTAGTAGCTCTCAAGGTGATTCCAGAATGCACTTAATGCCCAGACCCCCTGCTTTAGGAAGCACTTCTGAGACTTAATGTGCATATGAATCACCTGGGCAGCTTATTAAAATGCAAAGTATTGTACTATATGTCTGGGGCAGGGCATGAGGTTCTGCATTTTCAACCTAGCTCCCAGGAGTTACCGTTGTTGGGGGCAAGAGATGAGGGTATCCATGTTGATCATCACAAGCCAGCACTTGGATATTAACTCCTAGACACCAGCTGATTCTGCACATTAATTTCACTGCTCACCATTAACCTAATGCTCAACATTTTAGTGCCAGACGTTTAAAATATAAATCTTGAAAATCCCATTATACTTAAATTCTAAATGTGTGACTATGGTTTACAGATCTTTTAATGTGACAGGAACCCACCTCTTTGAGGGTATCTACCCCAACCACTCTCCTCTGGTACACTCTTCTTCAGGGTACAGTTACTCTTGCTGCTCCTCAAACATGCCATACCTATCTCTCCCTATAAGGCCTTCATAAATGCTCTGCCTTCTGCTCAGAATATTTTTTCCCCTCCATAGCCTCAGGGCTGGGTCTCTCTTCATTCATTTCAGATGTCAACTTCTTAGCAGTTCACTGATCACCTATTCTAAGTAAGCCACCCTCCCTCCACCTTTGTATCTCATAACCTTTTCCCCACATAGCACTGATTGCCATTTGAAATTGGTCTGCTTATTTGTTTGCTTATGGCTTTTCTGTTCACTTCCAGAAGAATATTAGCCATGAGAGAAAATCTTTTATCTGTCTAGGGCCATTGCTATTCTCTGTTCCCACCCCTTAGCTCTTAGAGAAAGAGCCCAATTTAAAAGAGGCATACACACTGCCCCAGACGGTTTAGCTCAGTGGATAGAGCATTGGCCTGTGGACTCAAGGGTTCCGGGTTTGATTCTTGTCAAGGGCACATGCCCAGGTTGCAGGCTTGATCCCCAGTGTGGGGCATGCAGGAGGCAGCCAATCAATGATTCTCTCTCATTGATGTTTCTATCTCTCTCCCCCTTTCTCTTTCCCTCTGAAATCAATACAAACATATAAAAAATAAGAAATTTTTAAAAAGAGGCATACACACCTACAAAATGAAAGTGAATAGTAGGAATGTCAGTGATATATATATATATGAATAAGAGAGAGAGAATTCGTAAATTTTCAGTAAATACAAGCTGTTATTTAAGAGACTTAACAATCTGGATTTCTCTGATGAGTGTAGAAGTGTAATTAAAACAACAGGGATCATCTATTCAGCCATAGTGAGTCTCATCTTGGCTCACATAGGACTTCTAAGCCAAGTTTTTATAAGAAAATATTTTAAAAATAATATTTGCATTGTTTTAAAATATTTTTTTAATTGATCTCAGAGAAGAAAGGAGAGGGAGAGATAGAAACATCATTGATACCTCCTATATACCCCCTACTGGAAGTCAAGCCCCCAACCCAGGCATGTCCCTTGGCCAAAATGGAACCTGGGACCCTTCAGTCCTCAAACCAATGCTCTATCCACTGAGCCAAACCGGCTAGCACAGAAAAAATATTTATTTATTTATTTATTTATTTATTTGAGAGAGATTTGTTATTTCATTTTTTATGTATTCATTGGTTGATTCTTGTATGTGCCCCCACAACGTTGGTGTATCAGTATGATGCTCTAACCAACTGAGCTACTCCATTAGGGCCTAAGCAAATCTTAATGAATTTATAGAAGCTTAATTTACATCTACAGGAAGAAAGAACATTACCCAATTTATGATAAATACTGCGGGCATAAACTGAAGCAAGATGCTTTTGCTCTTTTCAGGCCTTTTGTCTTGATGAAAATTATAATTCTTGGAAGCAATTGCTGAGACAGGCTTCTCCCTGTGAAAGCTTTGGCATTTAGGCCAATTGAATATTCACAAAACACTTTAGTTTTGGCAGATCACAGATAGTAAGCAGGGAGGAGATAGCTTAGATTGAAAGATGCAAATTCTTCAATGGTTTTTATGTTTTGACTTCTAGGTGATCTTCCCTCAATTACTTTCAATTAAGGACTCAATTGTACTTAATTATACTTGTGTTTATGTTCTTAACACTGCTTTTGTGGATTGTCCCAATATATTTTTACATTTAAATTGAAGTGTTAGCAGATGACATTCATATTATAACAACATTCAATCTGTACAAAAAGATAAACAATGAAAACTAGTTTGCCTTTCATCCCTGACTTTTGTTAAAAATGATTAAAGAAGACACTTTATTATTAAACTTTTTTTAATGCTTCATAAAGCCAGCAGTCCTTGTTCCCAAGGGTTCAGAGTACTGCAAAGTGGGGCAAAGGGTGGGAAGCTTTTATAGGATAAACAATGAGAAACAAAAAACAAGGAAGTAAGCCTAAAGCCCAGAGTTGGCTTTGACTTTAGGAATTGGCTGATTGGAGCTATTGCATTTCTGGGCAGATGGAGCATTTATAGGACAGGAATGTTGTCTAAGTTTTGGTGTGATGTGACCCCCAGGCATGATTGGCTTCATCTTGGGCCTCTAAATCTGTTTCAACACCTTGATTTCCAGTTTCTCTTCAAGACACCACCACTGTTGTTAGTTTCTTGTATACCCTTCTAAAAATGTTTCAGGTAGCATCTATGCTTCAGTTTACTAAGCTGCAAAATGGGGTGATAATAGTGCATATCTCATTAGGCTTATGTGAAGATTAAATGCATTAACACTTGTCAAAGCACTTACAATTGGGCCAGGAACATACCATGAATTTTATGATTTTTAAAAATTATTATGTATGTATTAGCATAAAGGTTGTATATCAATGCTGTCCAAATAGAAGTACTAGTATAAAGTGATCCACTTATAAAATATAATTACATTTTCTAGTAGACACATTAAAAAGTAAAAAGAAACAGATGAAAAAGTAATGTATTTTATTTTTCTCTATATATCTCAAATAATATTTAACATGTAATTAATATAAACATATTTTAGTATGCTATTTTATTACATATTTGATATTAATTTTTTGAAGTTGAGTGTGCATTGCATGCTTACAGAACACCTTAACTGTTTCAAGTGTCCCAGTTCAAGTGCCTACTAGCTAGCTACATGTGGCTTATAGCCACTCTATTGAACAGACCAGGTCTACATAGCAATCTATAAATTTGTCAATTATTTTATTTTATTCAAATAATACCACTGCTTGCTTGCTTGGATGTCATAAAGTGTTAATATTTTGGATGAATTTGGAGAGACATTATTTTAAAACAAGAAGCCTAGTGCACAAAATTTGGACACTCAGGGGATGGGTCCCTCAGTGCAATCTGTACCCTTTTGTAATCCAGGAGCCCTGCTTAGTTGGACATCCTTAGCGCTGCTGTGCAGGTGGGAAAGGCTCCCACCACCTCTGTTGCACTCACCAGCCATGAGCCCAGCTTCTGGCTGAGCAGCACTCTGACCACCAGGGGGCAGCTCCTGTACTGAGTGTCTGCCCTTTGTTCATCAGTGTGCATCATAGTGACTGGTCATTTTGCCATACAGTCAATTTGCACATTATTATATAGGATAATGTGGTTTTAGAATTTTAAATGCCTAAAACAGAAATTGATTTCTCAATGTTTATTATAATGTAGAGAACAAGGGCTTCTTTTTTAAAATTATTTTTATTGATTTTAGAGAGGAAGGGAGAGGGATAGAAACATCAATGATGAGAGAATCACAGCTGCCTCCTGCATGCCCCCTATGGGGCTCAAGCCTGCAATCCAGGCATGTGCCGTCGGCAGGAATTGAACCTGGGACCCTTCAGTCCACAGGCTGATGCTCTATCCACTGAGCAAAACTGGCTAGGGCAATTTTTAATCTTTTAAAATATATTTTTATTGATTTCAGAGAGGAAGGGAGAGGGAGAGAGAGATAAAAACAATGATTAGAGAGAATCATTGATCAGCTGCTTTCTGCATGCCCCTTACTGAGGATCAAGTCCTCAATCCAAGCATATGCCCTTGACTGGAACTGAACTTGGGACCCTTCAGTCTGCAGGCTGAGTCTCTAGCCACAGAGCAAAACTGGCTAGGGCACAACAAGGCTTCTTACCGTTCTTAGGGGAAAGACTGAAATCCTCACTGTGACAGGGCTGCAGACACCGGTCTGCTTGGCCTGCCCCCTACTTGTTCTGTATCAGCCATGCTCATGGTCAGTTGGGAGTTCTTCTTATGGAACCTTCTCTCTGGTGAGTCTTCTCAACTCTGCCTGGTTGCTTCCTCCCACTGAACCCTCAACATGCATACACACTCCCCTTTTGCCTAGTGAGTAATATATGAATCACTTAAGAAAAAAAACACACAAAGTATGTATCTTCTTGTGTCTAAATATATTTTTAATTATTTTATACTATCTTATAAAAGAGTGATATGCAAATTGACCATCACTCGAACACAGAAATTGGCTACCCCCATGTGGTCAAAGATAGCTGCACCCATGTGGACAAAAGATGGCCACCACAAGATAGCCTTCAGGGGAGGGCAGTTATGGGTGATCAGGCAAGCAGGGGAGGGCAGTTGGGAGCAATCAGGCCTGCAGGTAGGACAGTTGAGGGGGAGACCAGGCTTGCAATGGAGGGCAGTTGTGGGGGGGGACCAGGCCTGCAGGAGAGGGCAGTTGGGGGAAACAAGGCCTGCAGGGAAGGCAGTTGGTGGTGACCAGGCCAGCAGAAGAGGATAGTTAGGGGTGACCAGGCCAGCAGGAGAGCAGTTAGGCATTGATTAGGCTGGCAGGAGAGTGGTTAGGGGATGATAAGGCTGGCAGGCAGAAGTGGTTAGGGGCAATCAGGCAGGCAGGCAGGTGAGCAGTTGGGGGCCATCAGTCTTGGATTGTGAGAGGGATGTCTGACTGTCCGTTTGGGCCAAATTCCACCAGGGCCAGGTCCAAACGGGCAGTCAAACATCCCACAAGGGATCCCAGATTGGAGAGGATGCATACTGGGCTGAGGGACACCCCCCCCCACACCAATATATGAATTTCATGCACTGGGCCTCTAGTTACAATATAAAATAGTTCACACAAACAATTTTACTCTTTATGTTGACAGTTCATATATAGCATTATACCCAAAATAAGAACATTAACCAAAAAGGAAAAAAAAGAATTACTTAAAATGTACTGAAGAGTGTATAATAATAATAATAATAATAATAAAATTCTCCCTCCCACCCAATGTTCTAGCCTTGCAGTACCTCTTCCTGAAGGAACACTATATATTCAGAGGTATATAGGTTAGTATTATTATTTTTTGGTGATTTTATTTAATTTTTAAATTTATTTTTTTCCACCATTTTTTGGTATGTTGGTTATTTATTCATTATTTTTATACAGATTTGCTGCATTCTTTTCCAAATAACAGTTCAAATTATTAATTTGGTGGGATTGATTATGTTTAGTTGAAGTCAAAATTTCAGCCTACAGCTGACTCTCACAGCTTAAGCTCTTTGAAGTTCAGCATGACCCGCCCACAGGTGCTGTAGTATGACATCCTTCACCCCACCACTCTTCCTGTGAGCTACCCTGAAATCTTCATTCTTTTTTTTTCTAAGGAACATTTTTTTTATTTTATCTATCTGTCTATTTTAATCCTCACCTGAGGATATTTTTCCATTGAATTTTAGAAAGTGGAAGAGAGAGGGAAAAACAGAAATATTGATGTGAGAGGAACACATTGATTGGTTGCCTCCTGCACATACCCTGGTCAGGTCCTGGCCAGGGTCCCAGGCTGGGGAGGAGCCTGCAACTGAGGTACATGCCCTTGACTGGAATCAAACCTCAGACTCTTCAGTCCACAGGCCATGCTCTATCCACTGAGCCAAACAGGCTAGGGTGAAATCTTCATTCTTACAGAGTTCATGCTGGGCATTTGATCTTCATTTGGCAGGAATGCAACATATACATATTAACTCTGTCTCTGTTTTCTCCCCCATTAACTTGAGAACATTAGATTTGTACTACTTGTGGCCAGCTCAATAAAAAACACACATGTTCAACATGAGTTTTTAAAGTTTTGGGCAGAACTCAAATATAAGAGATCCAGAATATGTTTCTGTTTATTTTTAAGGCTGTCATCAAAATGAAAATATGAAATTAAAATAAAGCTATGGGCCCAAGAATATTTTAGGTTGAGAAACACAAGGCTAATTATTTCTGTGCATATATATACCTTATCTAACAATAGAGAAACATGTAAATTGACCATACCTCTGCTATGCCCACAGCCAATCAGAGTGAATATGCAAATTAACTCAACAAAGATGGCAGTTAATTTGCATATATACCTTGGTCCCAGAACCTCCTCGGTACCCAGGTCATTCCCAGCTGGCCATTGGAGGGGAAGGGGCTGAGCCTGCAATCAGATGGGTGGGAGGAGCCTGTGCAGAAGTTTTAGGCTTGGAAAGGGGCCGAGTCTGTGACCAAACGGAAGTCAGTGCTGGGTTGCCTGGCATCAGCCTATGCACCCAGCACTGACTGCCCAGGTGGCTGAGACCCAGAAAGTGAGTCAGGGTCTGATCTGCAGCCTCAGTGAAAGCTATTGATCAGTGTACTTACTCTCCTTCTCTCCCTTTTCTTTCTGGTCTTCACCAGCAGCCAGTCTTTTCTTTCTCTCCCAAACTCCATGGGGCTGCTGTTAAGACCTGCCTCTTTGATCAGGCACAGAGATACTCCTGGAGATGCTGTCTGGCATAAAAACTGACCAATCAGAACCAAAGGTGAATGTTGTGGGGAACCAAGGGCTTTAGATACTGACTGGCATAGGAACTGACCAATGAGCTGTGGGCTGCCTAGGAGGTAGAGCTTTTGACATTGACTGGCATTGAAACCGACCATTCAGAACCAAATCTGGGTGCTATGGGGAGCCAATGGCTGCCTAGGAGGTGAAGCTTCTGATGCTGATTGGCATAGGAACCAACTAATGAGAACCAAATCTGTATGCTGTGGGGAGCCAGTGGCTGCCTAGGAGGTGAAGCTTTTGACGCTGGCATAGGAACCAACCAATCAGAACCAAATTGGCCAGCAGAGGAGGGCAGTTTTGGGGGTGACATCAGGCCTGCAGTAGAGGGCAGTTAGAAGCAATCAGGTAGGCAGACATGTGGTGCCAGATTGTGAGAGGGATGTCCAACTGCCAGTCTGAGATCAGGCCTAAAATGGCAGTCAGACAGCCAACAAGAGGTCCCCAATTGGAGAGGGTTCAAGCTGAGTTGAGGGAACCCCCCTCCATGCACAAATTTTGTGCACCAGGCCTCTAGTATATCTATCTATCTATCTATCTATCTATCTATCTATCTATCTATCTATCTATCATCTTAGGGCCCAGATACAGTAAAATTAACTTGATAACCCTCAAAACCCCAAACTAAGTCAGGTCCCTCAGCTGTGTGCCTATATACCGATTCAATCAGAGATAAACAATTAATTACATGTCATGAGTTTAATGCTGCCTTCCCCATTATAATGCAAACTCTAGCACAGGTACTATATTTAGTTTATTCCCCACTGTATCTCCAGGGGCTAGCATCATGCTTTTCACATAAGAAGCATTTAACAAATATCTTTTTAGTGATTAAATAAAACAGCTATAAATCCAGAGACTAGGGTTCAAGTTCTAACATTTTGTCTGTGTAATTTTGAGCAGTTTTTTAACTTCTTTAAGTCTCAATCTCCATATTTATTTTATCTTTTAAATTTATTTATTTTTACTGTTTAAGAATGGAGGGAAGGAAGGAGGGAGAGAGACATTGATTTGTTATTCCACTTATTTATTCATTCATTGGTTGCTTCTTATATGTGCCCTGACCGGGGATCCAATCTGTAACCTTTGAGTATTAGAATGACACTCTAACCAATTGGGTATCCAGCCAGGGCTCAAAAGGTACATATTTTATAACATAAGACAAGTAGAGTAGATCGGAGATTCCTAAACTTGGCATTACCTGAAAAGTTTTTTTTTTTTTTAAGATTTTTATTGATTTCAGAGAGGAAGGGAGAGGGAGAGAGAGAGAGAAACATGAATGATGAGAGAAAATCATTGATTGGCTACCTCCTGCATGCCCCACACTGGGGATTGAGGCTACAACCCAGGAATGTGCCCTGACTGGGAATTGAACCATATCCTCCTGTGTGAATGACCCATGTCCCATGTGGTTCAGGGTTTGGGCTCTGGAAGAGGGGCCACACGCAAATGAAAGAGAAGATAAGAAACAATAATTTGGAAATATTGGGGGACCAGGTGGGAGTCCTTTCTCTTGAGCTGGGCTACTACCTGGACCCCCAATATTTCCAAATTATTGTTTCTTGTCTCATCTCTTTTATTTGCGTGTGGACCCTCTTCCAGAGCCCGAACCCTGAACCATGCAGGATATGGGTCATTCACACTCCTGGTTCATAGATCGATACTCAACTAGTGAGCTATGCCAGCTGAGCTGAAAAGCTTTTTAAATAATACAAATTGTGTCATTCTACTTGCAAACACTCTGACTTTATTAGTTCTAGTTCAAGGCCAGATAATATATTTTAAAAGCTCTTGAGGTTCCAGTGTGCAGTCAGGGTCAGAAACCTTGAATCAGTTCTAACATCCTATGATGCTTTGTATATGTTATCCTTGACTTGAATTCAACACATAGTCATTAAGGGTCTGATATATACTAAATATTACTAGCCCAGCGATAATAATATGAGGAATATTTAGATTTCCTGGTTCCAAGGACTTGTCTACATAGACACACATAGGTGATCTAGCAGCTTTTGATCTAACACAAAGGCAGACAGAAGGCATTTATCTCAGACTCAGGTTTAGGGAAAGATTACAAGAGATGAAAAAAAATGACCACCGAAAGTTGGGTAGGAATTTTAACCAGGAGGGGAAGATATGTTAACATAGTGTTTCTCAACCTTCCTAATGCCGCAACCCTTTAGTACAGTTCCGCATGTTGTGGTGACCCCCAACCATAAAATTATTTTTGTTGCTACTTCCTAACAGTAATTTTGCTACTGTTGTGAATCGTAATGTAAATATCTGTGTTTTCTGATGGTCTTAGGCGACCCCTGTGGTGGGATCAATGGACCCCCAAAGGGGTCGCGACCTACAGGTTGAGAACCACTATGTTAACAGAAAGGACACATGAGAGGACCTAGTTCACTATAATCCTATAAATGACTCCCAAAAGTTGTAGCACAGTCAGAGACAGTAGAGTTTAGAAGATTCTGAAAGAAGCTGTTATGCTATTTAGTGGATGGAAAGCAAGGGTTTTTGAGCCAGAAACATCTGATTTTAATCTTGGTTTTGTCACTTTCTCTCTTTCTGTGACTCAAGAAAATTAATTAACTTGTTCACACTCAATTTCTTTATCTGTAAAGTGGGGAAAATAATACCTGTCTTGTAAGATAACTATGAAGATTAAATGAGGCAAAATAAAGCAATACATGTACAGTTCTTAACACAGCACCTGATAGATGACAATAAAGAAAATGCTCAAGAAGGTAAATTATTGCAGTTTTGCTATTTTTCAATTTTAATGACTCCACTGTACTGATACTATATTTCAAGCTTCAAATAGTATAAAATGATGTTCAGGGAACAGTAAATGTCCTTTTCAAATTCATGTGTCTATTCATGATTTGTTCTTCCTAGTGCCACCCAGGATGTACCAATTTTTAGTGTACCCTTTAGAGATATTTTGAAGCACATTTGAATTAGCAAAAGTTAAAAATAGTCAAAATGTTCATTAGTATTGGAAATGTCTGTGAAATAGGCACCTTTTGGATATGAAGCAGCAATTAGGAAAGCAGGTTGCAAAATGATAACTTCTTTTAAGCACACACATAATAATATTACATGGAAATATATATTTACATATAAGTAAATATAGATGATATAGACATAAATACAAATAATTTCATATTTATGATCAATACCTAAGATTAAGAATTAGAATTTGGTGCTCATTTTTTTCTCATTTAAAAAATATTGTTATTATTTCTTTGTAGGGCTAGGAAATTTATTATGATTGTTTCTTGTTTTTTGCAGTAGGCTTGTAGAGCTATGAACTTCCCTCTCAAGACTGCTTTCACTGTGTCCCATAGATTTTGGATTGTTGAGTTTTCATTGTCATTTGTTGCCATGATGTTTTTTATTTCTTTCTTGATCTCTCTGGTTACTCAGTCATTGTTTAGTAAGATGCTAGTCTCCGTGTGTTTGATTTTTTTGGGTTGTTTTTATTGTAGTTTTATGCCACTGTCATCTGAGGAGATGCTTGTTATGATTTCTGTCTTTTTGAATTTGAAGAAACTTTGCCTGTGACCCAATATATGATCTATCTTTGAAAATGACCCATGTGCATTTGAGAAGAATGCATATTCTGTGGCTTTGGGGTGAAATGTTCTGAAGATGTCAGTTAATTCCATCTGGTGTAGTGAGTCATTTAGGATTGATGTTTCTTTGCTGATTTTTTGTTTAGAGGATTTGTCCAATGATGATAGTGGGGTATTAAAGTCCCCTACTATAATTTTATTGCTATCATTCTCTCCCTTGATATCCTCCAGAAATTTTTTTATGTATTTGTATGCTCCTTTATTGGTTGCATATATGTTTACCAGGGTTATTTCTTCTTGTTGGATTGCTCTTTTTAGTATTATGAAGTGGCCTTTCTTATCTCTTTTTATGTCCTTCACTTTGAGATCTAATTTTTTCATTTACATTTGTCTGATAAACCTTTTCCATCCCTTCACCCTCAGTCTGTGTACATCTTTTTTTCTGAGGTGGGTTTCTTATAGACAGCAGATACATGGGTCATGTTTTCTTTTTTTATATATGTATACATATATTATTGATTTTTTACAGAGAGGAAGAGAGAGGGATAGAGAGTTAGAAACATCGATGAGAAGGATACATTGATCAGCTGTCTCTTGCACGCCCCCTACAGGGGATGTGCCCGCAACCAAGGTACATGCCCTTGACCAGAATCTAACCTGGGACCTTTGAGTCCGCAGTCCAATGCTCTGTCCACTGAGCCAAACCGGTTTTGGCAGGTCATGTTTTCTTGTACAATCTGTTACCCTATGACTTTTGATTGGGGCATTTAATCCGTTTACATTTAAAGTTATTATTGATACTTGTTTGTTGCCATTTTTATTTTTTAACCCTGTGTTCCTTCTTTCCTTCCTATTTCTTTTCTTTCTTTCTTTCTTTCTTTCTTTCTTTCTTTCTTTCTTTCTTTCTTTCTTTTTTTTTTTTTTTTTTTTAACAGCAGACCTTTTAACATTTATTGCGTTGCTAGTTTGATGGTAATAAACTCCCTTAGTTCTTTTTTGACTGTGAAGCTCCTGATTTCACCCTCAATTTTGATTGATAGCCTTGCTGAGTAGAGTATTCTTGGGTTCAGACCCTTCCTTTGCATGACTTTGTGTGTATATATATATTATTTTTAAATATATTTTATTGATTTTTTACAGAGAGGAAGGGAAAAGGATAGAGAGTCAGAAACATCGATGAGAGAGAGACATCGATCAGCTGCCTCCTGCACACACCCCCAACTGGGATATGCCTGTAACCAAGGTACATGCCCTTGACTGGAATCGAACCTGGGACCTTTTAGTCCACAGGCCGACGTTCTATCCACTGAGCCAAACCAGCTTCATCGACTTTGTATATTTCATTACATTCCCTTCTGGCCTGATGAGTTTCTGTTGAGAAATCAGTTGCTAGTCTGATGGAGGATACTTTGTAGGTAAATTTCTGTCTCTCTCTGGATGCTTTTAAGATTCTTATTTTGACCCTGACTCGTTTAGCTCAGTGGATAGAGCTTCGACCTGCAGACTGAAGGGTCCTGGGTTCGATTTCAGTCAAGGACATGTACCTTAGTTGTGGGCACATCCCCAATGGGGAGTGTGCAGGAAGCAGCTGATCGATGTTTCTCTCTCATCCATGTTTCTAATTATCCCTCTCCCTTCCTCTCTGTAAAAAAATCAATAAAATATATTAAAAAAAAGAGAGATTCTTATTTTGTCATTGGTGTTTGCCAATTTAATTATAATGTGCTTTGGCATCAGTCTTTTGGGGTCCATTTTAGTTGGGACTCTGTGAGCATCTTAGATTTGTGTGGGTTTTATTCTTCCCTATATCATGGAAGTTTTCTGTCATTATTTCTTGAAACAGGTTTTCTATTCCTTGCTCAGTTTACTCTCCTTCTGGTACCCACCCCTATTATGTGGATGTTGTTTTGTTTCGTGTTGTCCTAAAGTTCCCTTAGGCTCTCTTCCTGCTTTTTAAATATTTTTCTAGAAACTCTTCTACTTGGGTATTTTTTCCTACCTTGTCTTCTAGCTCACTGATGTGGTCCTCTGCTTCTTCCAGTCTACTGTTGATGCTCTCTATTGAGTTCCTTACAGCAGCAATGCCATTTTTCATTTCTTTTTGGTTTTTCATTTCCTCTTGGTTCTTACTCATATTGTCAAATTTGTCTTCTATTCTTTTCATCAACCTTATGACCATTTCTCTGAATTCTTTCTCTGACAGGTTGCTTGCCTCTATTTGTTTACTTCCTTTTCTGGTGATGCCTGCTTTTCTTTCATATGAGGGCTATTTCTTTGTCTGCCCATGATCTCTCTTCTCTGAGTGTCCAGTTATGTAGTTCATTCTCTCCTGTTGATTTAAAGGCACAAAATACAACACAACAAGATACAATGCAAATGTCACTGAACACAAATGGATTCACAATATTAATAACCCCAAATAAAGGTGACCACAAGAGAAAGGTGAATTAGAGGATAAGAGAGAAAGGAGAAAAAATAAAAAAAGAAATTTGGAAAAGGAAAAAAAAGTAAGAGAGAAAAGAGAAAGAATGAGAAAGAAAAGATGAAATAAATTATATATGTGATGAGAAATCTCTAATAGAACAGTCACTAATTCCAATACATGACAGCAACAAGTATCTGGAGATGAATGCAAACTACAAACAACAAGTAATATCAAGTGAGGCGAAGGAAAACAGAAGCAAAAAAACAAAAACAAAATAAGACAAAAAAAAAAAAAAACCAAAAAAACAAACAATCTCACAAACAAGCATAAAAATTGGATCTAATTAACAATCAAGCAAATAACAAAAAAAGGACAGAGAAAAAAATTTTGGATAGTGAAGAAAGAAAAGAGAGGTGTGTATGAATTTGGAGCAGGGGATTGGAAATTAGATATATTAGTAGGGTAAAATTTTATTTTTTTACTTTTTAAAATATATTTTATTGATTTTTACAGAGAGGAAGGGAGAGGGATAGAGAGCCAGAAAAATTGATGAGAGAGAAACATTGATCAGCTGCCTCCTGCACACGCCCCACTGGAGATGTGCCCACAACCGAGGTACATGCCCTTGACTAGAATTGAACCTCGGACCCTTCAATCTGGAGGCCAACACTCTACCTACTGAGCCAAACAAGTCTGGGCAGGGTGACATTTTAACTGGGGTAAAAAGAAAGAAAGGGAAAGTCTAAAGCTGGAATAGAAAGACAAACAGGACAACAAAAGGGGAAAAGTGAGGAAGAGAGTAATGGCACAAAGGTAAAGTTGACATAGAGTAAAATCATGCTAAAGGAAAGATGAAAATAGAATGTAGAACACTAATTCCAGAGTAAAATAAAGTGAAAATGGAAGACACTTTAAAAAAAAAAAAGGTAAAATAGTAGTAGTAATACTGATTGAAAATAAAAATGTAATAATTAAAAATGTAAAATCGAGGAAAAAAAAGAAAACAATAGTTTCTTTTTTTAAAATTAAATCTTTATTATTCAGGTTATTACATTTGTTTCTCTTTTTCCCCTCCATAGCTCCCCTCCATCTGGCTTCCATCCCTCCCTCTACCCTTACCTCCCCTCCATTGACCTCATCCATAGGTGAATGATTTTTGTCCAGTCTTTCCCTGCATCCCCCTCATCCCTTTCCCCTGAGAATTATCAGTCCACTCCTTTGTGTGCTCCTGATTCTATTATATTCACCAGTTTATTCTGTTGATCAAATTTTTAATTCACTTAATATTTAGATTCACTTGTTGATAGATATGTATTTGTTGTGCATAATTTTATATCTTTTACCTTTTTCTTCTTCCTCTTCTTAAAGAGTGCCTTTCAGCATTTCATATAATATTGGTTTGGAGTTGATGAACTCCTTTAGCTTTTTCTTATCTGTGAAGCTCTTTATCTGCCCTTCAATTCTGAATGATAGCTTTGCTGGATAGAGTATTCTTGGTTGTAGATTCTTGCTATTCATCACGTTGAATATTTCTTGCCACTGTTGTCTAACCTGCATCGTTTCTGTTGAGAAATCAGCTGATATTCATATGGGTGCTCCCTTGTAGGTAATTAACTGTTATTCTCTTGCTGCTTTTAATATTCTCTCTTTGTCTTTTGCTCTTGGTGTTTTAATTACGATGTGTCTTGGGGTAGTCCACTTTGGATTGCTTTGATATGGGGTTCTGTGTGCTTCCTGGACTTGTAAGTCTATTTCTTTCACCAGATGTGGGAAGTTTTCAGTCATTATTTCTTTAAGTAGGTTTTCAGTATCTTGCTCTCTCTCTTCTTCTGGCACCCCCACAATTCTGATGTTGGTACTCTTGAAGCTGTCCCAGAGTCTCCTTACATTATGTTCACATTTTTGGATCTTTTCTCTTCTTGCTTTTCCAGTTGAGTGTTTTCTGCTTCTTTATATTTCAAATTGTTGACTTGATTCTTGCCTTTCTCTAGTCTGCTGTTAGGACTCAATAATATTTTTTATTTCAGTCAGTATATGCTTAATTTCTAGTTGGTCCTTTTTTGTCTCTAGTTGGACCTTTTCCTTCTCTAATTGGTCCTTTCCCATCTCTAGTTTGATCTTTTGCATCTCTATTTGGTCCTTTTTCATCTCCTCTTGGCTCTCGCTAACTTCATCCAACTTTTCTAGGATATTCTTGACAAACCTTATAAGCGTGGTTTTGAACTCTATATTCAGTCATTTGTTTTCCTCCATTTCTTTTGTTTGTGATCCCTTTCCTTGTCTCGGCATTTTCACTATGTCTGTAGAACTTCTGTGTTGGATTCAGCCTTATGATACCAGACTTGCAAAACTGCAAAAGCCTCTGTTGAGCTTGGGATGGGCGGAGTCTCAGTGCTTAGCGGACCGCCTTGTCTTCCAGTCAGCCCCACCCTCCTTGGCCCTTGGGTCTCATGTGACTGGGTCTCTGTGCTCGCTCGTGCTCGCGCAGTCCTCTAGACCTCTTTCTTTCCTGGTCCCCTGCGCTCTGGGACCATATGAGCCTGGGTCCCCAGGGTTTTGCCCAAAACTGCGGTTCAGTGGAGCTAGATGTGGCACAGATGAGAGGCTCTGTCCCCCACCCACTCGCGAAAGCTAGCTGCACAACCAGCAGTCAGTCCTCTGTGCGCAGTGCTGTGTGCGCCACCAGACTTACACCCTTTTGTGTCTCCCTCAGATCTCTGTGCACTTCTCCTTCTTCACAGTCCGAACTCCCCCCGTATGAGTCCCGGCCCGACGTGGGGTTTAGTGCTGTAGAATATGG
Source organism: Lasiurus cinereus (assembly GCA_011751065.1). Taxonomy (NCBI): domain Eukaryota; kingdom Metazoa; phylum Chordata; class Mammalia; order Chiroptera; family Vespertilionidae; genus Lasiurus; species Lasiurus cinereus. The sequence goes on along the minus strand of JAAGEH010000286.1, from coordinate 11,663,354 downwards.
GGTTCAATGCAGCTGGGAGTCTCCGTCCCCCTCCCACCTGAGAAAGCCAGCCAGGCACTCTGGCACCCGCTCTCTCCACGCGCGCATCTCTGCACCTCAGCTTTTTGCAGCTCTTCTGGGTCTCCGTGAGCCCCTCTCTTTCCTTCTAGTTGTAGAATATCCACTCAGCCAGCTTTCCTGTGGTTCTGGATGATGTCCATTCTGTCTTTTAGTTGTAGTTTTGAAATTGTTGTGCGAGGCAGCAGT
>JAAGEH010000286.1:11629298-11662708 GCA_011751065.1 Lasiurus cinereus | reverse complement strand
TCTGTGAAGCTCTTTATCTGCCCTTCAATTCTGAATGTTAGCTTTGCTGGATAGATTATTCTTGGTTGTAGGTTCTTGCTATTCATCACGTTGAATATTTCTTGCCACTCCTGTCTGGCCTGCATCGTTTCTGTTGAGAAATCAGCTGACAGTCGCATGGGTGCTCCCTTGTAGGTAATAAACTGTTTTTCTCTTGCTGCTTTTAATATTCTCTCTTTCTCTTTTGCTCTTGGCATTTTAATTATGATGTGTCGTGGTGTAGTCCTCTTTGCATTCCTTTCTTTGGGGTTCTGTGTGCTTCCTGGACTTGTAAGTCTATTTCTTTTACCAGATGTGGGAAGTTTTCAGTCATTATTTCTTTAAGTAGGTTTTCAGTATCTTGCTCTCTCTCTTCTTCTGGCATCACCACAATTCTGATGTTGGTATGCTGAAAGCTGTCCCAGAGTCTCCTTACATTATGTTCACATTTTTGGATTCTTTTCTCTTCTTGCTTTTCCAGTTGAATGTTGTCTGCTTCTTTATATTTCAAATTTTTTACTTGATTCTTGCCTTTCTCTAGTATGCTGTTAGGACTCTGTATAATATTTTTTATTTCAGTCAGTGTATGTTTAATTTCTATTTGGTCCTTTATCATCTTTAGTAGGACCTTTTCCATCTCTAGTTGGCTCTTTTGTATTGCTAGTTGGTCCTTTTTCATCTCCTCTTGGGTCTCACTAAATTTATCGAATTTTTCTAGCATATTGTTGAAAAACCTTACAAGCGTGGTTTTGAACTCTATATCCAGTCTTTTTTTTTTCTCCATTTCTTTTGTTTGTGATCCCTTCAATTGTCTCGGCATTTTCCCTATGCCGGGGAAACTTCTGTGTTGGATTCAGCCTTATGATACCAGATGCAAAACCGAAGAAGCCTCTGTTGAGCTTGGGAGGGGTGGAGTCTCAGGGCTTAAGGGAATGCCTTGCCTTCCAGTCGGCCCCGCCCTCCACGGCCCCTGAGTCTCACGTGACTGGGTAATCGCTGTAGCTGTCCCTGTGCCTGAGCGCCCGCAGTGCCTCTAACCGCTGCCTTTCCGGCTTCCCTGCGCACCAGGACCACACGAGTCTAGGTCCCCAGGGTTTCGCCCGAAACAGGGGCTTAGTGGAGTCAGAAGTGGCACAGTTCGGAGGGTCTGTCTCCCGCCCACTTGCGAAAGCCAGTGGCACAATCACCAATCTGTCCTGTGCGCAGCACCGTCCGCGTGCGAGACCAGACCTGATCTGCGACTCCCCTAAATTTCCGTGCACCTCTCCCTTTTCACAGTCCAAACTTCCCCCGTATGAGTTTCGCTGGATCTGGGGTTTAGTGTCGTAAAATAAGGGGTTCAGTGCCGTTGGGAGTCTCTGTTTCCCTCCCGCCAGAGAAAGCCAGCCAGGTACTCCGGCACCCGCTCTCTCAGCTTGCGCGTCTCAGTACCTCGGCTTTTTGCAGCTCCTCTGCGTCTCCGTGAGCCCCTCTCTTTCCTTCTAGCTGTAGAACTTACACTCCGCCAGCTTTCCTGTGGTTCTGGATGATGTCCGTTCTGTCTTTTAGTTGTAGTTTTGAAATTGTTGTGTGAGACAGCAGTGTAGGTGTTTACCTATGCTGCCATTTTGGATTCCGTCAGACCAAACAATAGTTTCTTAAGTAAAAGATGAAAGAAAAAAAAGTGCAGTAGTGAAGGTCATTCACTTCTTCTATTCTGTTTGGCACAATTGTTTTTTAGTCAGGACATTATTGAAGTTCCCTGTGTTCCACAGCTCCTCAGTGTTGTAATCCAGTCTTGATTTTTAAGAAGACCATATGTCTTTATTTTTTATATTCCTTTATTTGTGTTTACACAAGAGTGAATTTGTGATTCAACTCCTTGGTGGCAGTGTTTCTGGATTGATCTCTGGGTCTATAGGTCCTCTCTAGCTCGTGTTTAGATTTTTTTTTTCCCTGTGGAACTTAATACGGGTTTGTGAGAGTGGGTTGCCCTAGAGGTGGTTCTCCTATGGTTATTTCCCACTCTGATTTCCAAGTTCCAGAAAAACAATTTTCCCCTGAAATTTCTTAGAATATCCTCAATTGGGTGATCCTATGTATTGGGCTTAGTAATTAGAAGCAATGATTTAAAGAGGAAGAAAAAAAAAAAAGAGCCAGAGTAAGTGTGCAAATTCTGGGGCTGCTCTCAAGTCTGTGCACTCTTTTTTTCCCTTTGGGTCTAATCAGCTGGCACATTTTTAACATTTGTAGGCTATCCTTTTTGTGCCCAGATCAAAATGGGTTGCTTTTTAAAGTTCCCTTCTGTTAGCAGCTCTGAGGACCCTCTTCCACATTCACAGATCATGCCAGCCCCAGTAGCCATGGATTTTTCTAGGCGCAGATTTCCCCAGGTTCTCCAGCTCCTGCTGTGTGCTTGTTTCTCTCTCCTGCCAGGACCACAGACCTCACCTTATCCCAGTGGAAATCTGACCTTTCCATGAGGGATTGTAAAACTCCTCTGAATCCACATGCTTGTGTTACTTGAGGACAGGTGTTCTAGGGTTTGTAGCTATTCGGTGGGTGTCATAGTTATAGATTCCCCGGGCTTTTCAGGTTTCCGATAACATCCAGTTTCCCCTTCAAGATGATGTGGTCTCCGTGTTTGAGCTGTTGCTCCAGGAGGGAACCCAGCAGCAGTGGGGGTTGCCCGGTCAGGGGAGCCCCATTCAGCAGTCCCCCACTGTCTCCTGGAGTATAGCTGTTCCTCAACTCACCAACAAACACTCCCTATGGGACCACACAGTCTCCCTTTGTTTTCTCATTCACACACTATCTTGCAGTCTGTCTTCCCATCGGCAGCCATCTTCCTTCTCTGTAATATTTAAATAAAATGCTTACTAGTAAAAAAATTAAAGTTGATCCTGGAAAGTACTGACAGACTCACCACTTTTATAATCTGTGGCCCCAATGGGAAAATATTTCATAAAATCCATATATAAAATAGAAAGCAGTGAATAATATCACAAATATTATTAAAATTAGATACAAAATGTAAAAAAAAAGTTTGATGATTATCAACAAGATAATATGTATTTAGTATGCTAATAAGTGCTATTTAGGGAGATGCAGATGAAATAAAACATTCTCAGATTAGGAAATTTTTCCTGCTACTTCTGGAACTCTGAGGCATAACTTACCAATCCTTTGGAGTGGTTATTATGAAGTAAAAAAACAACTGTTCTGTGTAATTGGTGTAGTACTTTTAATTTTTATTTCTTGATTGGTTTTAGAGTGAGAGAGATATCGATTTGTTGTTCCACTTACTTATGCATTCATTGGTTGATTCTGGTAAGTGCCCTAACTGAAGATCAAACTTGCAACCTTAGTATAAGGGACCATTGCTCTAACCCACTTGGCTACCCAACCAGGCCAAGCATGCTGCTTTTAAACAGGGGAAAATAATGAGCCTAGTATCCCCAATTCATCCTGTCTTCACTTTTGCTGAGTAGCACATCACTAGAGGGCGATCTTGTCACACTGCTTTTGAAATAAGATTGCTATTGGTGAATTCAGGCAGAGCAAAGAGAGGACCAAGGAGAAGGGATACTTTAATGCTATGTCAGTCCTGCTGGTGTGGCTCAGTTGTTGAGCATCTACCCTTGCAGCAAGATGTCACCAGTTCAATTCCTGGTCAGGACATATGCCTATTTGTGAGCTTACTCCCCAGCAGGAGGCAGCTGATTGATGTTGATGATTCTCTGTCATGGATGTTTCTATCCCTCTCTCTTCCACTCTCTCTAGAAATCAAAGGAATAAATCTACTCAAGTGAGTATTAACTACAACTACAACAAAATGCTTTGTCTTGGTGATCAAGTCTAGATCAAGGGTAATGAGTCCCCATTGACTGTCTGTCTCTTGATTCTAGCTATCATGTTAGGTCATTATTGACAAGCCAAATGATAACAAGAATATCCTCTTCCTTTTGCCTTAAAAAATTATTTATTTGCCTTCATTTATTCCATCTTATCTGATGTATTTTCTCAAAAGTTTCTTCAACAGCTACTTACTGAGCACTATCTTGATCAATCAGGTGTAGCAAGCTCTAGTGACGAGGGTAAACAAAAGAGACAAAAATCCTTGTCATCATGGAACATGTATTCTAGTTTGAGGAGACCCAAAATAAGCAAAATAATTTATATAGTGTGTTACAAACTATGGAGAAAATGAAGCAAGGAAAAAAGCCGAAGAAGAAGGCAGAGGGAATTATAACCAGGTTACCTGCTTCTATAGTGGTGTCCTGCACAAGGATGCTTAGTGAGGCATAAGCAGGGGCTGAAACCCAGCCATCTGCTGGGAGAAACAAGCCTGTTCCAACTAATAATAGTGGGGTTTCAGGAGGCTGCATGTGGTGACCAAAATATCTGCCTATAAATGAGGCATTCCTTGACATGTCCTCTGGCATTAGTGAGTTCTTGAGTTTTTGAACCCTCTGGATACAAGCCTTTCCTTAAGTTGTATAAACCCTATACTATGAAGTTAAACATTTTTTTAAACATTTTTTGCTGATAAAAAATTCAGGTATTATAGAATTAAAGTCTCATTGAAGTCCACAGCATTGCATTAATTGCTTTCACTTTATCTACATATCCTGGCAAGCTGCTGTAGAATAGAAAATGGATTTGATGAGATTTCCTCTTCACAGAGTCAGGCTGAGCATTCTTCCATACTTGGCATTGTTGATATTTTTGCATTGGTTGGGTGAAGATTCTGTCCATTATTTCTTTGGGAAACCAGGTGAAGCTGAATAGTCTATAATTTACAGGGTTTTCACAAGTTTTCATTAAAAATGAACATAACTTTTGCCCTTTTCAAGCATAGCACATATATCCTGTCTTCTTAGTAAGAGCTAATAGCGTGGCACTGTAGGCTAATTTTTTGTGTATTTTAAATTGGATGCTACTTAGCCCTCCCTATGTACATCACATTTCAACAATTTCTTCCCGGGACAAGTCAGTCTTGACTTGTCTGCTACTCTCTTGGTATAGATGGAACATAGTATGTATATTAAATTGCAGTTACTTTTTAAAAAACTGAAGATTTTAAGGTCTGAAAATGTCTAACAGACTTAGAGATATTCATTATGGAGTGTAAAAAGAGGGCAACAGTTTCACTGTACTTTTTTCTGATATTGTTAATAATATATTTTTTTACCTTTTATTTTCCTTGCAATTTATTATTTTGCTTGGGTCAACCGATTTTGTCTTATAAGTTTCTGTACTTTCTCTTAATTAGAAAGAGGTCTTGTGGTTAATTTTAGATTTGTGGAAAAACCAATTGGCAAAGGAAAAGAAAGAGGTCACTGGTTTGTGTAGATACAGACTATTCTCATGACTTTGGGTAGAAAGAAAGTTAAATACTAAATTTTAACATTGTCTTTTCCTATTTGTCCTATTTCTCTTTGCCAAACATCCCCCATGACTTTTCTTGGGTTGAAGCCAGACAACCAATCACTGCAAGAGTCCTTCCCAAAACGAAAGCACCAACCCTTTCTTGTGAGGCATCTTTATTTGCCTTTAGTCCTCCCCCACCCCTGTATCCAGTTCCATTACTGGATGAGAACTGCCAGCAGGGTTGCCTAAGACCATCGGAAAACACAGATATTTACATTACGATTCATAACAGTAGCAAAATTATAGTTATGAAGTAGCAACAAAAATAATTTTATGGTTGGGGGTCACCACATGAGGAACTATATTAAAGGGCTGAGGCATTAGAAAGGTTGAGAACCACTGCATTACAGTCTTCTTATGTCTACTAGCTAAAGGATGCAGTTCTTCCCCAAATACAAATTGCAGCACAATGAACTGGAAACAAAAAGAAGCTGGCTCTGCTGAAAGTATTCCTTATTCATCCTGAATTCCTTTAAACTTGAGGCACACATGTTTACATTCATGACAAAATGGACTTACAAGAAAAGGATGAGAAAAAATGTCTGTCCTTCCTTCCCTGCAAAATGGCATCACACAGGACCATGTACACAAAGAGGACTCTGACCCACAATCTGTAGTATCCTTACTGCAAGGAAATGAACCCCCTTATCCACAATAAAGTGCCCAGGAAGCCACCTGCTATAATCTGGGGGACCCATTTAGATTCCAGAGTTGATATAAAGAATTTTTTAAGCTGGAGACATTTGAGATTCAGCAGAAGAAAAGAAGCCTTGGTTAAAACTAGCAACTTTTGGCAAAAAAAAAGGCTACATGATCAGGACAGTAAAAGGTAGAATTTCTGGAAAAATTAGGAGGGCAAAGAGGAGGATGTTATGATTGTGAGAAATAGACAAAATACCCTGTGCCATTGAACTCCTAATATAGAGGAAAACAAAAGCACAGTCACCACACCCTAGCTAGTGGGGCAGTTCTCAGCTCAGGAAACTTTCATGATGAGAGAATATACTCCCACTGAGTTTATCAATATTGCTGCCATTTCCAGGGAAAGTTATCTAGGCATGGTTAATGTGACTGTGAGGCAGGGAGGTGAAGGCATTTTTCTGACCCACTCCCATAGAGATTAGGTATTTCTAGCCTGAGGGCAGCTTTCTCCAAAGAGGAGGATCTCCCTAGGCACATCGAACCTTGGAAATCTAGAGAAGGATCACAGATTCTTAGTCTCTTGGAGATTTGATAAATCAGTGATTTAGATCAAGAAGCCCTTGATGGAAGAAATGGTTACTTATTTTGGCAATCATTACCTTTATCTGTGTTTTCTCTTTCATGTGCCTATCCTATTGCTGTGGTATCTGCCTCCAGTGCAGTTAGATAGCTGCCAAAAGAGCTCCCTCCACACTAGTGAAACCCCTTGACTCTCGGGAAATGCTGCAGAAGAGGTGGTTCTGTAAGGTTGTAAGAGTATGTCAAAAGTGGTGAAGCATTAGAGAAAGTCTGGAAGGAAACTGACCAACAACTGGAGGTTCCTCACTCCTCTGCTGTCCTTGGGATGTTGGAGTCATTTTCAAGGATACAGCCTTGAGAAAGCAAGGTGTTGTGATTGTCTGGACATAATACAGAACTGAAAGTTTTAAGATTCTGGTGGGGGGTGTGGTGGTCTTGCCACACCCTAATAAGCCTTTCTTGCTTTTTTTGTAGGGGGAAACTAGTTTGAAAACCAACATTCCTTGCTATAGCAAGTTCTGAAGGAATAGCTTTTGTTTTTCTCCTTTGGTTGATCTTGGTTTATATTCACAAGCATGTGACTTATATCCACAAGCGTGTGTTTATTGATTTCAGAGAGGAAGGGAGAGGGAGAGAAAGAGATAGAAACATCAATGATGAGAGAGAAGCATCAATGGCTTCCTCCTGCATGCCTCCCACTGGGGATTGAGCCCACAACCCGAGCATGTGCCCTGACTGGAATCGAACCTGGGATCCTTCAGTCTGCAGGCTGATGCTCTGTCCACTTAGCCAAACCGGCTAGGGCACACAACCATGTGTTTCATTCATACTATTTAGAAATCTCTTTAGAATAACTTACAAAGAGACATAAAAAAAATCAAATAAATATTTAGCATGATACTTTCTTTATCTTTTCTATTTCTTTAAGTTCTCTACTGAGGTTTTGAAATTCTCACTGATGCAGATAGAACAAAAATCTTACTTGAAGCCAATCAATTAATCCTGAAGATGACAGAAAAATCAATATGAGTTAGCTATAAATAAACCTAGTATTCTCTAAGCTCCTGAAAAACCTCAAACAGCCTAAGACTGCATAAAAAGCCTGGGACTGCCCTAACCAGTTTGGCTCAGTTAATAGAGCATTGGCCTGCAGACTCAAGGGTCCCCGGTTCTATTCCGGTCAAGGGCATGTACCTTGGTTGCCGGCACATACCCAGTAGGGAGTGTGCAGGAGGCAGCTGATCAATGTTTCTCTCTCATTGATGTTTTTAACTTTTTATCCCTCTCCCTTCCTCTCTGTAAAAAACAATTATATAAAAAGCCTGGTACTATAAAAACAAAGTGTTTCATCTAAAAGACAGTTATATTTTTGTTCAAGAAAAAAGTTCTTCAGAAATTTCCTAATTTTATGTTTTTACTAGTATTATTTTTTAAATCCTCACCCAAGGATATATTTTATTATTTTTGGGGGAGAGAAGGGAGAGAGAGAGAAAGGGATGAAGGGAGAGAGAGTAAAAGAGAGAGGGAGAGAGAGAGAGAGAGTGACATCAACAAATATGTGTCTCAACTGGGAATCGAACCCGCAGTCTTTTGGTGTACTGGCTGTCACTCCAACTGAGTCACTGGCCAGGGCAGAAATTTCCTAGTTTTAAATCTGAAGCAACATATGTCAGTAGCCCTTCCCATATACATACCACCCGCCAATCCTACTACCAAAGAAATGGAGAGCTCTGGTAGGTGTAGCTCAGTTGGTTGGGTGTTGTCCACTGCACTGAAAGGTCACATGTTTGATTCCTGATCAGGGCACATGCTCAGGTTGCCAATTCCATCCCAAATCAGGGCACCAGTTAATGTATCTTTGTCACATTGATATTTCTCTTTCTCTTCCTTCCTCTTTCTGTCTCTTAAAAAAAAATCAATAAAAACATATTTTTAAAAAGAGGAATAGAGAGTAAATACCCCTGGTTAGCTGGAACAATTAAAATGTCATTAGATCCTGCTAGATTTATGCTTATGTTAATACTCCGCACAGTGAAATTTGGGAACTGAACCATATTCTCAGCCCATTTGAAGGTGGACTGGTGCAGATGGAATTGCACTATAGAGTAGGACTGAGGGATAGTGGCTGGAATTTGGCAGAAATATTATATTTGATTTCATAATAAAGTTTCTAATTCAGTCGTGGGAACCCAAGGCATAATTTAGAAGTAACTGGGAACATTTCTCTCTGAGAATGTTATAAAATATATTGATAATTTTATAAACTTTTGTAGAGGGCCATAAATGATCTCTTGAGTTTCTGCTAATTCGAAGGATTCTGATTTGCTTTCAATCTGGAGGCCCAGCCTTATCTTCTTTGCTGTTAGTAGTTCTATAATTTATAAAACTAACACATTTACTAAACATACTCAGGCTGATTTTCTTCCCTCCCAGGATAGTGCTTACAAAAAGCAAAACTCAACATTCAGAGTAGAAAGAGCAAGGGCTTTGAAGCCAGACAGACTTGCGTTTGCTTAACTATCCACTCCTCCTGTATATGATTAGTACTACATGGTTTTGGGGTTGGTTTGCCTTATGTTTGTATATGACCAAATTTAGAGCCACTGTACATCCCATTTCCATTATCTTTTTTTTTTATTTATTTTTTTAAAATACATTTTTATTGATTTTCAGAGAGTAAGGGAGAGGGAGAGAGAGATAGAGAATCACTGATTGGCTGCCCGCTGCACGCCTCCTATTGGAGATCAAGTCCGTAACCAGGGCATTTACCCTTGACCAGAATTGAACCCTGGACCCTTCAGTCAGTAGGCAGATGCTCTATCCACCTAGCTCAGTGGTTGGCAAAGTCATGAGTCAACAGAACCAAATATCAATAGTACAATGATCAAAATTTCTTTTGAGAGTCACATTTTTTAAACTTAACCTTCTTCTAATGCCACTTCTTCAAAGTAGACTTGCCCAGGCCATGGTATTTTGTGGAAGAGCCACACTCAAGGGGCCAAAGAGCCACATGTGGCTCGCAAGCCACAGTTTGCCGACCACAGACCTAGCCAGACCAGCCAGGACTTTACATCATCTTTTAAATTGATATAAAAATATTTATCTCTGAAATGGTTTGGTGATAATTAACTCTAAAGCACATTGAATTAATCAAAGCAAACAGAAGAGAAATCTAGCTTCCTTATCTCTCTCCACTCCCATATTTCTGTCTTTCAAATGCTGGGCTGACTTTTGTGGGGTTCCAGAAGGAGTAACTCAGGATGTGCCTTTGTGGCATACAGATTATTTTGAACTAAAGGCAACTTTAGCCACAGGCTCAGGAGAGATCTGCTCCCACCTATAACTGTCTAGAAGAATTTGAATTAGAAATCTGGTCCATAAGAGGTTACCAGCAATTACCTTTTGGACCCACCCACATGGCAGAGCAAACTTTAATTTACCAAACCCTTGCTCTTCTTATTGTTTTGCAATGACCCTTGGAGGCCCCTAAGGCACCTTACCTTATCTCTAGCTCAGAGTGTCTTATGTTGTATAGAGTACATACTTGACCCTCCCTTCTTTTATTTTTAAAATATTTTTTTTATTGATTACAGAGAGGAAGGGAGAGGAAGAGAGAAATTGAAACATTAATGATGGGGGAGAATTATTGATCAGCTGCCTCCAGCTGGCCCCAAACTGGGGATCGAGCCCGAAATCTAGGCATATCCCTGGACAAGGAATTGAACCTTGACCTCCTGGTTTATAGGTCAATGGTCAACCACTGGGCCAAGCCAGCCAGGGCCCATATGTATCTCTGAACCTCTCTCTGCATGTGGGAGTCTCTGAATCTCCTGTATTCGGGAATCACACACGTATGTATGTATGAAATTTAGTTGCTTATTCTTGATAATCTGTCTCATGTCTATTTTAATATTAGACTGGTTAGAAGAACCTGGATGGTAGAGGAAAGTTTGTTCCTCTCCCATACTTTCAAAACAGAACTGGTGAGTTTAAATTCCAAATAGCAGTTGCCTCCATTATAATTAGGCCCTATGTCCACTTATGCTTCTGGAAACTCACACTTTTTGTGGTTTGGTTCTTCATTTTTCACTGTGATTTTCTTTTTTCTTTCTTTTTTAAAAAAATATATTTTATTGATTTTTTACAGAAAAGAAGGGAGAGAGAGTTAGAAACATCGATGAGAGAGAAACATCGATCAGCCGCCTCCTGCACGCCCCTAATGGGGATGTGCCCGAAACCAAGGTACATGTCCTTGACCGGAATCGAACCTGGAACCCTTTGGTCCGCAGGCTGATGCTCTTTCCACTGAGCCAACCCGGTTTTGGCTTCACTGTGATTTTCTTATCATTTCTACTGACCAACAGGATTGGGAGGGGATGGTAACACTAGTTATAAACTTCACATCTTTAACCCACTGGTCAAAGTAAATGCTTGTTCATAATGGGTTATTCTGAGAAAGATAGCAAAATTGCTTTCTGTTCTATAATCCTGTCCTTCCACACACCCACCCAGAGATATACTTCCTGTCATAGCTATGAAACTTAGTAGGCTATGAGTTTCCAGCTTTCTTTCGTGATAAAGCTAATGAAGCAAGAGCAATAGAGAAAGCAGACCAACGTGCTCCCCTCCCCCCACTCAAGTTATCTCTTAATTAAAATCATTCCCATTTTGTAGATAAATGACTGGAACCCATTGAGGAACATGAGTACCTGCTTGTAAAGGCATGGGAATTACCATCTTAAGCACTTGCTCCATTTCCTTGGTGTTAAAGCATAGCCACTTATCTGTTTTATCGCAACATGAAGTGGAGTACACTCCAACTAGCACAGGCACTTGCAGCGAAGGGTTTCAGCTTGAATCATGATTCTCCCAGGCTCAATTCTTTTTGGTATTAGCAGCTTAAATGTGCATAGCACAGAGGGAAACTTTGTCTGGGGCTTTGAAAAGAGTCAAGTTTTCAGCATCTTTAGAACGTCCAGAACATTTAATCAATGCAATGGTACTGCAACTTGGTAATATAAAATATTAGATGCACCCTAAGTAACAACAACAGCTTGGAGAGACTCTAATGGTCCCTCCTTAATTGTTGCTAACACCTGGAAATATTTAGAACTATAAATAGAAAAGCAGAAGGGAGGGAGAAAAGTCAGAGATTTCCTGTTGCTGTCTTAATACACAGAATGAGAAGGCCTTTAGAGAAAGAAAAGAAAAAGAAATCATACCTGGAAAAGAATTAGGGCCCATTCTACTGAGTCATGAGCTGCCACAGGGTCTAGTACTGTATTATAGCTAAAACAACCCGAATTCTGGTGTTATTTGTGGGACTCCTCATAATTATGGTGAAGCTGAAGGAAACTGCTTAATCTTTTCAGGATTAAAACCCAGCTGTAAAGTCTCAGGATTCATGTATATAAAAACTAGGGGGGACTAGGAAGGGAGTTGTGAAGAACTAGGGGGGACTAGGAAGGGAGTTGTGTATGGGCTGGGAAAGGGGTAGAAGGGTGGGGAATGGGAAATATCTATATTTATATTATATGTAATAATATTTTTATCAAAAATAAAAAATATATTTAAAAAGAAATCAAAAGGAAAAAAGAAAAAAACCTAGTTGGGAAGGAGCTCATCTTTGTTAGTTCCATTCCAATTATCCATTATTAGAGATGGCAGAGGGGACAGGCAAAGATGTGAGACAGATCTTGGCTGGGTCCTGGGAAAGGCTGTAATTAGTAGTGCCAGCAAAGTAACCTGTAGCCAGAGAACATTCTAGAAGATATTCAGTAGATAGACTTAGTCTTGCATCCAGGCAGCTAGAAATCAAATCTCTGCCTGTGTCTTAGCATGAATTAGCTTCCTTGTTAGCTATCCTTCTTTGAGAAATCTAGAATTATTGGAGGCAGAAAGCATTTTGGTAATCTAACAATCTTTTATCAGGTGTAAAGAGCATAAATTAAGAACATTAAGCAGACTGGGTTCCAATTTCACCCTTATTTCTACTAGCCTCATGGTCTCAGGAGTGTTACTTGGGTTTCCCAAGCCTTGGTTCCCTAAGTTACCCATCTCATAAATACAATGTGAGCATTAAATGAGATAATCCCTGGCAAAATGCAGACACTTAATCAGAGTTTCTTCCCTTTCACTGGAATGCAAAACTGATTTAAGCATAATTTTTTGCTTTATTATTTTAGCATTACTATTTTGCCCGAAGGGAAAAAACACATTACAATGCTCTATCCCTCAGGGGAAGACTCTTGCAGTCTGAAATTTAAAAGTGAGTTTAACCATGCACAGGGCTGAAACAGTCTCCATAGCCTGGTTTCTAATCCTCATTTTGTACCAAAGGATTCTAAGAGATTTGACATAATATGCAGCTGTTTTAACGGGTTTTATGAGTGTGAATTGACTTATCACACAGACAGCCCCTTTTTTTCATGATAGAGTTGAAAAGAGCCAACATTTTATCCTGAGGATTATAGGATTACTTTTAATACTGTATTTCATAACCTAATATAAAACCTAAGGATCTCAATAAATGTTAAATACTGATATCTAATGTGATTTTTTTTTAAAACAAAAACTGTGAATGCCTAAGTTTTTCTCTCTTAGCCATTTATCATTATAAGTTAGTCCAGTGGGAGAAATTTTGGAAGATTTACAGCATCTTATATTTTCAAGCTGTCAAGCACTTGATATCCCTCTTAACCAAATCTGTGACCTGTTCTCAGCATGTGGTCCAGCCTGAACAGTGCTTCTGTTTCTGTTGACCTTTGCTTTCTTCTTTTAACCTCTGACAGCAGTCTCCGTGCTGGTTTAAAAGTCTATTGCCTAAAATCAAACCTTTTCATGTGTTTGAGGAGTAGAATACAGATTCTGCATCACAGCACTTAGCCAGGAGAGCAATCTCCCATCCATATCAAAACCAAACAGGGTGATTTTCCTACTGTCACTTAACAAAAGTAAAGTGAAATTTGTTACCATATGTTATATATTTTAAGTCACATATTTTCCACACTTTTGAAATCTGTGTGTGACAATCTAGGGCATTTTACATTAACTGTCAAAATGATGGACTGGCAGACATGTGGGAGTCTCTGACTCTCTCATGTATTTGAAATTTCCATACATATGTATGAATTATATTTGGTTATTTTCTCTTGCTAATTTGTCTTGTGTCTATTTGATCATTAGATCAGCCAGAGAATGTTTTTGAAATATGTTTCTTTTGCCTAGTCGGTGTAGCTCAGTGAGCATTGACCTATGAACCCATGAACCAGGAGGTAATGTTTTGGGCTTGCCTGGGTTTTGGGCTTGACTCCCAGTAGGGGGCATACAGGAGGCAGCCAATCAATTTCTTCTCTCTCTCTTTCCCTTGCTCTCTGAAATAAAAAGAAAAAAAATGTATATAAAATATGTTTTTTTTATTGATTTGAGAAAGAGACAAAGGGAGAGAGAGAAGAAACATCAATGATAGAGAAACATCAGTTGCTGCCTCCTGCATGCCCTCTCCCTGACTGGGGATTGGTGCCCCAACTGGGAATAGAATCAGAGACCTCCTATTGTATAGGATGATGCCCAATCACCTGAGCCACACTGGTCAAGGTACCAGCCAGAAGAATCTTTTAAAAATATATATATTTTTATTGATTTCAAAGAAGAATGAGAGAGCGAGAAATAGAAGCATCAATGATAAGAGAGAATCTTGATCGGCTGTCTCCTGCATGCCCCCCACTGGGGATTGAGTAGGCAACCTGGGCATGTGCCCTGAAGGGAATCAAACCATGAGCTCCTGGTTCATAGGTCGATGCTCAACCACTGAGCCATACCAGCTGGGCTAGAAGAATCTTGATTTAGAGGAAAGTTTGTTCCTCCTCCACAAGATCATATTCAGATTAGGATATCAAAATTATTTCCAGACTCTCTGTGTGAAGATATTGAACATTACATTAATAAAAAAAAACCAGAATGATTGGGTCTGTTGTTAATCCCATTTCTAGGGATTTACTGCTGTCATTTCTCTTACAATTGACTATATATTTTTTATTATGTTCTCTGGGAATATAATATGACATATTACATTAATATAATAATGATCAGAGCCATAAACTTTACTCAACAACTTACTTCACTAAAGCTGTTCCTTGAACAATATTTTGGTGATCTTTTGAAATTGTTCTAGCATCTCTGTTGTGTCCATATTCCTCTTCTTTTCTTCACCATAGTCCTGAAGCAGTAATTCTATACATCCCTCCCTCCTCAAAAACACACACACACAAAAAAAAAACACAAAAAAAGAAGACAAGCTGTGAAACTGAACATAATACATATTTTCAAAACTAGAAAAGCCTGGAAGAAAGCAGGAATAGGTGTTGGGAAGATTGTGCCTGTGTAGACCATCCTATTTCAGTCATAAAGGATGTGAACCTCTCTAGATGAAATGAAGTTACCACAAAATGGAAGCATTGAAAGGGTGGTGCCTTCCTTATTTCTTACCTGCACTTTCCACTTTTGGGTTGACAGTATGACCTGAGAGGGGCATTATCAGAGTAGAGTAGAGTAAAGTAGAGAAAACTGGAAGGTAGTTGAGATTGTCTATTGTACAATACAGTATAGTGACTATATGGGATCCTTTAGAGCCCTTTGTTCTGGGTAAGAATTTGTACCTAGAGCAGTACCTGAAGTAGTTACTGTTTCCTGTTCTGGGTTGTTATCTTGATCTTGATCACCACAGTAGGAGGGTGTGACTAGGCCCTTGGGAAGATGGATGTAGGCTCTGGACTTACTTGGAGTGTTTGTGCTGTAGCTGGTCCTCTGATTCCACTTAGAGGTAAGACCTGGATGTGGCCACTGATAGTCTTGTAACTGCCTTCTTGGCTATAAGCTTGCAGGCTGCAGAGTTTACTAAGCAACACAAAAGAGTCCAGGTATACTTTATACAAAACACACAACCTTTTTTTCTTTCATTTTTCAATTGAGTCATATAATATATACAGTACTCGTGGCCCTGTGCACAAAATTCATGCATGGGGGAGGAGGAAAGGGTGTCCCTCAGCCCGGCCTGCACCCTCTCCAATATGGGACCCCTCAGGGGATAATCGGCAGTTATCCATCTCACAATTCAGAACTGCTGGCTTCTAACTGCTCACCTGCCAGGCTGATTGTTCCTAACTGCTCCTCTAATGGCTTGATTGCCCCTAACTACCTCTGCTTTGTCCCCATATCTGGGACCTAGGATTCCCTCCTCCAGTTGACCACAGGTACTTGGGATCCGGGCTTCCCTCTCTCTAGTCAGCCATAGGCACACAGGCCGGTTGCAGCCATAGGGGATGGTGGGCAGGTGGCTTCGCATGGGCTGCAGCCACAATAACTGGTGCCTGGGAACATGAGGTGGGCATCTTCTCTGTCTCTTAGGTCCCAATCTAGCTGCAGGTACTGGTGCCCAGGACTTTGGGATAGGCGGCTTCTCTGTCTACCAGGTTGCAGCCAGCCTCAAGCGCTGGTGCCCCACATCTCTTTCAAATTAGCCATGTTTTCAGCCAATTTGCATACTCAATCTGATTGGCTGGTAGCGTAGTGGAGTGATGGTAATTTGTATGTTTCTCTTTTATTAGTGTAGATAATACCCTACTTAAGCATTCCATCAATTTTTACATATACAAGCACTTACTTTAACTACAACCCAGATACAATCATAAAGTATTTTTAGCAACCCACAAAGTAATATGAGATCTGTTTCCAGTAAATATTTTTTAATCCTAATGTAGATGGACAATGTATTGTTTCCTAGTGTGGGCTAATATGAGTAAGGTTACTTTAAATATGCTTGTGCATGTTTCAATTACTTTCTGTTTCTCCTTGCTATAGTTTTTAACTATACCAATAGTCTTTTGAAAGTGGTTGTTATCATTACCACTGTGTTTTTTTTTTTTTTGAAAAAAGACATATGACATAGGCATTAACACCTTAATACTCCTATAATCTTTCTTGCTACAATACAATCACATTTTTTTTTAAATTAGAAAAGTATCACATCAACTCATCCTATATAATAAAAGGCTAATATGCAAATAGACCAAACAGCAGAACAACCAGAACAACTGAACAACCAGTCGCTAAGATGTGCACTGACCACCAGAGCTGTGTGTAGAACATGGTGAGCGCTGGCTTCAGTGAGATGGTGGAGCAGGTGAGTGCAGGTGCCAGACCAAGGCGAAGCACTGGTCACTTCATTGGGATGAGCCTCTGGTGATTACTGAAAATTCTTTGCTCCTGCACACCATGGTCCCGCCCAGCACATGCACCTGCTGCTGGTGCTGGCCCTGCTCACACCTACTGCTGGCACTGGAGCCACTACTCGCACCCACTGCTGGTTCTAGAGCCACCACTACCAGCGCCAGTCCCCCTCAAAACTGCTGCTGGTGCCTGGCGCTGGTCCGAATCACACGGCACCATCAGTGGGTACGAGTGGTGGTTGCTGGCCCTGATTGTCCCTGAGGGCTTCTCTATTTCCCCCTACTCCTGAGGGGTGATTGGGGCAGCAGCTGCCACTCATACTGGCTGACAGCGCCGGCCCCACTCACACCAGTTGCTGGCGCCAACCCCAATCGCTCCATGGGACTGGCATAGTCAATGTGGGTCTGATGTAGTCAGTGTGTGGGAGTGGTAGAAACAGAAGCAGGGCTGCCAAGACAGGAGACTGGGGCCCATAGTGGAAGGGGCTGGGTGAGGGTGCAGAGGATGGGCCGAGACCTGCCCTTGTGCCAACTGCAGCCTCATGGCCCACAATTCCTTTCAAGGTGCACACATTTGTGCACTGGGCCCCTAGTTAAAGCATAAAAGGCATTCCATCATATAGGAAGTAATAGTCAAAATTTTCACTTAACCTATCCCCATTTTATTTCTCAGAGCTAATGTTAATAGTGGTAAGGTGTTGTTTCAGGTTCTCTGTACACATAAAAACATGTTATAGTATGTAAATGGGGTAATTTAAATACAACATTTTGTTTTATTTATATGCAGTTTTGTTTTAAAGTGTAAAAAAAATATAAACTTTACTCGTATTAGCCCACAATATACATATTTTTACTGCTACAGTTTTCCTAAAGTAGAAAGTTTCTTAAACTGAGATGGCATAAAGCAAAGAAGCAGTTACATTAGGACACATCTTGCTAATGAGTACATAAAATAAAATAAGGTAAAGCAAAGATGCTCACAGACACAGTTTAAAGCTATGTTGGCTTGATGATGAGATGCTGAGTGTAGACTTGCTGAAAAACAAATTTTTGCTTTTCACCTTTTCTCATAATTCCATTCTGAGGACTCTACCCTCATCTCTTATCTAAGCCTGATTACTTCCCAAATGCCCATCTCCAAATGTCATCACATTGAAGGTTAGGGTTTCAATACATGAATTTTTGGGAGACACAATTCATCTAATAACAGGGATGTATAATATACTGTGGTTGTCATCTCAGAATATTCAAATGATGAATTTACTGTTCATAAAAAAAAATTATTTGAGTCACCTTTCTCAAGCCAGCTTTTCTTATCTTATATAATAAAGAGGTAATATGCAAATTGATCATACCCTTGCACAAGATGGCCGCCCCCATGAAGTCACAAGATGGCCGCCCCCATGAAGTCACAAGATGGCCACCCACATGTGGTCACAATATGGCTGCCACAAAATGGCCGGCAGAGGAGGGAAGTTGTGGGTGATCTGGCCAGCAAGGGAGGGCAGTTGGGGAGGACCAGGCCTGCTGGGGAGGGCAGTTGGGAGTGGCTAGGCCTGCAGTGGAGGGCAGTTAGAGATGACCAGGCTGGCAGGGGAGGGCAGTTAGAGGCGACCAGGCTGGTGGGGGAGGACAGTTGGGGGTGATTGGGCTGGCAGGGGAGCAGTTAGGTTTCCACCAGGTTGGCAGAAAAGTGGTTAGGGGCAATCAGGCATGCAATTAGGTGAGCAGTTGGGAGCCAGCCGTCCCGGATTGTGAGAGCGATTGGGCCTAAACCAGCAGTCAGACATCCCCTAAGGGTCCAAGATTGGAGAGGGTACAGGCTGGGCTGAAGACACCACTTCCAGTGCATGAATTTCATGCACTGGGCCTCTTGTTTCCCTATAAAATAAGAGCTTTATAGGATTTATTCTATGTTCTATTCTATTTTACAAATTCATTACTTCTGAACATCTTTAATAAATGGCAAGGACTCAGAATGACCTGTTTTTTTCCAATCCACTGAGTGAAGGCACTTTAATTCCTGAACCCAAGGCAAACAGAGTATTTAATTTTACTTTACCTTCTGCATAAATAGTTAAAAAGTCATCAGCTTTAAGTCATTCAGGCATTTTATTTTAATTATTTTTATTTTATTTTTTAAAATAAATTTTTATTGTTCAGTTTATTACAGATGTTCCTCTTTTTTCCCCTCCATTGCTCCCCGCCACCCCATACCCTTACCCCTGGCCACTGTCCTCATCCATAGGTGTAAGATTTTTGTCCAATCTCTTCCTGCACCCCTTACTCCTTCTTTCCCCTGAGAATTGTTAGTCCGTTCCCTTTCTATGCCCCTAATTCTATTATATTCATCAATTTATTCTGTTCATCAGACTTTTTTATTCACTTGATTTTTAGATTCACATGTTGGTAAGGATGTATTTGTTATCACTTTGTTGTTCATAATTTTTATCTTTACCTTTTTATTCTTCTTCCTCTTCTTAAATAAAACTCTCAGCATTTCATATAATCCTGGTTTGGTGGTGATGAACTCCTTTAGCTTTTTCTTATCTGACCTTCAATTCTGAATGATAGCTTTGCTGGGTAGAGCACTCTTGGTTGTAGGTTCTTGCTATTCATCACTTTGAATATTTTCTGCCACTCCCTTCTGGCCTGCATGGTTTCTGTTGAGAAATCAGCTGACAGTTGTATGGGTACTCCCTTGTAGGTAACTAACTGTTTTTCTCTTGCTGCTTTCAAGATTCTCTCTTTGTCTTTTGCCCTTGGCATTTTTAAAAAATATATTTTATTGATTTTTTACACAGAGGAAGGGAGAAGGATAGAGAGTTAGAAACATCGATGAGAGAGAGATATCGATCAGCCACCTCCTGCACACCCCCCACTGAGGATGTGCTCACAACCAAGGTACATGCCCTTGACCAGAATTGAATCTGGGACCCCCCAGTCTCTAGGTCGATGCTCTATCCACTGAGCCAAACCGGTTTCGGCTGCCCTTCGCATTTTAATTATGATGTGTCTTGGTGTGGTCCTCTTTGGATTCCTTTTGTTTGGTGTTCTTTGTGCTTCCTGGACTTGTAAGTCCATTTCTTTCACCAGGTAAGGAAAGTTTTCAGTCATTATTTTTTCAAATAGGTTTTCAGTATCTTGCTCTCTCTCTTCTTTTGACACTCCCATAATTCTGATGTTGGTATGCTTGAAGTTGTCCCAGAGGCTCCTTACACTATCTTCACATTTTTGAACTCTTTTTTTTCTTTTTGTTTTTTCTGTTAGGGTGTTTTTTGTTTCCTCATATTTCAGATTTTTGATTTGATTCTTGGGGTCCTCTAGTCTGCTATTGGATTTCTGTATATTATTTTTTATTTCAGACAGTGCATGCTTAATTTCTGGCTGTCCTTTTCCATTTTTTTTTGGTATTCTCATTAAGATCCTTGAAGGTCTCACTAAGTTTCTTAGAGGTCTCAATAAGTTTGTCGCCAGTTTGTAGAAGATTCTTGAGTAACCTTATAAATGTGATGTTGAACTCTATATCCAGTCGTTTGCTTTCCTCTGTTTTTTTCCGTGGTGACATGTTTTTGGTCTCCACATTTTGGCTGCTTTCCTGTGTTGATGGGGTGGCTTTGTGTGCTAGTCGTCCTTAAGGCCCAGTAGCTCCACCTCCTCAATCACCTGAGGTGGACACTCTTGGTGCACCCCTTTGTGGGCTGGGTTCACAGTCTTGTTGTAGTTAAGCCTTGATTGCTATTGCTACTGGGAGGAATGGACCTCCAGGCCAATTGACTGTGAGGATTAGCTGTGTCTATTAATGGAAGAACTGCTGTGCTGGAGACACCCCTATGGGACAGAACTTGCTTCAGTGGGGCTTTGGTGCTCACCAAGTCTGCCTCTTGAGTGTGTCACTTATGTATGTGAGGTGTTGAAATCAGGTGTCATCTCACACTGACCTCTAGGTACACAGGTTCCTGGATCTCCAAAGAGGTGCAAGTTAGCTAGTGTCTGAGGCCACCCAGCGGGAGCTACATGGAGCTCTGCAGATTTCTTCTATTTGCTTGGAGTTTGGAAGTTTTGGAATTGTCTGACCCAGTTGCAATTTCTTAGGTTAAGCTGCCAGAGGTCAGGCCATTTATATGCAAAAGTCACCGCATAGCTGGGTGGGTTTGTAAATTGGGCGGTGCGAGGTTTCAGGGAGTCTCTAGGCTAGGGCATGGAAAACAGCAATGGCTGCCAGTTAGCACTCTGCTGCGTTCTGTTTTGTGTCCCGTGTCCCACAGTAACCAATGATTCCAGTGTGCAACTCTGCAAGAGAGCCACCCTCCCTTTCTGACCTGATGACAGACAGTCCAGTTTCTCCCTGTATAAGTCTAGGTCCCCAGAATCTCACCAGAAACTGGAGTTCAGAGAGTTGGGAACTTGTAACTCCCTCTCAACTGAAAAACAACAGCGCACGCCAGCCTGTCTCCATTCCTCTGCCTTTCTGAGCCTCCGCAGGTCCTACCAAGTCTGGATGCACTTTTTTCTTTCCTTCTAGTTGTAGAACTTGCACTCTGCCAGCTTTCCCGTGGTTCTGAGGGATAGTTGTTTTGTCTTTTAGTTGTACTTTTGGTGTGGTTAGGAGAGATAGCACGTATAGGTGAGTAGTTTATGCTGCCATCTTGGTTCCTCCTTTCAAGCATTTTAAAACTAACTTTTTAAAAAAAATATTTTATTGATTTTTTTACAGAGAGAAAGGGAGAGGAATAGAAAGTCAGAAACATCGATGAGAGAGAGACATCGATCAGCCGCCTCCTGCACGCCCCCTGCTGTAGTTGTGCCCACAATCAAGATACATGCCCCAGACCGGAATCAAACCTGGGACCTTTCAGTCCGCAGGCTGATGCTCTATCCACTGAGCCAAACTGGCCTCGGCCCTTTCAGGCATTTTAATTCAGGACTTACATTTCTAAATTTTAAATTAAAAAAATAAGTTGTTTCATGTTCCTGACACTTCACTCTGGGTTACTTTTAAATATTTTTGAATACTTTCATAGGTTAAGCATTTCTAATATTCAAAAAGGATACTTTTTTCTGTTGTTTGTCATATTTATAGTTTTAATAGTAGTTTTTTTTACTACTGTATTCTATGTATTAGGTTCTTGGTTCTAATTTCTAAAACAACCTAGAAAATAATTATATTTAAAACTCAAATACCAATACAATTGTTTTGCATCTTGTATACTAGGAAGTAAATATTTTGAGTCAGACAGGACTTGGGGTCTAGGACTACCAGCTTTTTAATGATTTTATGATCCTTTTCAGTTCTCTTAGTTTTGACATGCTAGTGTAATTTTACTCTCTCTTGATTCAATATAAGATCCCCACATGGCCATATACGCACAAAACAGGAAAGCAAAAAAATTAGAATTTACTATATTAAATGCTTAATTTTCCTTCTCAGGTCTTTAATCAGATACTGAATGTATGGCTTGTTTAAAGGATAGAGACGAGGAAAACAGGTTTTGTGTGTGTGTGTGTGTGTGTGTGTAGAGAGAAAGAAAAAGAGGAAAAGAGAGAGAGAGAGAGAGAGAGAGAGAGAGAGAGAGAGAGAAAATATTCAGATCACAAGGAAATAGATTGACATGCAGTGTTGAAAAGCACGTGGGATTAATGACATCAGGTGAAGCTCTGGCACACACTGGTGAAAGAACATGGTGCTCTCACTCCTAAGGATTTCCAGTAGTAAGACAGGTGCTCAGGTTTCAGAAACAAGGTGAGATCTATCTTAAAGGCAGAGTGATGGAACGGATGAACAGAGGTAGCTCCTTTCTGTGAGAATCTGAAAGCCATTCCCCAAGCTAATACCTACTCTCCCCAAACTACCTGACCTCACTCTTCTCTAATGCGTGCATGAAAATTATTGACCTTTAGAAGTCATCTTTATTTATTTATTTATTTTCTGTTGGGAGAAAAGTAGGGCCTCTTTCTTAGACTTTGAATCCAAGTTTTGCTTCCTCTATAAAATGATTTGGCAAGCCCTGGAACACTTTAGGTAGTATAGGAATCCTATGAGTGTTTGATAGAATTCATGCAAACAATTGCATGTTGTGTCTTAAGTGATGGAAGTTGAGAGGAGATGACAGTAATTTTAGATTCCTTTTAAATTTCTTTATAATAATTAGTCTCTTTAAGTTTTTAATTTTATTTGCCAATTTTAGTAACATATTTTAATGTACTTTTGACTTTTATTTTAGAAAAATTTTGCATATAATTATATATAGGGCTCATTTAGTTTTCTCAATTGTCTAATCTATTATTGGAGTAATATCCCTTTTCGTACAAACATTTGAATTAACCAGTTATTTTAGTACCTTAGAGCCAGAAATCTATACTGACCTAACTTTGCTGGAACACCCACTGTCCACACTAGTGAAGAAGAATCTCTAGAAGCAACTGAATCTATCTGCTTTCTTTGGTAGGTCAGGTAGGTTCTGGCAGTGAAGGCTGCTGATGGCTGCTCTAAAGATGTGTTGTTCCTCAAGGTGCAGTCAAAGGACAGTAACCACACCAGTTCTTGGAATAGAGAGAATTTAACACTAAGTATTGCTAGCCAGAAATAAAGTAATACTTGGTAATTAGGTAAGTAAAAGGGTGAAAAAGAAACACTCCTCTATGATAACATAAATATAGCAACTAGAGAAGCAGCTATTCTACTCTGCATTAGTTTGCTAGTGTTGCCATTATAAAATACCAGACTAGGTGGCTTAAACAACAGATATTTATTTATTCCTTAACAGTTCTGGAGTCTAGAAGTCTGAGTCAACATGCCAAAAGGCCTCTCTCTTTGGCTTATAGATGGCTGTCCTTTCTCTGTTTGCATATGGTTTTTACTTTGTACTTGTCTAAATCCAAATTTTCTTTTCTTGTAAGGACATCAGTCATATTGGATTAGTGTTCATCCTAATGGCTTAATTTTAACATATTCATCTCTTTAAAGATCCTAGTTTCAAATACAGGCATATTCTGAGGTTGTGGGGGTTAAGATGACAACATACTAATTTGGGGGCACGACTTATTTCACAACACACTCCAAAGGAAGGGGAAACCATTAAAAGCTCAGAAAAGAGCATTGTAGAACCAAATTCATCATCAAGGAAAGGGGGGAATTGGTCTGGAGCTTGTGTTTCTGAGCTCAGAACCTAAACCACAGAACAAGTCTAAGAGATAAATATAGATTTCTACTTCCGTTAAAATGGAGTTAAGATTGGATTTACCCTCCTGTCTGAAACAATAAAGGATAATACCCTGGTAAAATGGGAAACAATGAGGTGAGCCAATTGACTGAGCCAGCTTAGTGACCTGAAGGAGGTTTCAGGGTATGGCACAGGGAGGGGAACCCAGGCAGAGTCTGGCAGGCTCTACCTTGAGGTGACAGAGCTAAGAGTCTGAGGATACTCAGGCAGCTAGATTCTCAGGATAGTGCAGAAGTGAAGGAGCTGCATCAGAGAGAACTTTGGGATCTACAGACAGTTTTCAGAAGAATGCTATTTAGTGCATGCATATGAGTAAATGACCCAGAGATGGGGAAAGAACCACCTGAAATGACTGGCTGGAATAGAAAATAACACTCACAGGGCCAAAAAAAAATGTCTGTCCCACCAGCCAGATTGGAAAAGCATATAACTCATTAGAGGCCCAGTGAATGAAATTTATACACTCGGGGTTGGGGAGGTTTTCTCAGCCTGACCTATGTTCTTTCGCAGTTCAGGAGCCCTTGGGGGTTGTCTGACTGCTGCAGAGGCAGGAGAGGTTCCTGTCACCACTGCCACTGTGCTTGCTAGCTATGAGCCCATCTTCTGGCTGAGCAGCGCTCTTTCTGGTGGAAGTGCACTGAGCACCAGGGGCAGCTCCTGCATTGAGCATCTATTTCTTGGTGGTCAGTGAGTGTCATAGCGACCAGTCGTTCCACCATTTGATCAATTTACATATTAGCCTTTTATTATATAGGATGAGGTACTGCAAACGGTACTCCAAAGAATCTCTCCTCAGTAGTGGGGAGTATTGAACTCTACACTACCCACTTCTGGTCATTCCCCATAATTCTTAAAAGCAAGGCTAAAAAGGATTCAACCATTCCCAAGTCACTTAAACACATCCCCAAACAAAGTTCATGAATATTCATGGAAAGGCAAAATTATCCAGGACTCATCAGGGTAAATTCATAATTGCACCAGGCTTGGGGAAAAAAAAAAAAGGCAGAAAAAAATATCGATTGATCCAGATCAAGAACTAATATGTATGTTAGAATTAGAAGGACATTAAATAGTTATTATATTTCAGGTACTTAAAAAATAAAAGAACCCAACCAGTATGGCTCTATAGTTGAGCATCGACCTAAGAACCAGGAGGTCATGGTTTGATTTCCGGTCAGGACACATCCCTGGGTTGCAGGGTCGATCTCCAGTAGGAGGCATGCAGAAGGCAGCCAATCAATTCTCTCATGTTGATGTTTCCATCTCTTCCTCTCCCTTCCTCTCTAAAATCAATAAAAATATCTTTAAAAAGTAAAATAAAGACATGGAAAAAATTAAAAAAAAGCAAAAAGTCCAAAGTGACTTCTAAAGATGAAAGTGACAATGTCATTATAATAGTTTTATTTGTAATAACCAAAAAATGGAAACAATGTACATCTCCATCAACAGGTGAATAGATGACCAAACATTGGACTATCCATGCCATGGAGTACTACTTAGCATTTAAAGTTGTGCAACATGAATGAATATCAAAATAACTATGCCAAGTTAAGGAAACTAGACAAAAAAGTACATACAAAACTATATCCTATATAATAAAAGCCTAATATGCTAAGTGTCTGGTCATCTGGTTGTCTGTTCAACCAAAGCATAATATGCTAATGATATGCTAAGGCTACTCAACCACTTGCTATGACGTGCACTGACTACCAAGGGGCAGACGCTCCCACTGGTAGGTTACCTTGCTGCTGGGGTCTGGTTGATTGGGGACTGAGTGAGATGGGCCAGATATGCCCTGGAGCCCTCCTGCGATCCCTTCCCAGTCCTGATCATGCACCGGTGTGGTCCCTTGGCCTGGCCTGTGCGCTTTTGCAATCCGGTACCCCTCGGGGAATGTCAGAGAGGTGGTTTTGGCCTGATCTTGCATGCAAAAAATGCTAATATGCAAATTGACTGGATGGCAGAATGACCAGTTGTTATGATGCACACTTACCACCAGGGAGCAGATGCTTAACTCCGGAGCTGTCCCCTGCTGATCAGTGCACTCCCACAGGGAGAGCACCATTGAGTCAGAAGCAAAGCTTATGGCTGGCAAGTGCAGTAGTGGTGGCAGGAGCCTCTCCTGCCTCTGCAGCAGCACTAAGGATGTCTGACTGTTGGCTTAGATCAGCCATCAGTTGGATATCTTCTGAGGGCTCCGGGACTGCAAGAGGACACAAGCCTGACTGAAGGACTCCCCTGACTGCATGAATTTTGTGCACTGGGACTCTAGTTCATCTATAATGTTAGAAAACAAATGAGTGGTCACCTTGAAATGGGAGTTGATAAAGATTACCAAGGGTCAAGAGAAAATTTTTGGTGGATGAGTGATGAATTTTTTCATTACCTTGATTGCAATGATCATTTAATAAATATATACATCTGTCAAAACTTATAGAATTGTACACTTTAAATATGTGATGTATACTTTATGTTTTGCCAATTATATCTCAGGTAGTTTTTCAAAAGATTATATAACTTTATCTTGAAAAATTAAAAAAAATTACAGTTGACATTTAAAAAAATATTTTATTGATTTTTCACAGAGAGGAAGGGAAAGGGACAGAAAGCTAGAAACATCGATGAGAGAGAGCCATCGATCAGCCGCCTGCTGCAAACCCCCTATTGGGGATGTGCCCGCAACCAATGTACATGCCCTTGACCGGAATCGAACCTGGGACCTTTCAGTCCCCAGCCCGACGCTCTATCCACTAAGCCAAACCAGCTTCGGCTACAGTTGACATTTAGTTTCAGTTGTACAGCATAGCGGTTAGACATTTATATAATTTAAGAAGTGATCACCCCAATACATCTAATACCCACCCGGTACCATACATAATTATTACAATAGCATTGACTATATTCCCTGTTCTTTACATCCCCATGACTATTTTATAAGTATTAATTTGTACTTTTTAATCCCTTCTTCTTTTTTCACC
The DNA here is from genome assembly GCA_011751065.1 of Lasiurus cinereus. Taxonomy (NCBI): domain Eukaryota; kingdom Metazoa; phylum Chordata; class Mammalia; order Chiroptera; family Vespertilionidae; genus Lasiurus; species Lasiurus cinereus. The sequence continues at coordinate 11,635,630 of JAAGEH010000286.1, read as the reverse complement.
CATCATCCCAAAATCATGTATTTTTCTCTGATTTATTTCATTTAGCAGAATACCCTCTAGGTCCATCCATGTTGTTATGTTGTTGCAATAGTAATATTTCATTCTTTTTATGGTACAATGCATATATGTACCATATCTTATCCAGTTATCCATTGATGGGCACTTAAGTTGCTTATATACCTTGGCTATTATAAATAATGCTGCAATGAATATAAGAATCCATATATCTTTTTGAATTAGTATTCTCATGTTTTTTAGGCAAATGCCTCAAAGAAGAACTGCTGAGTCATATGGTAATTCAATTTTTAATTTTTTGAAAAACCTCCATACTGTTTTCCACAATGCCTACACCAATTTGCAATCCCACCAATAGTATATGAGGGTTCCCTAAAAGGTTGTAATTGTTACTAGAAGTATTTAATAGTCTCAAAATGGATCTCTTTCTGGAAGTTGTTACACACTAACCTATACTTATACTTAATTTATACTCTTTAACTCTAATGTGATGTTGCTATGTCAGTGACTTTGGTGTGAAGGTTTTCTACCCATATCCACTAAGTAGGAATGCTAACTAGCACTGACTGGTCTTTAGCTTTGTTTCCAGTGATTCTCTTTCTGACAGTGTTTTTGCATTCTCTATAGCCTCATATGACATGCAGAGAATGAGACATTTCATTAACTTATAGCTTTCTTACCAGCCAGGTCAATGGAAAGGAAACTGAGTTTTACTGAAATGATGCTACAGCTCAATAGATGCACCGACAGGTAAAGTGTTCCCTACATGGTGATGGTCTGCTTTCAACTTTCTAGTATTGTGATCTCTGTGACTGGGCATCATCTTGTGCCTGTAAATCTTCTATATCTCCCTTGAAATATTTGATTTTATAACATCTTTGTGAAGAAAAGGCACAATAATTAATAAGACTCAGATTAAGAATAAGGTCAACAGACTTTAAAAAATCTATTTTTCTTTATCTCTATCTCTTTTATCCCTTTGTTATATAATTCAAGAAATATCTAGTGAGTACTTCTATGCCAGGCACACTTAGCTGTTCGATATCTCTAACAGCTTGTTACTTAAAGTGTTAGTGGAACACAGCATCAGCATCACCTGGAAGCTTATTAGAAATGCAGAATCTTAGTCCTCCTCCAGACAGAATCAGTTTCTGCATTTTAACAAGATCCAGCAGTGATTTGTATGTGCATTTAAGAGGCACTGTTCTAAAGAATTCTCCTTAACTCTACCTTTAAATACTGCTATGACTTTGCAAAAGTAAAATCACTTTTCTAAGCCATTTAGCAAATGAGGGGATGAAATATTAGAACCCATTTCATGTGTTATGGTGAGGATTTAATTATATAAACTCTCTAAAGCCCTTTAACACACTGGTTGGTAACTCATAAGTGCTTTTTTTAAAAATTAGCATTATTATTGTTTTTATTATTTTGTAGTTGAAAGAAAAAAACTTTTTTGTAAAATTTCTCTTGTAGTAAATTTCTAGTTTATTTACCTCTTTGAAGTGCTCACACAGAGATATTATCCCAAGAGACATGACAATCTACAATAATAAAAGTGTAATATGCTAATTACACTGGACAGGTGAATGACCTTCTGGATGACTCTCCAGACAAGCCAGGGCTGTGAGGGCCAAGCCCCTTCCATGAATTTCGTGCATCGGGACTCTAGTTAAATAGAACACTTTATCCTGGACTGGATCCTGAATAGAAAGGGAAAGATGGAAAAGGAACGTCTCAGTCAGCTCATACTGCCTTAATAAAATACCACATACTGGGCTGTTGATATAATGGATTTTTTTTTTGTTTTGTTTTGTTTGTTTTTTCACAGTTCTATATTCTGAAAGTCTAAGATATCAGGGTGCCAGCACAGTCGTACTGGTGAGGACTCTCTTTCTGACTCACAGATGGCTGCCATTGTGCTGTCTGCACATAGGGGCTGTCCTCTCTCTCTTCCTTATCTTACAAAGCCAGTAATCTCGTGAGGGCCCTATTGCATGACATAATCCCACCCTAATCACCTCCTAAAGACCCAACCTCCAAATTCCATCAAATTGGAGTTAGTATTTTAATGTGTGAATTTGGTGGGTACACAGCTGTTAGCCCATGCAGGGAATACGTTTTGTTAGTGATGTTATTTATTTCTATAAATGAGAATATTAGACATGGAATTTAAGTGATATAGGATCAGATGATGATGAATCTCTTCCAGATGAAATACTGCACAAATATTTTTTAGTATAGGGCTGAATATATTTTAAAGGCTTTAAACAATAACAATTGTTGTTAGCCAGAGATTGAAGTAGCATGATTGTTATTACTGATCCTCCTTTCCTTTTGTTCAGTTTCATGAAAGAACTTAGTATACTTGCTACCTTGTATTCCCTAACTCAAAAAAGCTCCAGATTGTACCCATTTTATTTGTTTACCAGAAATCCGGTGCACAAACTCGTGCTTGGGTGGGGTCTGGCTGGCCTGATCTGATTGGGCTAATTGAGCTTGGGCTGGCCCAGGGAGAAGGGCCGTAGGTGGTTGGCCCCAACCTGGTTAAACTCCCAGTCCAGGGGACAATTTGTTATATAGGATACTTCTAGAAACTGGTGGCATGCTTGACACATATTCAGTAGATATGTGTTAAATATATGAATAAATAGATTAGACCAGAAGCATCTCTCCATCTTCCCAGTGTTTTCATTACCTACATTTTTTCTGGATGAAAGATAATATCAAACTTATAGAAGAGATCCCAGAATAATAAAAGGAACTCTCCTCTACCTTTTACCCAAAGTCACCATTACTTTTCAGTTTTTAACATCTTATTTATTTTATTTTTTAAAAAAATATTTTTATTGATTTCAGAGAGGAAGGGAGATGGAGAGAGAGAAATAGAAACATCAGTGATGAGCAAGAATCATTGATTAGATGCCGTCTGCACACCCCCTACTGGGGACTAAGCCTACATCCCAGGCATGTGCTCTTGATTGGAATTGAAGCTGGGATCCTTCAGAACACAGGCATATGCTCCATCCACTGAGTCAAATCATCTAGGGCAACATTTTATTTTAAAATAATTTCAAATTTAAAAATTATTTACAAGAGAAAGACAAATAATACAAACAATTGCACTTCACTCAGGATTCTGAATAATAATAATAATAATAATAATAATAATTATTATTATTATTATTTTAATCTTTTTAAAACAATTCTTTATTGTTAAAAGTATTATATATGTCCCCCTTTGCCCCCAATCACCCCTTTTAATTTATTTTTTATTTTTTTCATTATTTTTCTTTATTTTTTAGTTTTAGATTTTTTCATACATATCTCCTCATTGCCCCCCCTCCCTCCCAGGCATACCCCAACTCCTCAGTGTCTATATTCATGGTTATGCTTATATGCATACATACAAGTCCTTTGATTGATCTCTTATCTACCTCACCTAACTTTAATCTTCCTGCTGTAATTTCACAGTTTGATGCTTTACTGCCTCTGTATCTATCCTTTTGTTCATCAGTTTATAATGTTCTTTATTATCCACCAATGAGTGAGATCATGTGACACTTCTCCTTCATTGACTGCCTTATTTCACTAAGCATAAGGCTCTCCAATTCCAACCAGGTTGCTGCAAATGGTAAGAATTCCTTCTTTTTAAGGCAGCATAGAATTCCATTGTGTAGATGTACCACAATTTTCGGATCCACTCATCTGCTGATGGGCACCTAGGCTGTTTCCAAATTGTAGCTATTGTGAATTGTGCTGCTATGAACATAGGGGTGCATAAATCCTTTCTGATTGGTGTTTGTGATTTCTTAAGATAAATTCCTAAGAGTGGGATTGCTGGGTCAAATGAGATCCATTTTTAGTTTTTTGAGGAAACTCCATACTGTTCTCCACAGTGCCTGCACCAGTCTGCATTCCCACCAAAAGTGCACAAGGATTCCTTTTTCTCTGCATCCTCGCCAACACTTGTTGTTTGTTGATATGTTGATGATTGCCATTCTGAATGGTGTAAGATGGTATCACATTGTCGTTTTGAATTACATCTCTCGGGTAATTATAGTGACTTTGAACATGTTTTCATGTGTCTCTTGGCCTTCCTTCTGCCGTCTTTCGAAAAGGTTCTATTTAGGTCCGTTGCCCTTTTTTTTATTGGATCCTTCATCTTCCTTTTATTAAGTTGTATAAGTTTGCTGTAGATTTTGGAGATTAAACCTTTATCAGTGATAACATTTGCAAAGATGTTCTCCCATAAAGTGGTCTTTCTTGTTGTTTTGTTGATGGTTTCTTTTGCTGTGCAAAAGCTTTTTATTTTGATGTAGTCCCATTTGTTTATTTTTTCTTTAGCTTCCATTGTATTTGGTGCAGTATCAGTGAAGAAGTTCTTTCGGCATATATCTGAGATTGTGCTGCCTGTGGATTCCTCTAGTATTTTTATGGTTTCCCTTCTTTTTTTTATTTTTTTATTTATTATTTTTATTAATATTTTATACATATCTCCCCATTGTCCCCCCTTCCTCCCAGGAATAACCCAACCCCCCAGTGTCTGTGATCATTGGTTGTGCTTATATGCATGCATACAAGTCCTTTGATTGATCACTTATCTACCTCACCTAACTTTAATCTTTCTGCTGTAATTTCACAGTCTGTTTGATGCTTTATGATTTTTGTCCTCCTGAGAATTATCAGTCTATTCCCTTTCTGTGGTCCTGATTCTATTATATTCACCAGTTTATTCTGTTGATCAAATTTTCAATTCACTTAATTTTTAGATTCACTTGTTGATAGATATGTATTTGTTGTTCATAATTTTTTGTCTTTTACCTTTTTCTTCTTCCTTTTCTGAAAGAGTACCTTTCAGCATTTCATATAATACTGGTTTGGAGTTGATGAACTCCTTTAGGTTTTTCTTCTCTGTGAAGCTCTTTATCTGCCCTTCAATTCTGAATGATAGCTTTGCTGGATAGATTATTCTTGGTTGTAGGTTCTTGCTATTCATCACGTTGAATATTTCTTGCCACTCCCGTCTGGCCTGCACCGTTTCTGTTGAGAAATCAGCTGACAGTCGTATGGGTGCTCCCTTGTAGGTAATGAACTGTTTTTCTCTTGCTGCTTTTAATATTCTCTCTTTCTCTTTTGCTCTTGGTATTTTAATGATGATGTGTCTTGGTGTGGTCCTCTTTGGATTCCTTTTATATGGGGTTCTGTGTGGTTCCTGGACTTGTAAGTCTATTTCTTTTACCAGATGTGGGAAGTTTTCAGTCATTATTTCTTTAAATAGTTTTTCAGTATCTTGCTCTCTCTCTTCTTCTGGCACCCCCACCATTCTGATGTTGGTACGCTTGAAGCTGTCCCAGAGGCTCCTTACATTATCTTCAAATTTTTGGATTCTTTTCTCTTCTTGCTTTTCCAGTTGAATGTTGTCTGCTTCTTTATATTTCAAATTTTTGACTTGATTCTTGCCATCCTCTAGTCTGCTGTTAGGACTCTGTATAATATTTTTTATTTCAGTCAGTGTATGTTCAATTTCTAGTTGGTCCTTTTTCATCTCTAGTTGGACCTTTTCCATCTCTAGTTGAATCTTTTGCCTCCCTAGTTGGTCCTTTTTCATCTCCTCTTGGGTCTCACTAAATTTATCCAACTTTTCTAGCATATTCTTGAAAAACCTTATAAGCATGGTTTTGAACTCTATATCCAGTCGTTTGTTTTCCTCCATTTCTTTTGTTTGTAATACCTTCCCTTGTCTTGGCATTTTCACTATGCCAGGGAAACTTCTGTGTTGGATTCAGCCTCATGATACCAGACGTGCAAAGCCGCAGAAGCCTCTGTTGAGCTTGGGAGGGGTGGAGTCTCAGGGCTTAAGGGACCGCCTTGCCTTCCAGTCGGCCCCACCCTCCATGGCCCCTGAGTCTCACGTGACTGGGTAATTGCTGGAGCAGTCCTTGTGCACGAGCCCGCAGTGCCTCTAACCGCTGTTTTTGAATAGTCTGAGGAGGATAGGTTTTAATTCTTCCTTGAATGTTTGGTAAAACTCTCCTGTGTAGCCATCTGGCCCAGGCTTTTATTTGCTTGAAGCTTTTTGATGACTGCTTCAATTTCTTCCATAGTTATTGGACTTTTGAGATGTTTAGATTACTCCTCGTTGAGTTTTGGAAGGTTATATTTTTTCTAGGAAAATGTCCATTTCATGCAGGTGGTCCAATTTGTTGGAATAGAGTTGTTCATGGTATTTTTTAACAATCCTTTGTATTTCCACAGTGTCTGTTGTTTTTTCTCCTCTTTCATTTCTGATTTTGTTTATTTGGGTCTTCTCTCTT
>JAAGEH010000286.1:11473589-11629288 GCA_011751065.1 Lasiurus cinereus | reverse complement strand
TGAGAAAATGCTTGATATGATTTCTATCTTCTTGAATTTGAAGAGACTTTTCTTATGACCCAACATATGATCTATCTTTGAAAATGACCCTTGTGCACTGGAGAAGAATGTATATTCTGTGGCTTTGGGGTGAAATGTTCTGAAGATGTCAATTAATTCCATCTGGTCTAGTGAGTCATTTAGGATTGATGTTTCTTTCCTGATTTTTTGTTTAGAGGATTTGTCCAATGGTGACAGTGGGGTATTAATGTCTCCTACCATGATTGTATTGCTCTCAATTTCTCCCTTAATATCCTCCAAGAGTTTTTGTATGTATTTAGGTGCTATTATATTGGGTGCATATATGTTTACCAGTGTTATTTCTTCTTGTTGGATTGTTCCCTTTAGTATTATGAAGTGGCCTTCTTTATCTCTTGTTATGTCCTTCACTTTGAGATCTAATTTGTCAGATATAAGTATTGCAACCCCAGCTTTTTTTTTCATTTCCATTTGCCTGAAATACCATGTTCCATCCCTTTACCCTCAATCTGTGTGCATCTCTTTTCCTAAGGTGGGTTTCTTGAAGACAGCAGATATATGGATCATGTTTTCTTATCTAATCGGTTACTCTATGTCTTTTCATTGGAGCATTTAATCCTTTTACATGTAAAGTTATTATTGGTAAGTACTTATCTGTTGCCATTTTTAGTCCTTACCCCCGAGTTTCTTCTTCGCTTCCTCTTTCTTTTTATTACAGCAGACCTTTTAACATTTCTTGCATTGCTGGTTTGGTGGTAATATATTCCCTTAGTCCTTTTTTTTCTGTGAAGATTTTGATTTCACCTTCAATTTGGATTGAGAGTCTTGCAGGGTACAGTATTCTTGGATTCAGACCCTTTCTTTGCATGACTTTGTATATTTCATTCCATTCCCTTCTGGCCTGACGAGTTTCTGTTGAGAAGTCAGTAGCTAGTTTTATGGGGGTTCCTTTGTAGGTAACTTTCTGTTTCTCTCTGGCTGCTTTTAAGATTCTTACTTTGTCGTCAGTGTTTGCCAATTTAATTATAATATGCCTCGATGTCGGTTTATTGGGGTTCATTTTGCTTGGGACTCTGTGAGCTTCTTGGATTTGTGTGGGTTTTTTCTTTTCTATATTGGGGAAATTTTCTGTCATTATTTCTTCAAACAGGTTCTCTAGGCCTTGTTCAGTTTCCACTCTTTCTGGAACCCCAATTATGCGGATGTTGTTTATTTAAATGTTATCCCAAAGTTCCCTTGGACTCTCCTCTTGCTTCTTAACTTTTTTTTCTAGAAGTTGCTGTACTTGGGTATTTTTTCCTACTGTGTCTTCTAGCTCACTGATGCGGTCCTCTGCTTCTTCTAGTCTACTTTTCATGCTTTCTATTGAGTTCTTTATAGCAGTGATGTCATTTTCATTTCTTCTTGTTTATTCTGCACCTCCTCTAGGTTCTTCTTCATTTGCTCTTGTCTCTTACTCATAATGTCAAATTTGTCTTCCATTCTTTTCAACCACATTATGATCGTTTCTCTGAACTCTTTCTCTGGTAGGCTTATTTCTGGTTCTATTTCGTTTACTTCCTTTTCTGGTGAAACCTGCCTTTCTGTCTTATGTGGGCTGTTTCTTTTTGTGCCCATTGTCTTTCTTCTCCGGATGTCTGGTTATGTAGTTCTCTCTCCTACGTTGATTGAAAGGTACAAACTAGAACACGATCAGGTACAGCTCACAAGGCACTGTCCGTGTGCTCTGTGGATCTCTGGTTCCGCCGCGTGTCTGCACCAATTGGAGAGCAGAGTTCTGGGTCCTTACGTCCCTGGCTGCTTGATGGGTGCTGAGCCGAAGGCTTCAGACGACTGCAGACATCCACCTCCCACTGCAAGATGGCTTGGGCTCTGCGTTCGCGCTGGTGGCTGTGGCCGACAAAAGCCCCATGGCAGTGGGGCTGCCTGGCCGGGAGAGCCCCTTCCAGTAGTTCTCCGCCTTCTCCTGGAGGATAACTGACTCTTATCTTGCCAACAAACACTCCCAATGAGACTCTCACCTGCTCTATCTCCCTCTGCCCATCGACAAAGCTCCAGACGCATCTCCCAACTTTTTTTTTCATTTCCATTTGCCTGAAATATATTTTTCCATCTCTTCACTTTCAATCTGTGTGAGTCCCTTGAGGTGGGTCTCTTGTAAGGCAGCATATATATGCATCATGTTTTTTTACCCATTCAGCTACCCGATATCTTTTGATTGGAGCATTTAGTCCATTTATGTTTAAAGTTATTATCGAAAGGTACTTGTTTGTAGTCATTTTTATTTTTTGAGACTGTGTTCCCTCTTACCTTTTTGTTTCTTCTTTTTACAGCATTCCCTTTAGTATTCCTTGCATTGCTGGTTAGTAGTCATTAACTCCCTTAGTCTTTTTTTGTCTGTGAAGCTCCAGATTTCCCCTTCAATTTTGATTAATAATCTTGCTGAATAGAGTCTTCTTGGATTGAGTCCCTTGCTTTGCATCACTTTGTGTATCTCCTTCCATTCTCTTCTATTTTGACATGTTTCTGTTGAGAAATCATTTGATAATCTGATGGGGGATCCTTTGTTGATTGTCTGTCTTGCAGCCTTTAGGATTCTCTCTTTGTCAATAACATTTGCAATTGTAATTATGGCATGTCTTGGTGTGGTTCTTTTGGAATTCAGCTTGCTTGTGACTATTTGTATTTGAATAATTTTATTTTTCTCCCATGTAAGGGAAGTTTTCTCTTATTATTTCTTCAAATAAAATTTCTAATCCTTACTGCTCTTCTTGTCCTTCTGGCAGTTCTATTATACGTATCTTATTTTGTTTTGTATTGTCCCAAAGCTTCCTTATGCTCTCCTCCTGCTTTTTAATTTATTTCCTCTAGTTGCTGTTCAGATTGGGCTTGATTCTGCACCTGATTTTCTTACTCACTGATTCAGTCCTCTGCTTCTTCTAGTCTACTGTTGAAGCCTTCTATGGTGTCTTTTATTGTAGCTATATCATTTTTCATTTCTTCCAGATTTTTTCATAGGTTGTTGATTTTCTTGAACGTCCAGTGTATGAACTGTATGACCGTTACTCTGAATTCTTTTTCTGCCATGTTTCATGCTTCCATTTCACTTATTTTCTTATCTGGTGATTCCTCCTTTTCTTTTCTCTGGGGATTGCTTCGTTTTCTCCCCATTCTGACTATCACCAGAAGGTTCAGATGTTGAGTTGCAGGGGCCTGGGACCATGTGCAAGGGGAGTTTTACACCTTCCAAGGGTCACTGAAGAGCTCTGATCCCAAGTCGTGCAGTTGCTATGGGTTGGTGGGAACCATGCTCACCCTGAGTCAGAGTCAGAAGCACTTAGTGTTGCCTCATGTGTCCACTTAGAATCAAGGAACCTGTCTGCACCACATCGAAATAGAGAACCCACTGGTGTAGGCCAAAATTCAAAGTCTCCTATTGTGTGTCAGGAGTCAGAGGCTCCCTGTGTCCACGTCGATAATCGAGTATCAGAATGTCTGTTTCTTGATGCTACCTCACACTGATAATCATGTCCCTGTCTGCACATGTGCCAAGAATTAGAGTCACTGCCTTAGTGTGAATGTACTGGGAATTAGGGATCTCAAACGCATGTAATGAGGAACAGAGTCTAATCACTGGTGGTCAATGCTGCCTCTTGTGTGGAGATTCAGTGTCCATGATTTGCCTGGGAGACTGGTTTGCTCAGTTGCACTGTGTTGGCAGGAGGTCCTGTGGTAAACAGCCTTCTGTGTGTGCTTGCCCTGAATCAAAGACAGGTAGCACTGCCCCTTAGTGTGGGTGTGTGGTCTGGTCATGCGGGTGTACATTGTAGAAAGCAGACTCCCTATGTCCATGTACCCAGGCTAAAATTTACACTGCCTTCTTGTGTGGGCACAGGGTTTGGGTATGGGGAACAAACTCTCTGAGATTGCACATTCAGGTTCAAATTCACTGCAGCTTCTCTGCTAAGGTGCAGGGTCTGGTCATGAGAAACAAACACCCTGGGTTTTCACCCCCCAGGCTCAAATTCATTGTTGTCTCCCTATGTGGGCATAGGATCTGGTTACAGAAAACAATCTCCCCAAGGTCATGCACCTACACTCAAATTCAGGACTGCCTCTCTGTCTGGGTGTGGAGACTAGTCATGGGAAACAAATTCCCCGAGTTTGCAAGTTCAGTGCTGTTTCCCTGCCCTGTAGGGGCGCAGGATCTGGTCGCAGAAACTACCTTCCTAGAGATGAACAGCTAGGCTCAAATTTCACTCAGTCTCCCTGCCTGGGCATCAAGGGAAACAAATTCCCTGAGTTTGCAAGTCTGGGGTCAAGTTCAGTGCTGTCTCCCTGCCCTGCGTGGGCACTGGATCTGGTCACAGAAGTCCAGCTCCCTAGGTATAAGCAACTAGGCTTGAATTCTGCTCAGTCTCCCTGCCTGGGTGTGGAGATGAGTTGAGGGAAACAAATTCCCCAAGTTCACAAGTCTGGGGTCATGTTCAGCACTGTCTCCTTGCCCTGCATTGGCACAGGATCTGGTCACAAAAGACCACCTCTCTAGGGATGAGTGGATAGGCTTGAATTCCACTCAGGCTCCCTACCTAGTCATGGAGATGAGTCATGGGAAGCAAACTTCCCATGTCTGACACCAAGGCTCGAAGTCAGGCAGAGTCACCACTGCTTTGTGTGTGCAGAAGACCTTATTGTGTGACTGGGGTCTGGTAGTTTCTATGTCACTGCCACGTGGGGGGGGGAGGAGCTTTGGGAAAGGGGGATTGGCTTTGTGACTCACAGAAATCTATGGCCAGGTGCCTGGAGTCCTGGTGTCCCTGGTCTGTTGCTGTGGTGGCAGGTCTTCTACCAGAATGACTGTAGGGTCCTGGTTTGCTTCTGAGACCAGAGGGGTGGCGAGACTAGGATCCTAGTCTCATGCATTTCTGTTCTTCAAGATGGCGTGGTCTCTGTGCTGACAGTGTCCTCCCTGGAGTGTTTGTAGCAGATGTGGGGTTTTACTTAGTCTGCCCAGATTGGCAACCCCCTGAAAGAACTACAGGGTCTAACTCTCCCTATTTCAGCCACAAACACGCCCATACATGTCCACACACACCTCTATTGCTCCCTCATTCTCCTTCCTTACCTTCCTGCTGGTCGCCATCTTACCTCTCTTTAAATTTATTTTGAAAATAATTTTGAAACATGAGTCATATAAAAACTATTAAATATAATTAAAAATATTACTTCAAAGTTCAAGGGCTATATAAAATTTTTGCATGTTTCTTCATGTAGTAGTACATTTAATCACTAGATAGAAAGAGGCAATGATTCAATATTCCAATTTCTTCCACACAGTGATTTTTCTTTTTGTATGTCAGTATTTTCTAAAGACAGAGTTTAAAGGAGATGCATGCTAAATTTTTTTTAAATACTGTTTAGTCAAGGGCTGCTTAGCCACAAAGAACAGAGACCTGAGTGTAAGCAAGCCTGGGGTCATTGTGCTGCCAGAGAGTGGGCTGGGGTAGTGTATTGCTAAGAGATGGTAATGATGACTTCAAAGGGATACTCAGACCAGAGTAGATGAACTAGTGTCTAAAGTTAGGCCAAGAAGCTGAATTAATTCCACACAAGGTCCTAATCATGGGGAGATCAACTATTTAAATGAAGAAGGGGAAATAAATATAGTAAAGTAAGAATTTAAAAGTGGGCTTAGGGGAATGTTTAATTGGTTGTTGTTTTTCCAAAGAAGTCTTTTTTTTTAATTAAATTTTTATTATTCAGGTTATTACATTTCTTTCTCTTTTTTACCCCCATAGCACCACTCCACCCAGCTCCCACCCTTCCCTCTGCCCTTACCTACCTCCCATTGATCTCATCCATAGGTGTATGATTTTTGTCCAGTCTCACCCTTTACACCCCTCACCCCTTTTCCCCTGAGAATTATCAGTCCACTCCCTTTCTGTGCTCCTCATTCTATTATATTCACCAGTTTATTCTGTTGATCAAATTTTTAATTCACATAATTTTTAGATTCATTTGTTGATAGATATGTATTTGTTATTCATAATTTTTTGACTTTTACCTTTTTCTTCTTCTTCTTCTAGAAAAGTACCTTTCAGCATTTCATATAATACCGGTTTGGAGTTGATGAACTCCTTTAGCTTTTTCTTCTCTGTGAAGCTCTGTATCTGCCCTTCAATACTGAATGATAGCTTTGCTGGATAGATTATTCTTGTTTGTAGGTTCTTGCTATTAATCACGTTGAATATTTCTTGCCACTCCCATCTGGCCTGCATCGTTTCTGTTGAGAAATCAGCTGACAGTCGTATGGGTGCTCCCTTGTAGGTAATGAACTGTTTTTCTCTTGCTGCTTTTAATATTCTCTCTTTGTGTTTTGCTCTTGGTATTTTAATTATGATGTGTCTTGGTGTAGTCCTCTTTGGATTCCTTTTATATGGGGTTCTGTGTGCTTCCTGGACTTGTAAGTCTATTGCTTTTACCAGATGTGGGAAGTTTTCAGTCATTATTTCTTTAAATAGGTTTCAGTATCTTGAGTATCTTGCTCTCTCTCTTCTGGCACCCCCACAATTCTGATGTTAGTACGCTTGAAGCTGTCCCAGAGGCTCCTTACATTATCTTCACATTTTTGGATTCTTTTCTCTTCTTGCTTTTTCAGTTGAGTGTTTTTTGATTCTTTTTTTTTTTTTCAGGTTTATTTTTTTTATTTTTATTTTTATTTATTTATTTATTTATTTTAAATTAAATCTTTATTATTCAGATTATTACATTTGTTTCTCTTTTTTCCCCTCCATAGCACCCCTCCACCCAGCTCCCACCCCTCCCTCTGCCCTTAGCTCCCTACCATTGATCTCATCCATAGGTGTATGATTTTTGTCCAGTCTCTCCCTGTACACCCCTCACCCCTTCCCCCTGAGAATTATCAGTCCACTCCCTTTCTGTGCTCCTGATTCTATTATATTCACCAGGTTATTCTGTTGATCAAATTTTTAATTTACCTAATTTTTAGATTCACTTGAGGATAGATATGTATTTGTTATTCATAATTTTTTGGCTTTTACCTTTTTTTTCTTCCTCTTCTAAAAGAGTACCTTTCAGCATTTCATATAATACTGGTTTGGAGTTGATGAACTCCTTTAGCTTTTTCTTATCTGTGAAGCTCTTTATCTGCCCTTCAATTCTGAATGTTAGCTTTGCTGGATAGATTATTCTTGGTTGTAGGTTCTTGCTATTCATCACGTTGAATATTTCTTGCCATTCCCATCTGGCCTGCATCGTTTCTGTTGAGAAATCAGCTGACAGTCATATGGGTGCTCCCTTGTAGGTAATGAACTGTTTTTCTCTTGCTGCTTTCAATATTCTCTCTTTGTCTTTTGCTCTTGGCATTTTAATTATGATGTGTCTTGGTGTGGTCCTCTTTGGATTCCTTTTATTTGGGGTTCTGTGTGCTTCCTGGACTTGTAAGTCTATTTCTTTTACCAGATGTGGGAAGTTTTCAGTCATTATTTGTTTAAATAGGTTTTCAGTATTTTGCTCTCTCTCTTCTTCTGGCACCCCGACAATTCTGATGTTGGTATGCTGAAAGCTGTCCCAGAGTCTCCTTACATTATGTTCAAATTTTGTATTCTTTTCTCTTCTTGCTTTTCCAGTTGAATGTTGTCTGCTTCCTTATATTTCAATTTTTTTACTTGATTCTTGCTTTTCTCTAGTCTGCTGTTAGGACTCTGTATAAAATTTTTTATTTCAGTCAGTGTATGTTTAATTTCTATTTGGTCCTTTATCATCTTTAGTTGGGCCTTTTCCATCTCTAGTTGGTCCTTTTTAATCTCCTCTTGGGTCTCACTAAATTTATCCAAATTTTCTAGCATATTCTTGAAAAACCTTATAAGTGTGGTTTTGAACTCTATATCCAGTCGTTTTTTTCCCTCCATTTCTTTTGTTTGTGGTCCCTTCCCTTGTCTCAGCATATTCACTATGCCGGGGAAACTTCTGTGTTGAATTCAGCCTTATGATACCAGACGCAAAACCACAGAAGCCTCTATTGAGCTTGGGAGAGGTGGATTCTCAGGGCTTAAGGGACCGCCTTGCCTTCCAGTCAGCCCCGCCCTCCACAACCCCTGAGTCTCAGGTGACTAGATAATCTCTGGAGTGGTCCTTGTGCACGCACCCGAAGTGCCTCTAACCGCTGCCTTTCCAGCTCCCCTGCGCACCAGGACTACACGAGTCTAGGTCTCCAGGGTTTCGCCCGAAACAGGGGCCCAGTGGACTCAGAAGTGGCACAGTTCGAAGGGTCTGTCTCCCACCCACTCGGGAAAGCCAGCGGCACAATCAGCAATCTGTCCTGCGTGCAGCACCGTGCGCGTGCGAGAGCAGACCTGATCTTCTGCGACTCCCCTAAATTTCCATGCACCTCTCCCTTTTCACAGTCCAAACTCCCCCCGTATGAGTTTCGGCTGGATCTGGGGTTTAGTGTCGTAAGATAAGGGGTTCAATGCCGTTGGGAGTCTCCATTTCCCTCCCGCCAGATAAAGCCAGCCAGGTACTCCGGCACCCGCTCTCTCAGGGCGCGTCTCCGTACCTCAGCTTTTTGCAGCTCCTCTGGGTTTCTGTGAGCCCCTCGTTTTCCTTCTAGCTGTAGAACTTACACTCGGCCAGCTTTCCTGTGGTTCTGGATGATGTCTGTTCTGTCTTTTAGTTGTAGTTTTGAAATTGTTGTGCGAGGCAGCAGTGTAGGTGTTTACCTATGCCACCATCTTGGATTCTCCCCCCCCAAAGAAGTCAAAATCTGACAAAGAGTGAGTTTTTTCCAGATATGTTTGTGTAGTATTAAACTCTGTATAGATTTGAAAAGTGAAATTAAGGTAGTCACTGAACCTTGTAGTTCTGATATGGAATGAAGAATTCTCATTCATTGCATTTAACTGAGTTCAGTCTATTACTATTACAGGAATAACTTGCAATAAATTTATGTTTTAGCTTTTTTCATTAGCTAAGGAATCTTGGAACAAGAACTTCTCTTAGCTGCATTTCCTCACATGAAAAATGGAATAATGGTAGGGGATAAGTATTAATTCAACATCTAGCATAAAATATGTGCTTAAAAATTATGGCAATGATTATTATTTACATTTTATTATCATTACCAATATGGGAAACCTTTGCATCTTTAGAGTATTATAAGAACATTTGCATTTGGCAAATTATGTAGGACTAATGGGTGGAGTTGTTTTTTTGTGAAAAAAAAAATTCCATTGCATATATAAACTATTCAGACACATTTCTCCAAGGTTCATCTGTGTGAGAATTTACAAAGCCCTTCCACACAAATATATTCAACAGGACTATAAAAATATACAAAATTGAACTTAGAAAAATTGTATCTATGCTCACACATGATTGGCAGCAGAGAAGACCAGCCCGGACTGCAGGCTTCACCTAAATGTCCTCTGCCTATTTTATATTAAATAAATATAAATTTGTACTGGTATTTATGAATTACTGGTCAAATCTAATCTCCACCTATGTTTTTTTAGGGAGGGAAATAAAATATAATCATTAAAATGTTAACTCAATTTAAATTTAAGATTTATATTTTGATATTTTAATTTCTTTTGAATATGTCACTTTTTGCAAGCGAAGCAACAACATCAAACTAAGGCAGTCTTGTCCCCTAGGGTTCCAGGCCAACTCTTGCAACCTTTAGCAAAATGACATCATCATATTTGCTCACAATTTTTTTTTTTTTCATTCAGAAACAGTCAAAAGTCCAGTTGTTAAAGGCATGATATACAGGAAATCTTGTCCTGTTAAGGGCATAATGATTCAAGTTATATGCTGGTCAACATATATGTGAAAAAAATAAGAACTGGCCAAGGATTGGTCAACAGAAAAGGTTTTTACATTTTGAAAGCTTGCTCTGAGGCTTAAATAATTCCTGGTTGCTGTTAATAAGAAAGCAAGTAAAAATATTATAGTAAAATATCAGTGCATCACACTGATATTTGATTTTGCCAAGGTCTTGCACAGGAACATGAAGTTAAGAGATGAGTATAGGGGGTAAGATACTTAAATATTTTCAACATAAATCACGTAGTAATAAGAAAGCTTATGTACTGCATTCTTTCCTTTGCCTCAAGAACAAACTGACAATGAGAACCATTTAAAAGAACGAAATGCTCAGCTGTTTTAAAAAGGTTGGTGGAAGCAACACTTCACACTACAGACCAACTTCCCATTTTTCCATACAATTAACATTGCTATTCTTCCATGATACAGGTTCATGTGGAAAAAATTTGTTATAAGCTTTTTTTTCCCCCAGATCTAGGAGATGAAAAATGGAGCATGTCCTAATTAGCTATTAGTAAGCTCAGTTAACCTCTTTTGAATGGGCACATAAAACCTGGCCATTGCTTTTTTAGACATCTTCAAACAGCAGAATTACTTAGCCCTTAGTCATTTTTTACTCAATGTCTTAAAGCTGGGCTCAGTTTCATCTTATTCTTCTCAGGTCTGAGGTGGGTGCTAGTCATCAAAGCCTGTAGTGTCATTGTAGGAGTAACTCTGTAGCCTTTGTTTGCATGGTAGGCGATGTACAGGTAGTAGAATTCTGGCAGGAACACCAGGACACCAGTGAACTATTGGGGATGGCCCAGTCTACCCAGCACTTCTTTGCTTATATCACCACTCAGGAGGATACTCCTGATGATGAGACAGGCACCAATCAAAAACAGTTCTGCAATAAGTGCTGTGGTATTATATGGGATCTCAGGAGGGCTTTTCTTAAACTGAAGGTCAATGTAGCCATACTGTGTGCTAGAGAGCCTTGAGTACTTCATTTACTACTGGGGATTCCAGTAGTTAGGTTAGTACAAGATGGCTATGACACGTCAACACAGCTGCAATGGGGGGGTGGCATCAGGTCACCGGCACACAGACAGCTCACACACAATGGGCAGCAGAAATGACCAGCCTGCCCTGCAGGCCTCACTTAACTGTCCTCTGCCTATTCTGCTAAACAAAGTTTTATTGAAATACAGCAAAGCTTCTTTGTTTATGTATTGCCTACAATTTCTTTTGCACTGAAATAGCAGAGTTGAGTAGATGTAATAGAAAATGTATAGCTCTCAAACCCTAAATTATTTACTATCTGGCTCTTCACAGAAAAATGTGCTAATCACTGATACACTATACACATTCATGTATATATTTATGTACTTATATAGTATATCTATAGATATATAAATTATATAGATGTATAGATATGTATTATATAAATACACATCATAAACATATTTTAACAATCTACATACATATACACATAGAAAATATAAGCATTATCATTTATTTATTATTTACAAAGTGCCAAACATTTTGCATGTATAATATTTATTTGGCAATTAATATTATATCCTTTTGTAGAGAGGAGGAAATTGAGGCTCAGAGACATTAAGTTACATATACAAGATTGCACAGTGCAATAATTAGCAGAGTAGTGCTTTAAACTCATGCAGGAGGACCTAAGAGCCAGGCTGATTAAACTAAGTGATGTTGCAGCTTCATACAGGCCTTTACTGCAGGAAGTCACATGTGGAAGGGGGCCATGGGCATTTGCAGCTACTTAGATATGAAGAAGAGCTCATGGAGGAGGAAGGGGGTGTTTTGCTATTCCAGTCATTAGAAAGGTCTGTGTGTGCATGCGTGTGTAGTGTACTCTGATCACTCAGAATCCTCAGAAGACCATCTTTTGTTTTCTTTAAAAGGGAAGAGCAATTCAAGCTCCCCTGTGGTTGGCATGAATTCACTCTGGCATATGTACCAGTCAGCATCTATGAGCACATGAAAACTGTTAGTTTATCAATGTAACAGTGAAAGTGGCAGGAAGCTAAAGACTTTTTATAGGAATGGGATGCAATTCTGAGCAGTAATGCAATGTATTTTCATTTGGAAAATATTTTTTAGAATCTGCCCAGCATGTAACATTAGCTACGTCACCATTTTAGTAATTTTTACAACTAGATAAAGTTTACAAATTGAAGTTCCTCCTGAGTCTGCCCCAAGGATAAACTTTTGATATTCCAAAGTTGTAGTTAGCCAAGGACAGTCATGTATGGCTCTTTCAAAGTTCTATCACTACTTTCAACAGTAAAGATTAAAAAATACTACCCCCACCTAATAGAAACAAAAACAATAACAAAGTTCTATCTCTATATTTGGAAGCATGCATTTGAAAGAAGAAGATGAGTTTTTTAATATTTAAAATGACATATATAGAATGTGTTTAAGATAAGCTAATATTTTGTTAATAGTGCTAACTGATACTAGATTTGTGCATACTACTATGGGTAGAGCTAGTTAATTTTCATAAATCTGACAGAGGCTCTATTGTGTGTGTGTGTATGTGTGTGTGTGTATGATTGTAATCTCAAATTAATTAAATATTTATTAGAGATTGAACTAACTGGAAAACCTTTAAATTGCAAGAGATGGAGACACAGTGGATTCTCATTCTTCATGGTTATTAGGTTCTCAAAGTCTATGAACATTGGATTAGTAAATACCAAAGCATTGCTCCCGGGGAAATACAGGGTTAGGTTAAGACAGAGAGTAGATGGAATGATTCAATTCCTTGTGTGACTGGTATCTTCGAGCAGATAAAGAATATTTCTTCTGAGGGAGAATCCAAGATGGCGGCATAGGTAAACACCTACACTGCTGCCTCGCACAACAATTTCAAAACTACAACTAAAAGAACGGACATCATCCAGAACCACAGGAAAGCTGGCGGAGTGTAAGTTCTACAGCTAGAAGGAAAGAGAGGGGCTCACGGAGACCCAGAGGAGCTGCAAAAAGCCAAGGTACTGAGACGCGTGCGCTGAGAGAGTGGGTGTCGGAGTACCTGGCTGGCTTTCTCTGGCGGGAGGGAAACGGAGACTCCCAACGGCATTGAACCCCTTATTTTAGGACACTAAACCCCAGATCCAGCGAAACTCATACGGGGGGAGTTTGGACTGTGAAAAGGGAGAGGTGCATGGAAATTTAGGGGAGTCGCAGAAGATCAGGTCTGCTCTCGCACGCGCACGGTGCTGCACGCAGGACAGATTGCTGATTGTGCCGCTGGCTTTCGCGAGTGGGTGGGAGACAGACCCTCCGAACTGTGCCACTTCTGACTCCACTAAGCCCCTGTTTTGGGCGAAACCCTGGGGACCTAGACTCGTGTGGTCCTAGTGCGCAGGGGAGCTGGAAAGGCAGCGGTAAGAGGCACTGCGGGTGCGTGCACGCACAAGGACCGCTCCAGCGATTACCCAGTCACGTGAGACTCAGGGGCCGTGAAGGGCAGGGCCGACTGGAAGGCAAGGCGGTCCCTAAAGCCCTGAGACTCCACCCCTCCCAAGCTCAACAGAGGCTTCTTCGGTTTTGCATCTGGTATAAGGCTGAATCCAACACAGAAGTTTCCCTGGCATAGTGAAAATGCCAAAACAAGGGAAGGGATCACAAACAAAAGAAATGGAGGAAAATAAACGACTGGATATAGAGTTCAAAACCACGCTTATAAGGTTTTTCAACAATATGCTAGAAAAATTCGATAAATTTAGTGAGACCCAAGAGGAGATGAAAAAGGACCAACTAGCGATGCAAAAGAGCCAACTAGAGATGGAAAAGGTCCAACTAAAGATGATAAAGGACCAAATAGAAATTAAACATACACTGACTGAAATAAAAAATATTATACAGAGTCCTAACAGCAGACTAGAGAAAGGCAAGAATCAAGTAAAAAATTTGAAATATAAAGAAGCAGACAACATTCAACTGGAAAAGCAAGAAGAGAAAAGAATCCAAAAATTTGAACATAATGTAAGGAGACTCTGGGACAACTTTCAGCGTACCAACATCAGAATGGTGGGGGTGCCAGAAGAAGAGAGAGCAAGATACTGAAAACCTGTTTAAAGAAATAATGACTGAAAACTTCCCACATCTGGTAAAAGAAATAGACTTACAAGTCCAGGAAGCACACATAACCCCAAATAAAAGGAATCCAAAGAGGACCACACCAAGACACATCATCATTCAAATACCAAGAGCAAAAGAGAAAGAGAGAATATTAAAAGCAGCAAGAGAAAAACAGTTTATTACCTACAAGGGAGCACCCATACGACTGTCAGCTGATTTCTCAACAGAAACGATGCAGGCCAGATGGGAATGGCAAGAAATATTCAACGTGATGAACAGCAAGAACCTACAACCAAGAATAATCTATCCAGCAAAGCTAACATTCAGAATTGAAGGGCAGATAAAGAGCTTCACAGATAAGAAAAAGCTAAAGGAGTTCATCAACTCCAAACCAGTATTATATGAAATGCTGAAAGGTACTCTTTTAGAAGAGGAAGAAAAAAAAGAAGTCGAAAGTATGCCAAGCTTTTTCATTTAGTGATAACTCCTTTTTTGGGGGGTCTATACTGCTCCCTCCTCTATGCCTTGACGCAGCTTTGCTTCCTGCTTCTTTCTGGGAGCTCCTCATGTGCTGGATGGCATCTGGAAGTTGGTGAATAATGAATGGATGTTCTCTTTGAAAGCTTTCCCTAATTTAAGCCTGTGAAGATGTATTATTGGAAAAGGATGGATGACTACTATTTATTCCAAAAAACACACAAACTGGCAATAGAAATCCTGATTCATTTTCATATAAAAATATGCATGTTTTAAAGAAATCAAATATGTACTTCTAAAATCCCAAGGTATATATGTACCAAACCCAGTCATACAGAAGGAGGGATTTGACATTTCAAACCCCGCTCAGTGTTCCTATGCATATTTCCAACATGTGGAGCAGCCTTTGAAGTCCATGGAATAAATGTGTGTGTGAGGGGTTGGGGATTGGGGGTGTACTAGCACAATTAAATGTTTCCAGAACACAGAAACTTTTCTCTAATGCCCATGTGTTTTGTCAGGGGCAAGGGCAAATGCTCATGTGTTTACTGGGTCAAACTGGCACCACTGGGGCAAAGGCTGCAGTGTGCTCACAGCTCTGGTTGAAAACAGGCAGCCTGAATTGTGTTGTTAATGCCTGCATTACTTGGATTCCCAGAGGATCCATAGGCAGCCTTAGCAAACATAAAAACCTGGGTGGCAGCACTGGCCTGGTCGTGGGCCGCCTGGAGGTGGCAGATACTAGGCGAATGCCTTGCACAAGTGTGCAGGACTCTTGCTTGAGGAGAAAGGAAGAGGGCTGGGTTTCAAGCAGGAGAGGGTGAGATGTAGGTCTTCGGTATACCTCTGTGAGCAAGAGCAGAGGGTTGGATGCAAGAGGAATGGTGCCCAGGGATCTGCAGTCCCTGCCTGGGCCTCCAGCTGGAAGCATTGAGTCTCCCCATTTGGACTGACCTTCCTCTTGTTGCTTTCCAGACATAACTGAGGCTTTAGAATGAAGCCTAATAAATGATGTTTACAAAAAAAAAAAAAAAAAAGAAGAAAATTTCTTCTATAAGCATTGGGAGAAGAAAATATCAGTAGCCAGGTTAAGATTTCAAATCTGCATTGGGAAAGAAGTTGACCTCACTTGGGATGTGGAAGAGCCCAGACAAAGGCTAGTTAGGTAATATTGACATCTCCCCATCTCTGTTTTCAGACACTGAGTTGATTCTGCTTTTTAAATACTTTATGAATTACATCTGGATCTCTTCAGGGTCACCCTCAGGATTCCAGTACACCAGCTTTAGCTTGTTCAAGGGTGGTGACAAAGGCAGGTTTCCTTTATCCCTTCCAGGTTTCTGGTGTATAATTAACAGCCACACTATTTTGTAAGAACTGCTGCTGAGCAAAGCAGGAATACCACATCTCGATTTTCTTCAGGTGACTTGGGATGTCAGCACTGAAGATGATCACCACTCTGTGAGAGTCCTGCATCAGCACCAACCAGCAAGACTCAAATTTTGGGTTGCCGCTACACTCCCAGAGCTCAAATTCTCACTTGTATCTTTGTTATTGCTGGTAATGTGTGGGTCCTCAAGTTCTAGGATCCCCCTTCTTGGGTTGGGTTGTAGTCAGTGATGCCAGATTATTCTTTCAAGAAGTTGGCCAAAACAGTTTTTCCACCTGGAAGGGCCCCACACAAAGGACCCAGGCCTCAAGCAACCCATCCATGGACAGCAGGCTCACTGGAGCTCACTCCAGCTCCAAACGTATGTACTTATTCATCTGGTGTCTTCCTTTGTGCAGTCCATTGCATCCACTCTGTAAATGTCCTGTAGGTGGTTTACTGTTCCTTAATTACCAAGACCAATAATTAAACATATACCTGATAGTACTTATTACAGTTTAAAAGGATGGTAACAGCTTTATTCCAAATGCAATTAGGAAACTAAGAGATTGGAGCTTAAAAACATCTTCTTTCATGGATCTTGAGATTTAAACTAATTCCTAGTATGTGGGTGCTTAAACAAATTCATATTCTTGCATATGGGAAATTTTTTTCCAATAAAGATGTATATTTAAAAATGTGTGAGTTTTTAGTTGAGTGCAAAAATAAATATGTCATTCCTTAGATCAGCCTTTTTTAGGGTGTTGAGTAGGACTTTGTATGTGTTTAGATTGTATTCAGCCAAAAGTAAAATTGTCTTTGAAGCTCATGTTGAAACTCTTAAGTGCAATATTTATTGCTTTTCAAGGCTTTACATTTATATGCACATATACTGTTATGAAACCTTATTTGATATTCAAGTGTTCACTTTTCATCTTCTGCTCCCACTAAGGACTGTTTTTACTATCAAGACACACTTTCTGCCCTAGCCAGTTTGGCTTAGTGGATAGAGCAACAGCCTGTGGACTGAAGGGTCCCGGGTTGGATTCCAGTCAAGGGCACATGCCCAAGTTGTGGTTTCAATTTCCAGTTGGGGGCATGCAGGAGGCAGCTGATCAATGGTTCTCTTTCATCATTGATGTTTCTATCTCTCTCTCCTTCTCCCTTCCTCTCTGAAATCAATAAAAATATAAAAAACACACACACTTTCTATGTCGTTTTTATTATTGCTAGTAATACCACTAGTGGCAATACACTTTGGCTCAATGGATAGAGCATCAACCTGCGGACTGAAGGGTCCTAGGTTCAATTCTGGTCAAGGGCATATGCTGGGGTGTGGGCTCAATCTCCAGTAGGGGGCGTGCAGGAGGCAGCCAATCAATGATTCTCTCTCATCATTGATGTTTCTCTTTCTCCATCTCCCTTCTTCTCTGAACTCAATAAAAATATGTTTTTAAAAAAAAGGATAAAGGAAAATCAAGTAGAAAAGGAACAAAAGGCAACTAAATGGTGAGTAGAGAAGGAACAAAAGGCAATTAAATGGTGAGTTATTACTACATTTGGGTGATATACATTTATATAAATCTCAAAAGTATGAGAGAAAACAACAATCCAGCTCTGCATGGTGAAATAAACAAGGTAGGAACCACCTCTTCCCAAACTGTATTTTAATGGGTTTCTGTTTTGTTTTGTTTTTTCCCTAATCAAAAGAGTATAGTGGTGGATAGTAATTAATTTATTTGGCATTTATCATGCCAATGTTACTTCATGCATATCTAATATACCTTAATTAGAATTGGGAGGAATTTTCTGATATAATGGACTAACTCTAATGCAGTATTTATTGAGAGAATATAAATGTTTTCACATGATTCCCACTGCAGTTTACTAATTAATAATATATTCTACTCTAGGATCCAAAGAGTGATATTAGAATTTATACTAAATGAAATACCAATAGTTTAAAAATTGGTTAATATTTATGTTGGTGCTTAATGCATTCTTCTTATGTATAAGGACAAGTTACCCTGCAACCAGGTTTCTTTCTGAACTATATTTCTATTTTGCGTTTTGTAGACTGGAAATCTTACAAGCTGAACTGGATTTCTGTTAGTTGAACTAGCCTCAGCTCTGGAGAGTAGGTTATGAGTGTCAGGTAATAGCCATGTGGGTGCTTAAACAAATTCATGTTCTCTCATTTGGTAAAAAACAAACAAACACACTAGAACCCACATTTTTGTGTGATTGTGATATAAAGCTTGGTAAATTCAATATTTTTTACTGCCTTTGGTGTACATAATTACTCTATGTAATTTCTATGAGTTAACTCCATATTTCATGGTTGGGAAAAGTTGTTTAAAATTCATGTTCCCATGGCCATGTTTCTAGACTATTATATTTCTACCTCTACTACTTCTAATAAAAATTTTTAGTCTTTTTTATTTTTAAACAAAAAGGCATTCTGATCATTTACATGGGTTTTATATCTGAGAGCAGAATAAGTTTAAAATCAAGTGTTATCCTCTGAACATTGTAGGCAATTGTCAGACAGTCAGATGGACCTATGTTTTATTTTATTTTATTAAAAATTTTATCCTCACCCAAGGTTATGTTTATTTATTTACATATAGAGTGGGAGGGGGGTAGAGGAAAAGAATATGATGTGAGATAGAAACATCAGTGAGTTGCCTCCCATCTGTGCCCTGACCCAGGGATTGAACCTGCAAACTATGTATGTGCCTTGACTGGGAATCGAACCTGCAGTCTTTTGGTGTATAGAACAACACTCCAGCCAACTGAGCCACCCAGCCAAGGCTGAACCTACACTTTAAATTTCAGCACCTATTACTCAGAAAAGACAAATATATTTACAAACTACCTAAATTAAAAACAAAACAAAACAATTTCCTTTTTATTACTGGGAAAATATCATTTTTACTTTTTGCCATTAATTTAGAATTGGAGGTTCCATTCAAAGACAGAGACTAAATCATGTTGTCCCTTCTGAGTAAACTGCTCTTATCACAAGTGTTCCCTTCTCTCCAATCCCAACATGGCAGATTAAGCACGCCCATCGCTGGTCTCCTGGAATAAGATGTCATGTCCTTAAAGTAATGAAATTCATAGTAGTAGTAGCTACCACTTATTGAGCTGTTATTGATGCCAGAAAATTTCCTAAGTCTTTTCATATATGATCTCTTCCTCCAGTTCCCCATCCTTCTGATTCCACATAGAATAAATCTAAAAGATTTACTGATGAGATATTTTCTTTTGAAGCATCTTGACAACTACACAGTTTAATAATGTTGGAATTTGAGAGGAGTGGGGGCGGAACACAGTTGAACTATCAGCAGGAAGCTGCCTGTCAGACTTACAATCAAAATGCAAATGTGAATATTTAAATACCTTTTGCTATAGCACAGCAAAAGAGAGAGAGACAGTTGAATAAAGTACACTGCAGGAACCGGGGTGACAAATGCTTTTTCAATTTTCTGGAAGTTGCATAGAGTAAAACATACTACAGTAAATTAGGCTTTCTACTGTAACAGGATTGTTTTTTCATTTAGAAAAGGAAAAAGATCAAACTCCAAATCGCTTCCCATTTCATCCACTCTGACAGCTTTAACTGAAGCAAAGTAGTTTCCTGATTATTACCTTTAGTCATAATGATATTTCTCTTGCACTTCTCAGACATGTATGACACATCCTTTGCTGTTGTCAATGTATCATAGTGTTTCCCCTCTTTATTTAGCTTGCTTTGTTCTAAACCAGCTGTATCAAATAGATATAATTTTTGGATGTTATTTTTCTAGCATCACAACCTGCCATTTGAGTGGAAACGCCTGGATAAACAAAATTTAATTTTCTGAAGTGTTTATTCTTAGACTTTGTGGAAATTCAGATTTACGTTTTCTTTCATTTTTCACCGAGTTCTGTGCTGACAAGATAAGTGGTCCTTTCTGGGAACTGGAGTTTATCTAGACCACAGGAGCTCTGGGTTTCTAAAATCTGATATAAGAAAATCTACACAAACACACACAAAAGTAACAAGATTGTTTTCAAAAGTGATCTCTCCTAAGTGGATTTGCCAAGGGATTGCTTCCAAAAGCCAGTTCAGAAAGTACATATGCTTATTTTACACATTATTAACTATTTGTCAAAGAAAACAGGGAAGAGGAAATTAAGTAATTAGGAATCCATTGCCAATTATAGGGAGTAATTACACATGAGGACACGATTATTTGAAATTATAGTGGAAATCAACATGAAAACAAGATTACCATGCCTAAAGGCAGAGAAGTCAGCTGGAGAACATGACTTTTCTTGATATTCATTGAATCACCTGCTATCCTGAGCTGGGCTCTGTTCAAAGGCCACAAAAGTTGTTATAGTTTAAACAAATCTTTGACCTTAAGAGATTTTTAGTCTGGAGAGAAGGACCAAATTCATGAGGGCTGACTCTCACACAGAGGAAAGTGAACTGGTCTGGAAATGAAATTCTTGATTAATCAGAAAAATCTTCCAGAAAAAAGCTTTTGATTTGTGGTGGGGTGATGGAAGGGAAATATCTGCAACCTGACTGAGCTAGCTGACAGTTTAGGTGAGAAAAACATGCAATTTGGCATCTTGAAGTTTGATTTCTCTCTTCACTAGTCATGTAATCTGGAAGATATTTAATTTATCTGAGTTTTACTTTCCCTGTCTTAAAACAAGACTAATAATCTTTACCCATTTCATAGCACTGTTGGTAGAATCAAGTGAGATATCGTTCGAAAGAGTTTAATATAGTCCTCAACACAGATTCTCTGACTGAGCATTTGGCTGTATTCTCAAACTGCTAATGAATAGTGTCAAGCCCCTAGAAGATGCATGTCTGCCTCTGAACTGCAGCACCTGGTCCAGGTTAGTGGGGAATCAACCTGAAGTGGGAAGGTAAGCAGCCTCTGGAGAGAGGCCAGATGAAGAGTGTTTGAGAACATGATTGACATTAATAAAAAAACTGTGGGTTGAGGCTGCTCAGCTTAGAGTCACTACATAAGCAAGGCTGGAAATATGTAAAACTTAAGCAACAAATGGAGGAAAAGGATAAAGCCAAGATCAACATGAAAAAGGACCTGAACACCAGAGAGAGGTAGAGAACTCCTTTGATGAAGGGTAATTAAAAAAAAATCTTTATTGTTTAAAGTATTACATGAGTCTCTTTTTTTCCCCATTGACCTCTCCTGCTGTTCCCACCCACCAGCACATGCTCTCACCACCTAATGTCTGTGTCCATGGGTTACACTCACATGCATGCATATAAGTCCTTAGGTTGATCTCTTATCCTCCCTTCCCCTGCCTTCCTTCCAAGTTGGAAGGTCTGTTCAATGCTTCTATGTCTCTGGATCTACACAGTTTTCTTGAAAACAGACATCAGTGTTGTGTGACTTGAGAATTGGTTTGAAATAACTTAATGAAGGCACAAACTAGGAAATCTCTGTGTCACAGGAGTGGGAAAACTCAGAGCTTTGAGAAATACCCCTTCATCATCATTGGTAATAAGAAAGTCCCAAAGTAAACTAATTTATGGGGTGATTTTTACAATTCTGGGTTTCTATAAAAAACCAACAACAGGATTTTATCGGGAGTTTTCCTGCTTCAGAAGGTCCTCAGTGAAAAGAGCCAGCTAACAAAGGAAGATCTCATGTGACCAGGTGCTCTTCCTTGGTCATTACAAGACATCTTAAAAAAAAAAAATTCCTTCTTTCTTTACTAAGTGCCCAGCAACTGTCATATAGTGACAGCTTTTCATCCATGAATAATCTAATAGTTTATTAGAAGTAGTTACTTACATATGAGTGGACACCTGGCTTTCCTTATACAGTATTAACTTTTCTTGAGTTGTTCCCTTTAGACATGGACCTGATACTACAGAAATGGGTGATAGCAACAGGTCAAATTTGTATGCATCAAATCAGATTTATTTCTGAAAAGCCCCTGTTCCATAGAACCAGAAAATGATCGGGCTGAAGGGCAGAGTGAAAGATCATTTACTCTATCCCTCTGCCTATGTGCAGTCCATGGAGTGATCCAAGTATAATACACGTTTGATACCATGCCATTTTCTGCCTGTCCCTCAGCTGCAAATTCTATAGCCTGACATTTGTTTCACTGGTAACACTGATAATTGCTGCCATAATGTCATCTTATAAAACAAATGATCTGATTTTGTGATTGAAATAGGAGATGCTGCTACTATTATTTGATTTATTTCTAAAAACACAAAAAACAAAAAACAAACAAAAAAACCAAACCCAAAGTACTTGACTTTTGTCTAATTCTTTCTGCTTTGGTTTTCCTAAAATTCTGAGGTCAACTTGCAAGTCAAGGGTGAGTGTACCCTGTGAATATATTAACAACTCTCAGAGACTGGAGAGGAAATAAGAACTCTGGACTTTTGGACTTTATAGCCTCCATTTTGGATTCCTTTCCAAAAAAATGTGCTTTGTTTTGTTTTTGTTAATCCTCACCCTAGGATATTTTTTTCCATTGATTTTTAGAGAGAGTGTAAGGGAGGGGTAGAGACACAGAGAGAAAGAAACATTGATGTGAGAGAGACACATTGATTGGTTGCCTCCCCCACAGGTCCATACCAGACTCAGAGATGGAGCCTGCAACTGAGGCATGTGCCCTTGACCAGGATTGATACCAGGACCCTTCAGTCCACAGGGTGACACTCTATCCACTGAGCCAAACAGGCCAGGGCTAAAATGTGTTTTTGATACTTTTTCCACTGGAGAAAAACAAAGTTGTACCTGGGGATCAATTTCAGTTTTTTTTTTTCCCCTAAGAAAAAGCTCACCCCAACATAAATTTCTTGGGTTATAAATGAAATTAAGTTCTCTTTGGAGCTGGGACTCAGCCACAGGCATCTCTCAGAAAAACTGGCACAAGCATGCACAATTGTGGCAAGAGAAAGCCCTTCCACAGGAAGCAAAAATATGAGCTGAGGCACCCTGCTGCCAACACTAAGATTGGTCCCCACTGCATACATACCGTCTGTGTGCTGGAGGCAACAAGAAGTACCATGCTTTGAGGCTGAATGTGGGCAACTTCTCCTGGAACTCAAAGTGTTGGATGTAAAAAACTAGGGTTATTCATGTGGTCTATAGCTACAGTGAATCCAACAATGAACTGGTCTGCACCAAGACCTCAGTAAAGAACTGCATCATGCTCCGTGACAGCACACAGCACTGACAGTGAACAAGTCCCTTTAGACATTGCCCCTGGGTCACAAGAAGAGGGCCAAGCTGACTCCTGAGGAGGAAGAGATTTTAAGCCAAAACAAAACAAAACAAACAAAACAACACATACCAAGAACAATCAAAGAAAATTTAAAAGAAATACGATGAAAAGAAAACGAATGCCAATATCAGCTGTTTTCTCGATGAGCAGTTCCAACAGGGCAAGCTTCTTGCAAGCCTCACTTCAAGACCAGGCCAATGTGGCCACACAAATGGCTCTGTGCTAGAAGGCAAGGAGATGGAGTTTTGACTGATGAAAACCAAGGTCCAGGAAGGCAAATAAATCATTTTCCTCCTGATCTTAGCTCACATAATAAAAATGTTCTATGTCAAAACATAAATAAATAAAAATAAATAAAAAAGTGACTGGTAACTCAGGCCCCTCTAGCATCTCTGCAACTTCCATTGAGATCCAAAAAGGCCAGTTGAGCTCTTCCTGCCTCTGGTACTTAGACAACTCGTCCAGTTTTCACTGTGGTATATTCTAGCTGCAAATAGAGCACAATGTTTTGGTTGATCAAGTTTGAGACTCTCCCATAGTGTCAGGAGATCTTATGTATATACTAGGGGCTCGGTGCACAAAATTCATGCATAGAGGGTAGGTCCCTTAGCCCAACCTGGACCCTCTCCAATCTGGGAGCCTCAGGGGGACCCTCTCCAATCTGGGAGTTTGTGTCTGTCTTTGCAATCATATGAGCAAATTGTCTGAGACACCAGACAATTTGGTGCTCACAGAATAATAGAGGTCTTTTTTTTAAATATATTTTTTAAAAATATATTTTATTGATTTTTTACAGAGAGGAAGGGAGATAGAAAGTCAGAAACATCAATGAGAGAGAGACATCGATCAGCTGCCTCCTGCCCGCAACCAAGGTACATGCCCCCAACCGGAATTGAACCCGGGACCTTTCAGTCCTCAAGCTGACGTTCTATCCACTGAGCCAAGCCGGTCTCGGCCTTTTTTTTTTTTTTTTTTTTTTTTACTTTGCTCAATTGGTGGAAATTTTAGAAGTTGCAGGATATCTTCCTTTCTTTTAATTTTTCCTCAACACTAACTTTACTTATGTCTTTCCCTTATCCCTCACCCAAAACAGTAACTTGCTTCTCCTCCATCCCTGACCCACAACAATAACTTGCTCCAGTCTCACTTTGCTCTAGTGTGTAGGAGATCCCTCAATGAGTCTGCCACCAGAACTACGATTTCCAGCATTCTTAGTGCTCCCTGCACTCTGGGTTTCCGATTCCGGTCCAGAGGCTGCCATCAGAACTATGATTCCCAGAATTTCTGGTGCTCCCCATGCTCTTGGTTTCCCCTTCCAGTCCAGGGGCTGCAGAAACCAAAAGGACTTGGAACTCCAGTCATCCCCAGGACCATACACTCCAGTGGCATCTCCAGGACCCTAGAGGCTCAACGCCTATAAACGTATATCTGGAGCTGCTGGGGGGCAAGAATGCCCGCCATGTTGCCACAGTGATGCTGCAGATGTCCCATCTGCCCCTGGCCTTTAGGTGCCTGCACTCATGCTCACTGCCCACAGCCTGCCATATATTCCGAGTTAATTTGCATACTCACTTCTTATTGGCTGTGGGTGTCATGGAGGGGTGGTCAATTTACATATTTGTCTATTACTAGTATAGATATTTGGTGGTGGTGGTGTTTGGTCAATGGAATAACCACAAATAGTAATTCAAAAAGGAATTCAGAAAGCAGACATCTAATTTTTAGAATTTAGAATTAGTGTGTCTATATTAGTGTGTGTGTGTACATGTGTCAAAGAGAGAGAGAGAGATTCTTCATATTTACCTTATAATCTAAATAATTTGTTAGCATCTTTCTTAGTAATGGAATGGAGAGATTGCTCATTAAGTCTGCAGATGGGAGTATGCTGAGCTGACTAATAAGATAGAACATTAGTTAATTTCAGAGTGGCACAAAGCAATGGAGAAGTAGATGAGACTGTCACTAAGTATGGAAATTAGGTCATGAATGTGAAATAAAAAACATGGTTTTGTAGGAAGAAGGATAGGAAAATTTAAATGATGAAGTGGCATATATTTTCAGGAAAATGAAAATTTTTGAAAAATACTCCAGTGAAAGTTGAGAAGAGGTAGAAGGAAAACCTTTACTTATTTTAGACATTAAGTTAGAATAAAACTTCTAAAATTAAGAATGTCTGAATAATAAAAGATAAACTAAAAACAGATGACTAGATCACTCTCTGTGGTAGAAAGGTAGGAATCAGTAAAATCAGGTTATAATTTTCTTGATTTCAATGTAATAATTAGTTATAGTAAATTAATAAATTAATTCATGTTTTGCATTTCTACTGTATGTCTCCCTCTAAAATATTTCTCATATTGTAAACAAAGTAATCTTTTGTTTTATTAAATTTTTCTTTTTAAATTATTTTAGATTAAAAATGTTCTTTTAAACAAGAAGTTCCATATAACCTTTACCTAGATTTTCCAAATCTAAAGATTTTACACCATTTATTTATCATTTTTTTCTTCCTTCCTTCTTATCTTCTTTTCCCCTTCCTTCCTTCCTTCCTTCCTTCCTTCCTTCCTTCCTTCCTTCCTTCCTTTCTCCCTTCCTTTCTTCCATCTCTTTTCTTTCCATTCTTCCTTTTTTCCATCCTCCTTTCCCTCTTTCTCTCTTTTTAAGTATTTATACATATCTTTGGGGGGGACTATGAGAGTAAATGGCAATTATGATACATTTTTACCTCTAAACACCTCATGTGTAGTTCTTGAAAATGAGAAAATATTTTATATAATAACAGTATAATAATAAAAATCAATAATATAATACTAGCATCAAATATATAGATTTTGATAAAACTTTCCACTGACCAGGAATCAAACCCTGACCTCCTACTTTATAGGTCTATGCTCAACCTCTAAGTCACACCAGCTGGATGCAAGGATTCCCTTTTCTCTACATCCTCATCAATACTTGTTTGTTGATTTATTGATGATAACCATTCTGATTGATGTGAGATGATACCTTATTGTGGTTTAAGTGGCATTTCCCTGATGATTAGTGATGTTGTGCATTTGTTCATATGTCAATTGGCCATCTGTGTGTCATCTTTTTTTTTTCTGTTCTTTTTAAAGTTTTGACTATTTAAATTCTTTATTGTTTAAAGTATTACATATGTCTCCTTTCCCCCCTATTGACCTCTCCCTATCTGTTCCCACAACCCAGCACATGCATTCACCCTACTATCTGTGTCCATTGGTTATGCTTATATGCATATATACAAGTCCTTTGGTTGATCTCTTACCTTCCACCCACACCTACCTCCCCTCTGACAGTGCATAGTCTATTTGATGCTTCTATGACTGTGGATCTATTTTTGTTCATCAGTTTATGTTGTGCATTATATTCCACAATTGAATGAGATCATGTGGTATTTATTTTTTATGACTGGCTTATTTCACTTAGCATAATGCTCTCCAGGTCCATCCATGCTGTTGCAAATGGTAAAAATTCTTTTTCTTTCTTTCTTTCTTTTTTTTTCTTTTCTTTTCTTTTCTTTTTTTTTTTACAGCAGTGTAGTAATCCATTGTATAGATAGATGTACCACTGTTTTTTAATCCATTCATCTGCTGATGAGCACTTAGGCTATTTTCAAATCTTAGTTATTGTAAATTGTGCTGCTATGAACACATGGGTGCATATATCCTTTCTGATTAGTGTTTCTGATTTCTTGGGATATATTACTAGAAGTGAGATCACTGGGTCAAATGGGAGTTCCATTTTTAGTTTTTTGAGGAAACTATATACTGTTCTCCACAGTGGCTGCACCAGTCTGCATTCCCACCAGCAGTGTATGAGGGTTCCTTTTTCTCCACACTTCGCCAGCACTTTCTGTTTGTTGATTTGTTGATGATAGCCATTCTGACTGGTGTGTGATGGTACCTCATGGTTGTTTTGATTTGCATCTCTTGGATGATTAGTGAATTTGAGCATGTTTTCATGTCTTGTGGCCTTCTGTATGTCTTCTTTAAAAAAGTGTCTATTTAGGACCTTTCCCTGTTTTTTTGATTGAATTGTTTATCTTTTTTTTTTTTTTTAAGTTGTATGAGTTCCTTATAATTTGGGAGTTTAAATCCTTATGGCAGATAAAATTGGCAAATATGTTCTCCCATGCAGTGAGCTCTCTTGTTGTTTTGTTGATGGTTTCTTTTGTTGTGCAGAAGCTTTTTATTTGATGTATCCCTTTTGGTTATTTTTTTTCTTAGTTTCCATTAGGATCTGTATCGTTAAAGATATTGCTATAACATATATCTGATATTTTGCTGTGTATGACTTCTTCTAGAATTTTTATGGTTTCCTGTCTTTTACAGTTAAGACCTTTATCCATTTTGAGTTTATTTTTCTGTATGGTGTAAATTACTTTTCTACCTTAATTTTTTTGCATGTATCTGTTTAATTTTTCCAACACCATTTATTGAAGAGACTGTCTTGACTACAATGTATGCTCTTGCCCTCTTTGTCAAATATTACTTGAACATAATGGCTTGGGTTGATTTCTGAGTATATGTCATCTTTACAGAAATATCTATTCAGGTCTTTTACCCATTATTATTTGAATTGTTTGTTTTTTCTTTTTTTAATAAATATATTTTTATTGATTTCAGAGAGGAAAAGAGAGGGAGAGAGAAAGATAGCAACATCAGTGATGAGAGATAATCATTGATCATCTGTCTCCTGCATACCCCACACTAAAGATCAGGCCTGTAACCTGGGCATGTGCCCTGATGGGAATTAGGACATAACCTCCTGATTCATAGGTCAACACTAAACCAGTGAGTCATGCCAGCAGGATGGTTTGTTCTTTTGTTTGTTTGTGTTTGTTTTTGGTGTTGAGGTTTATTAATTCTTTATAAATTGTAGATTTCTTTTATGGACCCACTCCCCCTCGACCCCCTCTCCATAAATTGTAGATTTTAATGGCTTATCAGATGTATTGTTGGCAATATGTTCTCCCATTCAGTGCATTGTCTTTATATCTTGTTGATGGTTTCCTTTGCTGTGCAAAAAC
Organism: Lasiurus cinereus; assembly: GCA_011751065.1. Classification (NCBI taxonomy): domain Eukaryota; kingdom Metazoa; phylum Chordata; class Mammalia; order Chiroptera; family Vespertilionidae; genus Lasiurus; species Lasiurus cinereus. Next base: position 11,601,143 of record JAAGEH010000286.1, on the reverse strand, counting down.
TTTTTAGTTTGATGTGGTCCCGTTTATTTTTTCTTTTATTTACCTTGCCCAAGGAAGTATGTTAGAAATACTGTATATTGCAATGAGAAATGTCTGAGATTTTATTGATTAAATTTTCTTCTAGGATTTTTAAGTTTTCAAGTCTAACACTTAAATCTTTAATACATTTTGAGTTTATTCTTATGTATGATGTAAGAAGGTGATCTAGTTTCATTGTTTTGGTATATATCTACTTTTACTAACACCATTAATTGAGCACATTATTTTTAAACTAGTGTATATTTTTACCTTCTTGTCAAATATTAATTGACCATAAAGTTGGGGGCTTATTTCTGGGCTCTCTATTTTGTTCCATTGATCTATATGTCTGTTTTTATGCCAGTACCATGATATTTTTTATTACTATGGCTTTGTAATATAGTTTTATATCAGGTAGCATAATTCCTCCAAATTTGTTCTTCTTTGTCCGTATTGCTATGGCTATCTGCGATCTTTTGTGGTTCCATATAAATTTATGGAATGTTTGTTCTAGTTCTACGAAATATACTATTGATATCTTTTTATAAAAATATTTTTAAAATTTATTTCAGTCTGAGGAAGATAGAGGGAGAGAGAGATAGAAACATCAATGATGAGAGAGAATCATCTATCAGCTGCCTCCTGCACACCCCACACTGGAAAGTAAGCTCACAACCCGAGCTAGCATGTGCCATCTTTGGTACATCTTTCTTAGCACTTTCTACACAGTGTGATATAGATAGCATGTGCCCTGTCCAGGAATCAAACTTTGACCTCCTGGTAGATGCTCAACCCCTGAGCCATGCTGGCTGGGCAAACCGGCATTTCTTTTTGTTTACAAGATGATGCTTCAACAAACACCCATAATATTTTCTTAAAATGCTTTGAATTTCTTTGATATTATTTATTTGGGTTCTCTATTTCTTTTCCTGGTAAGTCTGGTTAAAGGTTTGTCAATCTTGCTTATCTTTTAAAAAACTAGCTCTTGGTTTCATTGACCTTTTGTATTTTTTTAGTCTATTTGTTTAGTTCTGTGATCTTTATTATCTCTTTCCTCCTATTCATTTTGGGTTTTTAAAAATATATATATTTTATTGATTTTTTACAGAGAGGAAGGGAAAGGGATAGTTAGAAACATTGATGAGAGAGAAACATCGACAGCTGTCTCCTACACACCCCGTACTTGGAATGTGCCCACAACCAAGGTACATGCCCTTGACCGCATTGAACCTGGGACCCTTCAGTCTGCAGGCTGATGCTCTATCCTCTGAGCAAAACTGGTCAGGGCTCATTTTGGGCTTTGATGTTCTTTTTCAAGTTCCTTTAAGTGTAAAGTTAGATTTTTATTTGAGTGTTTCCTTTTTTCTTGAGATAGGCTTGTATCTACCTCTTATGACTATGTCCTATATATTTTGGGTTGTTGTGTTCTCATTTTCATTTGTTTCAAGGTATCTTTTGATTTTTTCTGTGATCTCATTGTTAACCCATCATTGTTTAGTAACATGTTATTTAACCTCCATGTCTTTGTGTGTTTTTCAGTTTTTTTTTCTTATTGACTTTTAGTTTCAAACCATTATGTCAAAGAAGATGTGTGATATGATTTTAATCTTAAATTTACTGAGAATTGTTTTGTGTCCTAACATGTGTTCCATTCTAGAATATGTGTCATGTTGACTTGGAAAGAATATATATTCTACTACATTGGAGTAAAATGATCTGAGGATATAAAGTAAATCCAGCAGATCTAGTGTGTCATTTAAGACTAGAGTGTCATTTCACAGCCAGATGTTATGTAGGCAGCTATTCCTGCCTCTGGTGCTCTCAGTACCCTGAATTGGGGTTGAGATTCCTCACTTTTCAGGGAAACACCCCTCAGCTGAGATATCCCTCTAGAACAGTGGTTCTCAACCTTCCTAAGGCCGCGACCCTTGCATACAGTTCCTCATGTGGTGGTGACCCCCAACCATGAAATTTTGCTACTATTATGCATTGTGATGTAAATATCTGCATTTTCCGATGGTCTTAGGTGACCCCTGTGAAAGGGTCGTTCGACCCCCAAAGGGGTCACGACCCACAGGTTGAGAACCGCTGCTCTAGAATCTCAATCACCACCCACAGGAGTAGTGCCAGCCTTTTGGGTCTCTGCCTTTCCTACCAGTGTCAATGTGACTTTTTCTGTAAATCCTTGGTTATAAGAATTTGCCTCAATTGGTCTTATTTTGGTTATTTATTCAGGATGAGTGTTCTATAATTTAGTTGTAATTCCAGTTTGATCCTGGAAGGAGGTGAATGTAGCTTCCAACTATTCCACTGCCATCTTTGGTACATCTTTCTTAGCACTTTCTACACAGTGTGATATAGTTAGCAGGTGCATGAATAAATGAATAAAGTCACAGATCTCTGCCTCAATCTGTCAGTGGGTGAGTAAAAATATCTGAATTAGGCTGAGGTCTTGTCTGGTCCATTAATTCATACTATCTTATTTCACCAGCACCTGACACCTGCAATAAAGGGTACTCTCCCAGCTTTATCAGAGTTCTTAGAAGGAACTCTATTAAAGCTCTTCCTTAAGTTTTTGCTTTAGTTTTTGGAACATCATTCCTGTGGATCTTCTCTGCTCTAGAGTCAAGAAAGCAAGAAACAATCTCTTAGTGGTGCATACCACTAGGTATGTGCTCATTGTATCTTGCCTAATGTACACAATTGAAAGTAATGAATAATAATAGTGATAGGAGTTGAGAGAAAACTAGTCACAAAAGCAATACCAGTAACTGACAAATATTTTAATACAGTAGTATAATTTTATATTTACCTTTTTTAAACTAAAGGATGTACTCTTTCAGTGTTGAGTATTATCTTTTTTTTTAATTGCTGAAATGACCCTCATAATTTCTCCAGTGCAAATTCCACTTTGAAAAGTACAGCATTCTTTAAGTGGCTAATGTAAATAATGTTAAATAGCCCTGGATTTGACACATTCAATTTCTACATCATCTTATTAATCAGTCGAGCCATCTGGCATCAACAAGACTTTCAAAATCCTACAGGGTCTTAATGGATTAAATCAAGATAACTCTAGAGGTTTATAGCTCTCTTTTGTACATTTTCCTTTGGTCCCTAAGTCTGTTTTGTGGGAAAAGGCAGTGCCTGCTGGATTTACTTCTTACTTTAGTGTCCATGTTTGTTGAATTGGAGGCACTGAGTTGTTCTGATCTGACAAATAGTTCTATTTAAAGTCTTTTCTAGCTGTAAAGATTTTTATTAAAAATAGAACAAAGCAGATATTGCAATAAAAGCTTTCTTTTTTCCCTAAATAATTGTCTTATGAAATAGAGATTTTGTATATTTGGGAAAAACTACTGAAAGAGTCACAGCTTTCTAGGGTAGGTTGAACTCCTGGTAGTGAAGAAAGGGCTCTCATTAAAAATAATGGGACAACAAAGATAGGATTCAAGGAAAGTCTAGGGAATAAGTTATTTTGGATTTCTGAATTGCAGCATGAAGTAGTTAGTGCAGTTTATAGACTTACCCCAAAGTACCTGTCTAAGATATATTTATAGAGAAATTCTTCTTTTTCCTGAATAACAAAATATTGTATATAATATATGGAGAATCATTTTATTATTATTATTATTGTTATTATTATTTGTTATTGATTTTAGAGAAAGATGAAGGGAGGGATCTAGAGAGATAGAAACATAAATGAGGCAGAGACATTGATTGGCTATTTCCTGCATGACCCCTACTGGGGATCAAGCCCGCAACCCGGGCATGTGCCCTGTCTGGGAATCTAACCAGGAACTCTTGGTTCATGGGTCAACACTCAACCATTTACCCACATTGGCCAGCCTAGGAATCATTTAAAAGAAATGCTACAAAAACTTTCCAGAGCAATACGAAGTTAGCAATTAGAAGATGGAGAAATGTTCTCACTGCATCTTTTGTATTCTAAATGTCGTAGAAGTTTGAATCTCTGTTTTTCCTGAAATCATTCCAAACTCACTGGCCTCATACCTGTCAGTATATAAATGGTTTGGGATTTCTATTAAGGTCTGATCAATGGAAGTTAAAAGAAAAACAGGAAAAAATGCCCCTGTTCCAAGATTCATTCTTATACAACCTTAATTACACTAATAAATCAAGACTCTTAGGCCAATAACAATTAACTTAATAATTGCTTTAATTTGCTAAGCAATTTAAATGTGTCCCTATACATAAACTTTACAAAGAGGGTAAGTTTTATTTAAGAGCCTGATTAGTGCAATTTGTTTTCAAGTATCAACACTCTAATAGATCACACTTTACAATGCAATCAAAAGATCATTTATGTTCAATGATTCATCATTCCTAAATGGTTTTCATTCTGAGCATGCTGGTGTCTGCAATATACTGTTTTGGGGAAGCAAAAAAAAAAAAACCCTCATTTAACAAATATATTACCCTATATTTAAGTTTTATCACTTTAGAACTTACAAAGCACTTAACATACATGGAATTCTTTCACCAATTCTATTTGTTAGAGTTTATTTAATCTTTTATACAGAAGAGCTTTTTTTCAAGGTCATATGGCTAGGAAGTGAAAGATTCAGGGAAGAAAAAATACATTTTCTGACTCCTGGTTCTTTCAAAGTGCATTATTTTTGGTAAAGACTCTAGAGTTTTCGGTATGAATTCAACAGCAAAGGACTTCTTTTTTAACCATCGCCTGCATTTCTTCCTTCCCTTTTGGATATTAAAGATCTAGTAGGCATCTCCTGATTAGAGCAAAGCAGGTAGAGCTTTGAAAGGACTCAATAGATTTTGAGAAATGCAGATTGGTCTCCCCCAACTGCACTCCCCTGCCTGCTTGGTCCCCTTAACTGCCCTCTTCTGCTGGCCTTGTCTCCCCTAACTGCCCTCCCCTGCTGGCCTGGTGCCCCCAAGTTTTGTCCCCTGCTGGCCTGGTTTACCCCCAACTGCCCTCCCCTGCCTACCTGGTCCCCCCAACTGCCCTCCTCTGCCAGCCTGGGTCCCTTCTTACTGCTTTCCCCTGCAGGCCTTCTTACTTCCTTCCCCTGCTGGCCTGGTCCACCCCCAACTGCCCTCCCCTGCTGGCCTGGGTCCCTTCTTACTGCTTTCCCCTGCAGGCCTAATTGCCCACAACTGCCCTCCCCTGCCAGCCATCTTGTGGTGGCTATCTTGTTTCCACATGAGGGCAGCCATCTTTGACCACATGGGGTTGGCCATCTTGTGTCAATTTGGATATTACCCTATTATTCGATAGGATAGTATTCCATTCTGTAGATGTACCACAGTTTTTTAATCCACTCACCTGCTGATGCACATTTAGGCTATTTCTAAATCTTAGCTATTGTAAATAGTGCTTCTATGAACATAGGGGTGCATATATCCTTTCTGATTGGTGTTTCCAGTTTCTTGGAATATATTCCTACAACTGGGATCACTGGGTCAAATGGGAGTTCTATTTTTAGAATTTTGAGGAAATTACATATGTTCTCCACAGTGGCTGCTGTCATTATTTGCAGATGACATGATACTTACATAGAACACCCTAAATATGCCATCAAAAATTATTAGACTTAAATGAATTCAGCAATTTAGAAGGATACAAAATTAATGCCCAGAAATATATGGCTTTTTTATCCACCAATAGTGAAATTACAAAAAGAGAAAAAAAAAATCCCACTTATCCTTACACCAAAAAAAAATTAAGATACCCACCCTGCTTCCCTGAAAGTAAGATGTCCCCCGAAAATAAGACCTTCCAGTTTTGCCTCTCCCTGTAATATAAGGCATCCCCCCCAAAATAAGACCTCCTCGATAATAAGGCCTCTCACAAACATAAGGCTTCACTGGAATATAAGGCCCCCGAAGCTGTTGTAAGGCATCTGACTCCTGATTTAAAGAGACCTCGCACTGCCAGAACAGCTCGAAATGCACTGCGGCCAATCAATGAGTTGGTTTGTGATGACAACTACTACTGTACCGTATACAGGTCATAAATTTCCTTTTTTGTTGTTGTTCAACAATAAATGTGTACCATATTCTTCTTCATGGAAAAATAAGACATCCCCTGAAAATAAGACGTAGCACATCTTTGGTAGCAAAAATTAATATAAGACACTGTCTTATTTTCGGGGAAACAGGGTATAAATAAACTTAACTAATGAGGTAAAGACCTATATTCAAAAAACTACAGGACACTGAAAAAAGAGATAGAGGAAGACATAAACAGATGGAAGAACATACTGTATTCATGTTGATAGAATCAACATCATTAAAATATCCCAAGATCCAAGATGGCGACATAGGTGAGCACCTAAATTGCTGTCCTGCACAACAATTTCAAAACTACAACTAAATAACAGAACGGACATTATCCAGAACCACAGGAAAGCTGGCTGAGTGGAAATTCTACAACTACAAGGAAAGAGAGGGGCTCACAGAGACTCAGAGGAGCTGCAAAAAGTTGAGGTATGGAGACACGTGCGTGGAGAGAGCGGGTGCCGGAGTACCTGGCTGGCTTTCTCTGGCGGGAGGGAGATGGAGACTCCCAACTGCATTGGACTCCTTGTCCTACGGCACTGACTGAAACTCATATGGGGCGAGTTTGGACTGTGAGAAGGGAGAAGTCCACGGAGATTTGGGGAAGCTGCAAAAGGGGAGAAGTCTGTGGGCGTACACACCACAGTGCGCAGAGGACGGATTGCTAATTGTGCCGCTGGTCTGTGGGCGGGAGACAGAGCCTATAGAGTGCGCCACTTCTAACTCCACTTAACCTCAGTTTTGGGTGAGACCCTGGGGACCCAGACTCATATGGTCCCGGAGTGCAGGGGAGATGGAAAGGCAGCAGTCCAGAGACACTGCACGCTGTGCAGGGACCGCTCCAGCTATTACCAAAGACTCTTGAGACCCAGGGGCTGTGTAGGGCGGGGCCAACTGCAAGACAAGGCGGTTCTTAAGCCCTGAGACTCCACCCCTCCCAAGCTCAACAGAGAGGCTTTTGCAGTTTTGCAAGTCTTATATCATAAGGCTGAATCCAACACAGAAGTTCTCATGGTATAGTGAAAATGTGTAAACAAAGGAAGAAATCACAAACAAAAGAAATGGAGGAAAACAAATGACTGGATATAGAGTTCAAAACCACAGTTATAAGGTTTTTCAAAAATTTCCTAGAAAAGATGGATAAATTTAGCGAGACCCAAGAGAGGATGAAAAAGGATCAACTAAAAATTAAACATACACTGACTGAAATAAAAAAATATTATACAGAGACCTAACAGCAGACTAGGGAAAGGCAAAAATCAAGTCAAAAAATTGAAATATAAAGAATCAGAAAACACTCAACTGGAAAAGCAAGAAGAAAAAAGAATCCAAAAATGTGAAGATAATGTAAGGAGCCTCTGGGACAACTTCAAACATACCAACATCAGAATTGTGGGAGTGCCAGAAGGAGAGAGAGAACAAGATACTGAAAATGTATTTAAAGAAATAATGACTGAAAACTTGCCCCAACTGGTGAAAGAAATAGACTTACAAGTCCAGAAAGTGCACAGAACCCCAAACAAAAGGAATCTAAAGAGGACGACACCAAGACACATCATAATTAAAATACCCAGAGAGAATACCAAAAAACAAAGAGAGAATATTGAAAGCAGCAAGAGAAAAACAGTTAATAACCTATAAGGGAGCACCCATACGATTGTCAGCAGATTTATCAACAGAAACTATGCAGGCCAGAAGGGAATGGCAAGAAATATTCAACGTAATGAATAGCAAGAACCTAAAACCAAGAATACTCTATCCAAGGAAGCTACCATTCAAAATTGAAGGACAGATAAAGAGCTTCACAGATAAGAAAAAGCTAAAGGAGTTCATCAAATCCAAACCAGTATTATATGAAATGCTGAAAGGTACTCTTTAAGAAGAGGAAGAAGAAAAAGGTAAAGGATAAAAAAATTATGAACAACAAATACATATCTATCAACAAGTGAATCTAACATGTAAGTGAATAAAAATTTGATGAACAGAGTAAACTGGTGAATATAATAGAATCAGGAGCACAGAAAGGGAGTGGACTGATAATTCTCAGGGGGAAAGGGGTCAGAGGGTGCAGGGAGAGACTGGACAAAAATCATACACTTATGGATGAGGTCAATGCAGGAGGAGGTAAGGGTGGAGGGAGGGATGGGAGCTGGGTGGAGGGGAGCTATGGAGGGGAAAAAAATGGAAACCAATGTAATAATCTGAATAATAAAGATTTAATTAAAAAATATCTATGCTTTCCAAAGCAATCTATAGATTCAATGCAATTCCCATTAAAATACCAATGAACAGCTGAAACCGGTTTGGCTCAGTGGATAGAGCGTTGGCTTGCTGACTGAAGGGTCCCAGGTTCGATTCCGGTCAAGGGCATGTATCCTGGTTGCAGGCACATCCCCAGTGGGAGACGTGCAAGAGGCGGCTGATCGATGTCTCTCTCTCATCGATGTTCCTAACTCTCTATCCCTATCCCTTCCTCTCTGTAAAAAAATCAATAAAATATATATTAATTAATAAATAAATAAATAATAAAATATCAATGAACAAACTCTATAAAAGTTCATCTGGAATACAAAAAGACAGTCTTTCTTAAACACCTTACCTGATTAGGTCAGCCTCATATGGGGTAATTTTTATTTATTTTATTTTTTTATTAATATATTACATGTGTACATATCATCCCATTGCCCACCCCCCCGCCCCCACCCACCACTCCCATGCAAGCCCTAGCCTCCCAATGTCTTGTGCCCATTGGCTATGCTTATAAGCATGCATACAAGTCCTTCGATTGATCTCTTATCTACCCCTCCTCTCCCTAACCTTCCCACTGTAATTTGACAGTCTGTTTGATGCTTTACTGCCTCTGTATCTATCTTTTTGTTCATCAGTTTATAATGTTCTTTACTATCCATAAATGATTGAGATCATGTGGTATTTTTCTTTCATTAACTGGCTTATTTAACTTAGCATAATGCTCTCCAGTTCCATCCAGGTTGCTGCAAATGGTAAGAATTCCTTCTTTTTGTTGGCAGCATAGTATTCCATTGTGTAGCTTTATCATAATTTTCTGATCCAGTTATCTGCTGATGGGCACCTAGGATGTTTCCAAATATTAGAGGTGAATAAATTCTTTCTGATTGGTGTTTCTAATTTCTTAGGATATATCCTAGGAGTGAGAATACTGGGTCAAATGGGAGTGCCATTTTTGGTTTTTGAGGAAACTCCATACTGTTCTCCACAGTGGCTGCACCAGTCTGCATTCTCACCAGCAGTGCATGAGGGTTCCTTTTTCTTCACATTCACATATTTTTTTTTTACTTTTTATATTTTATTGTTTAAAATATTACATATATTATCGGGATATGTCTGAGATTTTGCTGCCTGTGGATTCCTCTAGTATTTTTATTGTTCCCCATCTTATGTTTAAGTCCTGTATCTATTTGGAGTTTATTTTTGTGTATGGTGTAAGTTGGTGCTCTAGTTTCATTTTTTTGCATGTATCTGTCCAAATTTCCCAACACCAAGGCTGTCTTGACTCCATTGTATATTCATGTCTCTTTTACCAAATATTAATTGGGCATAGTGATTTGGGGAAATATCTGGATTCTCTTTCTGTTCTATTGGTCTTTATATCTGTTCTTTTGCCAGTTCCAGGCTGCTTTGAGAACAGTGGCTTTGTAATACAGCTTGAAATCTGGCATTCAGATCTCACCTACTTTATTCTTCTTTCTCAGAATTTCTGTGGCAATTCAGGCTCTTTTTTTTATTCCAGATGAATCTTTGGAAGGTTCTTTCATAGTGTGAGAGATATGCAATTGGTATTTTAATGGGGAGTGCATTGAATCTATGGATTGCTTTGGGTAGTATGGGCATTTTAATGATGTTGATTCTCCCAATCCAAGTACATGGTATGCTTTTCCATCTGTTTATATCTTCCTCTATTTCTTTTTTTAAGTATCCTGTGGTTTTTTGCATATAGGTCTTTTACCTCCTTAGTTTAGTTTATTCCTAGGTATCTTAATTTTTTTGGTGAGATAGTAAATGTGATTGCTTTTTTATTCTCTCTTTCTGTAAGTTCATTATTAATATATAGAAATGCCATAGATTTCTTGGCATTAATTTTGTATCCTGCTACGTTGCTAAAATTATTTATTAAATCTATTAGTTTTTTAAAAATATTTTATTGATTTTTTACAGAGAGGAAGGGAGAGAGATAGAAAGTCAGAAACATCGATAAGAGAGAGAGACATCGATCAGCCGCCTCCTGCACGCCCCACAGTGGAGATGTGCCTGCAGGCAAGGTACATGCCCCAAACCGGAATCGAACCTGGGACCCCTCAGTCCGCAAGCCGACGTTCTATCCACTGAGCCAAACCAGTCTCGGCAAGTCTATTAGTTTTTTGATGAAGTCTTTAGGGTATTTTATGTACAGTTTCATGTCATCTGTAAAAAATGACAGATTTAATTCTTTTTCTATTTGGATGCCTTTTATTTCTTCTTCTTGTCTGATTGCCATGACTATTACTTCTAGTACTATGTTGAACAGGAGTGGTGAGAGTGGGCATCCCTGTCTTGTTCTTGTTCTTAGGCAAAATGATTTAAGTTTTTGCCCATTGAGTATGATGTTAGCTGTGGATTTATCATATATGCTTTTATGATATTGAGATATGATCCATCTATTACCACCTTGCTGAGAGTTTTTATCAAGAAAGGGTATTGGATTTTGTCAAATGCTTTTTCTGAATCAATTGATATGACTATGTGATTTTAATCTCTCAATTTGTTTATGTGATGGATCACATTTATTCATTTGTGGATATAGTACCATCCTTGCATTCCTGGGATAAATTCTACTCGGTCATGGTGTATAAGCTTTCTGATGTATTGTTGGATTCGATTTTCTAGAATTTTGTTGAGGATTTTGGCATCTATATTCATGAGGGATATTGGCCTATACTCATTCATTATGTTGCCTTTGTCTGGTTTTGGTATTAGGGTGATGGTAGCTTCATAGAAGGTGCTTGGAAGTGTTCCTTCTTCTTGAATTTTTTGGAATAGTCTGAGGAGGATAGGTTTTAATTCTTCCTTGAATGTTTGGTAAAACTTCCCTGCGTAGCTGTCTGGCCCTGGCCTTTTGTTTGCTGTAAGCTTTTTTATGACAGTTTCCATTTTTTCCATGGTTATTGGCCTATTGAGATGTTTAGATTCTTCCTGATTGAGTTTTGGAAGGTTATACATTCTTCAGGAATATGTCCATTTCCTCCAGGTTGTCCTGTTCGTTGGAATAGATTTGTTCATAGTATTTTTTAACAATCCTTTGTATTTCAGTTGGGTCTGTTGTTATTTCTCCTATTTCTTTTCTGATTTTATTTATTTAAATCCTGTCTCTTTGCTTCTGGGTGAGCCTAGCTAGAGGTTCATCAATCTTGTTTATCCTTTCAAGGAACCAGCTCTTAGTTTCATTGATCTTTTGAATTGTTTCATTGGTCTCTGTGTCATTTATGTTGCTCTGATCATTACTATTTCCTTCCTTCTGCCTACACTGGGCTTTTCTTGTTGCTCTCTTTCTAGCTCTTTGAGATGTAGGGTTAGGAAATTTATTACCATTGTTTCTTGTTTATTACAGTAGGCTTGTAGAGGTATGAACTTCCCTCTTATGACTGCTTTTGCTGTGTCCCATAGATTTTGGATTGTTGTGTTTTCATTTTCATTTATTGCCATAATGTTTTTTTTTCTTCCTTGATCCCTGTGGTTACCCAGTCATTGCCTAATAGCATGCTGTTTAGTCTCCATGTGTTTAATTTCTTTGGATTATTTTTATTGTAGTTGATTTCCAGTTCTATGCCACTGTGATCTGAGAAGATGCTTGATATGATTTCTATCTTCTTGAATTTGAAAAGACTTTGCCTGTGACCCAATACATGGTCTATCTTTGAAAATGACCCATTTGTACTTGAGAAGAATGTAGATTTTGGGTGAAATGTTCTGAAGATGTCAATTAATTCCATCTGGTCTAGTGAGTCATTCAGGATTGATATTTCTTTACTGATTTTTTGTGTAGAGGATTTGTCCAATGGTGATAATGGGGTATTATTAAAGTCTCCTACTATGATTGTATTTCTGTCAGTCTTTCCCTTGATTCCCACCAGGAGTTTTTTTTTTATGTATTTGAGTGCTCCTGTGTTGGGTTCATATATGTTTACCAGATTGGATTGTTCCCTTTAGTAATATGAAGTAGCCTTCCTTATCTCTTGTTATGTTCTTCACTTTGAGATCTAATTTTTCAGATATAGGTATTGCTATTCCAGCTTTTTTTTCATTTTCATTTGCCTGAAAATCCATTTTTCATCCCTTCACCCTCCGTCTGTGTGTGTCTTTTTGTCTGAGGTGGGTTTCTTATATACAGCAGATATATGGGTCATGTTTTGTTATCCAATCTGTTACCCTATGTCTTTTGATTGGAGCATTTAATCCATTTACATTTAAAGTTATTATTGATAGGTACTTATCTGTTGCCATTTTTATTCTTCTTCACTTCCTATTTCTTCCTTCCATCCTTTCTCTCTTTCTCTCTGTCTTTCTCTCTCTCTCTCTCTCTCTCTCTCTCTCTCTTTCTTTCTTTCTTTCTTTCCCTTTCTTTCTTTCTTTCTTTCTTTCTTTCTTTCTTTCTTTCTTTCTTTCTTTCTTTCTCTCCTTCCTTCCTTCCTCCCTTCCTTCCTTCCTTCCTTCCTTCCTTCCTTCCTTCCTTCCTTCCTTCCTTCCTTCCTTCCTTTTCTTTTTTCTTCAGCAGACCCTTTAGCATTTCTTAAATTGCTGGTTTGGTGGTAATAAATTCCCTTAGGCCTTTTTTTGTCTGTGAAGCTCCTGATTTCACCTTTAATTTTGATTGAAAGCCTTACTAGATACAGTATTCTTGGATTTAGACCCTTTCTTTGCGTGACCTTGTATATTTCATTCCATCCCCTTCTGGCCTGATGAGTTTCTGTTGAAAAATCAGTCGCTTGTCAGATGGGGGTCCCTTTGTAGGTAACTTTCTGTCCCTCTGGCTGCTTTTAAGATTCTTACTTTGTTATTGGTGTTTGCCAATTTAATTATAATGTGCCTTGATTTCTGTCTTTTGGGGTTCATTTTGCTTGGGACTCTGTGAGCTTCTTGGATTTGAGTGGGTTTTTCTCCCCTTATTAGGGAAGTTTTCTGTCATTATTTCTTCAAACAAGTTATCTATTTCTTGCTCAGTTTTCTCTTATTCTGGAACCTGTATTATGCAGATGCTGTTTTGTTTTGTGTTATCCCAGAGCTCCTTTAGGCTCTCCTTCTGCTTTTTAAAAAATATATATTTTGGCTTATTTTATTCAATTTTTGAAATAATCATTCACAAATTGAACCTATCCTTAAAAATAGGCACTACATATTTTAGTATAATCCTATTTATGTATAATACAAGCCCTTTACATATTAACACTGGTAACCTTTGGGGGGATAATATGAAGGGAGATCATAACTTTTTAATCCATAGATTTCAGTACAATTGAATTTTTCACAAATATGTATCCTATATAATAAGCCTAATATGCACATCAACTGAACATTTGGACAACAGGTCACTATGACACACATTGACCACCACCAGGGGCCAGATGCTCAATGCAGGAGCTCCCCCCAGCATGCAAGCCCCAGGCTAGCCAAGGCAGGTGCTAGTAGGGGCCCCTGATCACCCCACTGAGGGAGGCAACTGATAGCAGTGGTGTGGCTAGATGCCTAGTAGACTGACACCACCCCTGGATTGCCCAGGAGGGTGGGGTAGAGAGGAGTGGGACTGGCTAGCAGGCAGTGCTAGTTCACCCATGGTGGGTACCAGAGGGCGCACCTCCCCATTGCCTTGCCAGTGGCCCCACAGATTGACCCTGATTGCCATCCAGGCCTAGAGATCTATCTGTGCACAAATTTTGTGCACTGGACCTCTAGTTTATATATTAATTTTAAAAAGGCCTAATGGGGCCCTGTTATACTTTGTCCAATTTGCATTATCAATCAAAGCTATTGTTTCAAGTAACTGTAAAAGTCTGTTCAATAATTTCACATTCCTCTAGTTTGCTTGCTCCATTAATTCATTTAGTAAATTCTTTCTCACTTGTAGCATGGTTGTTCCAGTTCACTGCATTAGTCAGAAGCATAACTGAAAGTGGTTTCACACTAGAGGTTCCTATTGCTCAAATTGAGACTTGGATAAATTTTTAGAACTTCTGCCCAGCTGGTGTGGTTCAGTGGTTGAACCAGGTCATGGTATGATTCCCAGTCAGGGTACATGTCTAGGTTGTAGGCTCTATCCCCAGTGTGGGCCCCGCATGAGGCAGCCGATTGATTCTCTCTCATCACTGATGTTTCTGTCTGTCCTTTCTGAAATCAATAAAAACATTAAAAAATAAAATAAAATTAGAAGTATAACTGAAAGTGGTTTCACACTAGAGGTTTCTATTGCTCAAACTGAGGACTTGGATAAAATATTAGAACTCTTGCTTTACATTATCCAAAACTAAAAAGAAAAAAAAAATGAAATAGAATTACATAATATCCTCTAGATCCAAATTTAAAATTGAGTGTATTTGGTGGTAAAAGGGATACTTTGTATTATTACCTAGGGAGTGTTTGCATTAATGTTGCCTTTAGATAAGTGACTCAGTTCTTGGCTGCCCATCAGAAATCTGTGGAAACTTAAAAATATATAAATGCTTAGGCACCACTTCGAGAGATTTTTGAGCTTGGGAAGCAAGCATTCTTTACAATGCATTTTCTTAAATCTTGTTTAGTGATTATAAAAAGGTATGTTCTGTAATAGAGAACTATTACAGAATATAGAATCTTATGGAATGCTAAGCCTGATTATATCAAAATGAAGTTAGGTTGTATTCTTGGTGAGGTGGGGGATATTGAAATGATTTTTATGAAGATATTCAAAAGCACCAAAAATTATAAGCAATGATTAAGTTGATAACTGCCATTTCTGACAGTGGTGGTTTGTAGTAGATGATGATCTTTTGAAAGTCTAAACACACTGGTAATATAGTGCAAAGACTGGAAACAAATATCATCCTAAGGTTTATTTATCAAATTTCATCAGTGGAGTCTTAGAC
Organism: Lasiurus cinereus; assembly: GCA_011751065.1. Taxonomy (NCBI): domain Eukaryota; kingdom Metazoa; phylum Chordata; class Mammalia; order Chiroptera; family Vespertilionidae; genus Lasiurus; species Lasiurus cinereus. The sequence goes on along the minus strand of JAAGEH010000286.1, from coordinate 11,585,952 downwards.
CAACTTTAAAATAAGGTCAGTTCATTATATTGGCATACTTGGCAACCATATAAGTTCAGAAACTTTTTTTCAAGACTTTTAAAAGGGGGCAACACTGGTCAGTATTTGGTAAATCTTCCTATATCATTAAAGTTCGGAGGTAATTAATGTTGCTTGAAATGTGTTCATTTTAGAATGTTATAGGAAAAAAGGGTCTTATCACCAAGAACAGAAAAGTTTCATTTTTTTTTTTTGTGGTTCATACTACAATTTACAACACAACTGGCTTATGTTACAATAATTAAATTCTACTTCAGGCTCTGTAGTATGTGGGACATTAAACCTGATTAAAGTTTTATATGACAAAATCCCAATGTTTCTCAATAAGTGGTTTATCGATATTTATCAGATTCAGTCTAATCATCCAAGAAAAAGTAGTTTCCACTCTTCTTTTGTTCTACATCTTTAATGGAATTGAGTTTGTTTATTCTTGGCCTATAGTTGTTTGGATCTCTTCTGAATGTAATTTCAAGCTGAGATAAAAATTTATTCATGCCAGCCAAAAGGGTTTGAGGACTGTTTGCAACTGTGTTCTTAAATGGAACACCATCAAAAACAATGACTCGATATGCTAGATAGGTGGCCATGATGAAGTCATGTTCCACAACAAAGGCTGTCTTCTTAGCATGGAGTATGAAACATTTGACAATTCAAGCTGCCATCAATCTTTGTTCAGAGTCCAAATATGCAGATGGTTAATCAATTAAATAGACATCAGCAGGTTTGCCCAAACAAAGAGCTAAAGCTACTCGCTGCAGTTCACCACCAGATAATGTCTGTACCTCTTGATCGATGATGTTTTCAATTTGCAGAGGCTTCATAACATCAGTCACAAATTGTAGATGAGTATAAGCATCTCGTATCTTTTCATGTAGTAACTGATGAACACTTCCAGTTGACTCGTAACTGATTTTCTGTGGCTTATAACTGACATTTAGAACTGGTACTTCTTCATCAGGTTTCAGTCTTCCAGCAAGCATTCTGATAAATGTCATTTTACCAGTACCATTTTCCCCCAACATCACCATGATTTCTGAATCTATAAACTCGCCAGCTACGATTGCTAGCTCAAACTTTCCCATCTTTTTTCTCATTCCAGGATATTTATGCATACACATTTTTTAACTTCTTCTTCATTTGCTGTCTCAGCCACTTTAAAAATAAGTGATGCATCTCTGAATCTCAAATTTTCTGTTGGAACGTAGCCATCCAAAAAAATGGTTATGCCTTCTCTTACACTAAAAGGCATAGTGACAACACCGTATGCACTTGGTATGCCATATAAACAGCAAATGAAGTCAGAGAGATAATCTAATACACTTAGATCATGCTCCACCACAATGATATATCTATCTGGATTTATTAGGGATCGGATAGTAATAGCAGCCTTTAAACACTGCTTGACATCTAGGCATCTAGGTAACTAGAAGGTTCATCAAACATGAAAATGTCAGCTTTCTGTATACAAACAACAGCACAAGCAAATTTCTGCAACTCTCCTCCTGAAAGATCTTCCACATTTTGTTTTTTTAGATGAGTTAAATCAAGCTGTTGACATACAATTGCTTGTGTCTTTGTTTCATCCTTTCAATCCAAAATAGACCCTACTGTTCCCTTTGCAGCTTTGGGAATCTGGTCTACATACTGAGGCTTGATAATAGCTTTGAGGTCATCTTCTAGAATCTTGGTAAAGTAATTTTGCATTTCAGATCCACGGAAGTAAGTCAAAATTTCTTGCCAATCCGGTGGATCATCGTACTTTCCAAGGTTTGGCTTTTGCTTTCCTGCTAAAATTTTTAAAGCAGTTGACTTTCCAATACCATTAGTTCCAACTAATCCCAAAACTTCATCTGGATGAGGGATAGGTAACCTGTGAAGTTTGAAGGCATTGGCACAATATCGATGTGTGTTTCTTTTTCCAAGTTGCTTGGTAAATTGACAATTGATAAGGCACCAAAGGGGCATTTCTTAATACAAATACCACAATCAATACAAAGAGTTTCAGAAATCTAAGCTATTTTGCTCTGGGGAGTAACCTCAATGCATAGTTTTCCTATTCGAACCACAGGGCAACTCTTTTTGCATTCTTGCCGACATTTCTTATGTTTACATTTGTCATGGTTGACAATAGCAATTCTTGTTAATTTATCTGCCATAATTCTAGGTAGGAATATCCAGCTCTTCTGGACAAGAACGACCCCCTTGCGGAGGGGAGTGCAGAGGCCAAATCAGTGTTTGCTGTCACTTCTCAGGTATACAACGTGTTCCTCCAGCCTCCAGCCAAAATGGCCTCTCCTTCTGCTTTTTAATTTTTTCTCTAGAAGCTGCTCTACTTGAGTATTTTTTTTCCTACCTTGTCTTCTAGCTCACTGATGTGGTCTTCTGCTTCTTCTAGTCTACTTTTAATGCTTTCTAGTGAGTTCTTTATAGCAGTGATGTCATTTTTCATTTATTCTTGGTTCTTCTTCATTTCTTCTTGTTTCTTGTTCATTTCTTCTTGGTTCTTACTCATATTGTCGAATTGGTCTTCCATTCTTTTCAGCCACCTTATGACCATTTCTCTGAATTTTTTCTCTGGCAGGTTACTTGCTTCCATTTCATTTACTTCATTTTCTGGTGATGCCTGCTTTTCTTTCATATGCGGGCTCTTTCTTTGTCTCCCCTGGTTTCTCTTCTCTGGGTGTCTGGTTATGTAGTTTTCTCTCTTCTGCATTGATTTAAAGGCACAGAATACAACACAACGAGGCACAACATACAAGGCACTGAACAGAAATATATTCAGGATATTAATAGTTAGAAATAAAGGTGACCTCCAGAAAGAAAGACTAATTAGGGGATAGGAGAGAAAGAAGTTTAGAGAAAAGAAAGGCATGCCAAAATGATGTTGGCAGAAGGGAGAAAAAAGAAAAAAAAAGAAGAAAAAAAAGGTAAGAGAGAAAAGAAAGAGAATAAGGAAGAGAAGGGGAACAAATTATATATATGGGGAGAAATCTCCAAAGGAACAGCCAGGAATCCCAACAAATACCTGCAACAATGCCTGAAGAGTAATACAAACTACAAACAGCAACTCATATTGAGGGAGGTGAAGGATAACAGAGGTATAAAGCAAACAAAAGCAAAATAAAACAAGAAGAATAAGCAAAACAATTTCACCAAAATGTATAAAAAATCGATATAATCAATGTTCAAGGAAACAATAACAAAAGGACAGAGAGAAAAACAATTTTTTGGATAGTGAAGACAGAGAAGTGGGAGGTGTGTATGGACTTGGAGCAGGGGATTGAAAATTAGAGATAGAAGTGGGGTGAAATTTTACAGGAGGTAAATAGAAAGAATAGGAAAAATCTAAAGTAGGAAAAGAGTAAGAGAAACAAAACAACAAAATGGGAAAAATTAGGAAGAGAATGATGGCATAAAGGTAGAGTTAAAATAGAGTAAAGTGATGCTAAATGAAAGGTGAAAATAGAATGTAGAACTCTCATCCCAAAGTAAAATAAAAGAGAAAATAATATAACACTTGTTTTTCAAAAGGGTAAAACAATAGTAGTAATAATACTGATTGAAAATAAAAATGTAATAATTAAAAAGTAATAATTAAATAATTAAAATATAATAATTAAAAAGTAATAAATAACTAAAATGTAATAATTAAATCAATTGAGGAAAAAAGAAAAAAATAGTTTCTTAAGTAAAAGATGAAAAAATAAAAAATAGAATGTGCAGTAGTGAAAGTCATTCACTTCCTCTACTGTTCTGTTTGGCATGCCTGTTTCCCAGTGAGGACAGTATTGCAGTTCTCTGCATTTCACCAAAATGTATAAAAAGCCAGTGCTGGTTTTTAAGCAGGGAATGTGTCTTAATCTCTTTATTCTTTTGTGATTCCACAAGAGTCAATTTGTGATTCAGCCCCCAGGTGGCAGTGTTTCGGGATTGACCTCTGAGACTATAGGTCCTCTCTAGCCTGTGCCTAGATCCTGCTTTCCCTGTGGCACTCAATACCGGTTTGTGGGAGTGGGCTTCCCCAGAGCTGGTTCTCTGAATGTCACTCTCTGCTCTGATCTCCAGGTTCCAGAAAAACAACTCCCCCCTGCAGTTTCCCAGGGTATCCCTACTGGGTGAGCCTGTGTATTGGGCTTAGCAATCAGAAGAAAGGATCTGAAGAGGAAAGACCAGTCCCCCTTCCCAGTTCCTGTCCAAGCAGCTGGCATACTTTAATAACTCCCAGGCTGTCCTTCTGCGTCAGATCAAAATGTGTTTTTTTTCCTAGGGATCCTCTCTGTTGGCAGCTCTGAAGACCTCTTTCCACATTCATGGATCACACCAGTCCCAACAGCCACGAATTTCTCTAGGTGTAGATTTCCCACAGTCCTCCAGCTCTCTCAGTGCTCACCTTTGTGTCCTGCCAATTTATCCCAGGAGAAATCTGACCTCTCTGTGTAGCTTGTAGAGCTCCTCTGAATCCAAGTGTTTGCACCAATTGGGGACCAGTGTTCTGGCACTCGCAGCTGTTTGGTGGATTTTGCATTTGTGGATTTTCAGGCTTCTGTAAACCTCTTCTTTCCCCTTCAAAATGGTGCGGTCTCCACATCTGTGCTGGTGGCTCAGGGAGAAAGAACCCAGCAGCAGTGGAGCTGCCCAGTTAGGGGGAGCCCCATCCAGCAGTTTCCCACCTTCTCCTGGAGGATAACTGTCCCTTAACTCGCCAACAAACACTCCCAGTGTGACCCTCAGCTGTTCTCTCTGTCTGTTCATGGACAAGGCTCAGGACACCTCTGTCTATTCTGCCTCCATTTTCCAAAAAATTGATAATTCTTCTTTAGATTCACTTAAAATCAATTGATTAGGGAATTTATATCTGCAAATTCCTTTTTGCCATATAATTCTATATAATAATGGAGTAATATTTCATTATATTCCATCAGACTATGATGACTTTTTGAGGAGGGGGTTACATCAGGTGGGTACTCCAGGGAGTATTTTATTTTATTTATTTTATTTTATTTTTTACAGAGAGGAAAGGAGAGGGATAGAGAGCCAGAAACATCGATGAGAGAGACATCGATAAGCCGCCTCCTGCACACCCCCTACTGGAGATGTTCCCGCAACCAAGATACATGCCCCCCGACTGGAATCAAACCTGGGACCCCTCAGTCCCCAGGCCGATGCTCTATTCATTGAGCCAAACCGGTTTTGGCCTTATGGGCCATTTTAGAAACCTACCTATCATAGACCTCTAAATTCAAGTACACAGCCTAGAAAGAAGATTACCCTCTATTTTTATTTTTAATCTTGGAAAATGGTACTATTCTTCTAGTAACAGCATTTTGAGTTTGTTTTATCATTTTTTTTTTCAATTTTCTCTTCCCTACTTCTCAACTTACATCAAACATGTCAAACTCAAAGGCTAAGATGAGCCAAATAAACAGGTCATGCAGCCCACAGGCCGTGAGTTTGACATGCTTGCCTTACATCATTCCTGCAATGTTATTTCCTTCCTCCCTTCATTCTATGTTAGTAGTAGGTGACTTATTCCTGCCAATTAACATATTCTCTTTCCTTACTAGAGATTTATTTAGATAAAGGCATATGACAAGAGGAGGCCAATTAGAGTGGTTTTTGGAAATTTACTTAAAATTATTGGTAATTAGAAGCTCCCTCTTTCCACTGGGATCGTTAGATGTAGGAGATAATGCTGGAATTGCCTGGTAGCTGACATATGAGAGAAATGTCTGAGAATAAGTTCTCTCCTGAAAAAAATCAAGTCAGGATAGCTCAGAAGTTCTGATGACGTTGTTAGAGATTTTTAACTTTGAAGTCACGTCTGCTTTTTCCTTTTGCAGTAATGTAAACACTTACTGTAATTTCTACTGCTATTGTTTCTACTAATACACTAATATTGTATTTATGTTATTATTTGGATTAAGTCTGTTTCTTCAATTAAAACTCAACAATTCTGATATTTCATATCCCTAAAATTTTCTTGGGACAGAAAACTCAAGTCTAAGACTACAATGTATTTGGAAATATAGCAACGTGATGAATTTGAATTGGGAATGAATGATCAGAGTGCTTATTTGATGTGTCTTTTCCTTCATCTTCAAAATGAAGAATCATACTTAGGACACAACCATAGATGAAGCAATGATAGTGTTAAGGTAATGGTATCAATAAGGAGCAAAATTCATATATACATATAAATGAGAGAAAGGGAGATTTATTTTAAGGAATTGATTTATATGGTTTTGTGGGTTGGCAAGTCTAAATTTATAGAACAGACCAGCAAACTGGAAATTCAGTAGGGTATCAATGTTGCCATTTTGTGAGTTCCTTCTGTCTTGGGAGTCTTTTAACATTTGATGAGGCCCACCTACATTATGTAGAATACTCTCATTTTCTTAAAGTCTACTGATTTAGATGTTAATCACATATAAAAAAATACATTCACATCATCATCTAGATGGGTGTTTGACCAAACAATTATACACTACAGTTTAGCCAAATTGACATATAAAACTAACCATCAAAAGAATCAATGAGCAAGTTGATATTTTTTCCCTTTGCTTATCCATACTCTAAATAAAAGAAAAATTGTTCCATAACTGAAAGGTTTCAATTTTCTCATTCATCTGAGATTAATGATGACAAACTTGCTAAGGATATTTAGAATAGTAATCTTATTCCTATTACTAGAGGCCCGGTGCATGAAATTTAAAAAATATATATATTTTATTGATTTTCTACAGAGAGAAAGGGAGAGGGATATAGAGTTAAAAACATCGATGAGAGAGACATTGATCAGCCGCCTCTTGCATGCCCTCCACTGGGCATGTGCCTGCAACCAGGATACATGCCCTTGACTAGAATCAAACCTGGGACCCTTCAGTCTGCAGACCGATGCTCTATCCACTGAGCCAAACTGCTTTCAGCATGGTGCATGAAATTTATCATGATTAGGGTCCCTAGGCCTGGCTGGCGATTAGGGCCAATCTGTGGGTTGACCTGCAGAGCAATTGGGAGCAACCCCACTGACACCCACCTTGGCTGGCCTGGCACCACCTGTTCACTAGCCCTGCTCCACCACCACTGCCACTGGTTGCCTCCCTCTGTGGTGCAACCAGCAGGAGATCAGATCCCTCCCTGGTATCCACCTTGGCTGGACAGGGGCCTGGTGGTTAGTGCATATCATAGTTATCAGTTGTTCTGCCAGTTGTCCCACTGTTCAGTAGATTTGCATATTAGGCTTTTATTATATAGGATTATTCATGGTAAAAGTTTTTTCTTTTTTCTTTTCACAAAATACAATCTAATCATCTTTCCAATAGCTACAGATGCAATTCTAGGTTTTACAAAATCTGAGATACTTCACCTGATTCTAAGTATTAGCATAATGAGCCACAATGCTGCACTCAGAATTAAAAAAAAAAAAAGGCATGAAAAGAACTTTATATTATGCACCCTCACAATGTTCTTAATTTATAGATGAGGAAACTTAGGCCCACAGAATTAAATAATTGGTTCATGGTTACCCAGTGTTAAGTGGCTAAATTGGGACTAGCATTCAAGTGTATGTAACTTCAATTATATTTTTCTTATTATATTTCCTCTTTAAAATAAATATTTTCTATTTTTACATTCTAACACATTTTTTCTTAAAATTTTTATAGATTTTGTCTTTTCTTTTGAAAGAATAATAAAAGTCAAATTTTATTAAGTTATAGCCAAAGAAAAAATATTTAAGTATATCTTATCTTTTCCATTCCTAACTCTATGAATTTTATGATTTTTAGGTGTCAGACTAAATGGTTCCCATAGCCATTTAGGTGTGAGCTTTTATCTATGATTTTTTGTTTTCTTTTTTAAAAATTTCTTTGTTGATTAAGTTGTTACATGTGTGTCCTTGTTCCCAAATTACTTCTCCCCCCATTAGAGGTGATGGGAGTTTTTAGATAGAAGCCTTAAATTAGATGTTATGTATTCTCTATAGTGTAGGTACTGAATATATTAGTTATGTTGAAAAACATATTTCAATACTAGTGTTCCATGCCTACCCTGCTGCTGATATCACTGAGATCTTAATTTTGGGCAGAATAACAGCAGAGTTGACTGCTCTCATTATATTCTGTACTTATATTCATTAGAGCCTTTAATTAAATTATGGTGTCATTTTCTCTTTAATATATATTTTATTGAACTAAATTATGAGTCTGTATACCCTTAACAAAAGTCTTTTCTGTTTTAGAAATCATTATGTTCCAGTATTTAAAATCTGACATTAAGGAAATGCTCAATATATAGTCACTAGAGGTTTGGTGTATGAAATTCATTCAGGGGAGGGATGTCCTTCAGCCCAGCCTGTTCCCTCTCCATCCCTCTCACAATCCAGGACTGCTGGCTTCCAACTGGATTCTTTTTTCTTCTTGCTTTTCCAGTTGAGTGTTTTCTGCTTTTTTATATTTCAAATTGTTGACTTGATTCTTGCTTTTCTCTAGTCTGCTGTTAGGATTCTATATAATATTTTTTATTTCAGTCAGTGTATGTTTAATTTCTAGTTGGTCCTTTTTCATCTCTAGTTGGACCTTTTCCATCTCTAGTTGGATCTTTTGCATCTCTAGTTGGTCTTTTTTCATCTCCTCTTGGCTCTCGCTAACTTTATCCAACTTTTCTAGGATATTCTTGAAAAACCTTATAAGTGTGGTTTTGAACTCTTTATCCAGTCATTGGTTTTCCTCCATTTCTTTTGTTTGTGATCCCTTCCCTTGTCTCGGCATTTTCACTATGCCGGGAGAACTTCTGTGTTGGATTCAGCCTTATGATACCAGACTTGCAAAACCGCAGAAGCCTCTCTGTTGAGCTTGGGAGTCTCAGGGCTTAAGGGACCGCCCTGCCTTCCAGTCGGTCCCGCCAGCCATGGCCCCTGAGTTTCACGTGACTGGGTAATCGCTGGAGCGGTCCTTGTGCACTGCCTTTCCAGCTCCCCTGCAATCCAGGACCACATGAGTCTAGGTCCCCAGGGTTTCACCCGAAACGGGGGCTTAGTGGAGTCAGAAGTGGCACAGTTGGGAGGGTCTGTCTCCCGCCCACTCGCAAAAGCCAGCAGCACAATCAGCAGTCTGTCCTCTGTGTGCAATGCCGTGCGCACCACCAGACCTCTGATCTTTTGTGACTCCCCTAAATTTCCGTGTACCTCTTCCTTTTCACAGTCCAAACTCCCCCTGTATGAGTTTTGGCTAGACCTGGGGTTTAGTGTCGTAGGATAAGGGATTTAATGCCTTTGAGAGTCTCCGTTTCCCTCCTGCCAGAGAAAACCAGCCAGGTACTCTGGCACCCGTTCTCTCCGCGTGCGTCTCAGTACCTCAGCTTTTTGCAGCTCTTCTGGGTCTCTGTGACCCCCTCTCTTTCCCTCTAGTTGTAGAATTTCCACTCAGCCAGCTCTCCTGTGGTTCTGGATGATGTCCGTTCTGTCTTTCAGTTGTAGTTTTGAAATTGTTGTGCGAGGCAGCATTGTAGGTGTTTACCTATGCCACCATCTTGGATTCTTGTCTGTACCTTAGTTTTTTTGCAAGTCCTCTGAGTATCTGTGAGCCTCTCTCTTCCCTTCTACTTGTAGAATTTCCACTCAGCCAGCTTTCCTGTGGTTCTGGAAGATGTGTGTTCTTTTAGTTGTAGTTTTTAAATTGTTGTATGAGGCAAGTTTAGGTGTTCACGTATGCTTCCATCTTGGTTTCTCCCTACACATAATGTGTTTAATAAATCATCTATTGCCTGATATGTATGTTAGGCATATTGTAGATTCTATTCTGATGTTTTTCAGGCTGAATCTGATTTTATGAAAAATCCCATCATTTTGTTATTTTTTGTCCAAGGAAGGACTGGTATAAATGTGTTGGTGTGTTTGTGTGTGGTTGGCAGGTGGAGGGTGGGTAGTAGTAGTGACAATTTTATCTATTTGCTTCAGTCTTCTTTAAAATGTTCATATTCGAAGTATTAAAATATACATTTTATAATGAAAGCATTAGATAACTGTCATGCAAATTTTCCATTTTCCTTCCTTTTAAGTTGTAATTGTTCAGTTTGGCCTTTTCTTGGAAAGAGTTCTTTGGGAAACAGACTATGAGAGATCTATATGTGGAAGATTTCTAGGGCAGTGTTCTCTGCAATAGATCTGTGAACAAAGGGTGAGTAGAAATTGTTCTTCCAATCTTAACAAAGCAATAATAAGGTATGATTCAGTGGTATTTCTGGGTGTCAGATTACTCATGGGTCACAAGCATATTAACATACAATATAAGCATTTTTACACATTGTATCCATTTCTCTACATCTATTTACATGCCTCTTTCCCAGACTTTACTGTTTCAGATCTCCCAACCTTTTCCCTTCCATGCCCTGTTCAATCATCCCAGTCTTTTGCCTTTGCCTGTGGAACCATATGTAGCATTACCTTAGGCTGCTCTCCACACAAAGCAGGTGATCATCTGTACCACATGAAGCACTCTCCATTGTGAAGAATTTCCCTTTTGCAATAATTTTGAATCTGCTAGTAATTATATTATATCTGAGTTTATGTACCAAACCTTATGTTCTAAGATTTTTTTTTCTTCCCATTCCCCATAGTTTATCTTATCCTAACAGCCACTCATGAAGTACATACTGCTATGTACCCATTTTATGATGAAGATGCTCGGGCATGAAAGGTTAAGTTGTTAGCACTAAATCACTCTGCTACTGAATAGAAGAGCCAAGAGTTAAATCCCAGGCAGTTGATCTAACCATTTGTGCTCATAAACATTATGTTGTATTACCTCTCATATTAGTCAAAAATATAGCTACTACTAGAATCAGTATATTTGGCAAGAAGCATTTTTGAGTGAGTATACAAAACATTTTAGATGTGGCTTGGAAATTGGGAATTAAGTCCATTCTCACTGGCCCTTGCACTCATGTGTTCTAAAGGTATTACTCTGATAGATAAATGTATCTTAATTTTGTTTTAACTTTCCCTTGGTACCTTTGCAAGACAAATCCTTGTCTCATTATAGTTTTTGCTACATGATTTAGAGAGAAAGAAGAGGAACTAAATTGGGAATTATATATATTTACCCATATTTATATCTGTCCATCTGTCATTATAAATTATGTCAATGAAATTGTTTTAGCTATTGGCAACCTAGTTCTTACTCTATTACTGAAGTCACTGCAAACTAATAAAAATCACAGATTGTTATTCTGAAAATTCTTTTCAGAATTAATCAAAGCCAGCACACACATGAGAAAAATGACAGAAAAAGGAGTGACTTGTATTGCCCTCCTTTTCTGCTTATATTTTTGCTATGGGTCCTCTGATGATTTCTGCTTCCAGGAGACAGGAAGGGTTAAGAAAAAAAAATAACTAATAGGTTTATTGTGGACATGTGTTTCTGTATTTAGTATATGTAAGTGTCTGGCACAATGCAGTAACTCAATAAACATTAATTAACTTCTGGTTTTCCTGGGAATGTAAAAAAGGAAACATGAATAGAGTGTATAAGCAAAACTCTAGTTCAGTGATTTCCAACTTTTCTAGAAATGCTTTTATTAAGATAAAACAAAGAAATTAAAGGACTTCTCCATGATAGAATCTTTGGAGGAGTGGCAATCATGAAAAAGATTCTTGGGATTCAGAGGATTGAGAGATTTTTTTCATTGGGTTTTATCACTGACATTCTTTCCTCCTCCTCCTCCTCCTCTTCCTCCTCCTCCTTCTTCTTCTTTAATATATTTTATTGATTTTTCACAGAGAGGAAGGGAAAGGGATAGGAAGCCAGAAACATCGATGAGAGAGACATCGATCAGCCGCCTCCTGCCCGCCCCCTACTGGGGATGTGCCCGCAACCAAGGTACATGCCCTTGACCAGAATCGAACCTGAGACCTTTCAGTCCCCAGGCGGATGCTCTATCCACTGAGCCAAACCGGTTTCGTCTCTTTCTTCTTTATTGCTTTGCTTAACATGTGGTTTTCTATCACCTGGGTAGAGACTATATAAGAACAAGGTCATGTCTGTAAGCAGTCTCTAGCACCTATTGGGTTTTCTCCCAAAATGTGCTGTTTGCACAGATGATTGAAGTGTGATCAGTCACAAGGATTCTTCAAAGTTAATGGCATGTCATTCACTTTGCTGGGGAGGTTTTTGTGTCCTTCTGACTTACCTTTGCTGTTTGTGTCACATTATGGTCAGGGGTATGTCTTATTCTACCATTAGCATAAAGGTATTCAGAGTTGGTGAGTAAACAACATATATTTTATGCATTTTACAGGTTATTACCTTTCTTTTGCATTTTAGGTGGAACAAACTTTGTTCACAACTGTCATTTCAACACATTTAAAAAAATGGTTTGGTCATTATTTCAGGCACTTGTGCAGTTGCCCCCTAAGAATCCTGCTAAAAGCATATATATTTAGATTCATGGCAGTGTTCCTAGGCATTCTACTGTTTAAGGAAAACATAAATACTCGCTAAGGGTCAATGGACAGTTTTTTGAAAAAACAATAATCACTCTCAATCTTATGGAAGTCTCTGTTTAATTCTCTGGTCAGAAGCACTCACATACAGAAGACACTGGCAACAACTTCTTCGTATGACAAGCTCCTTCCGAACTCAACTTCCCCAGTAAGTAGGTCTGATTTCCATGAAAAGACTTAGGTCCATGGCTTTTTTGGTATTGTTTGTACTGAAGGCAGTATAACAGTGTGGTTAGAATCAGCAATTATGAACTTACATAAAACTGGGTCAGATCTTGACTTTGCTATCTGTAAAATGTCACTTCATATCCATGAAATTTTGTAAGGGCTTTGATCTTCTGCTTCCTTCTTGACACAGTGCTTTACTCAGTGTTGTCTTGCAAGTTAGATGAACAGCACTTAGAATGAACTCTTACATAGCTTGATTATTAAAACTAATTTTTAATTTTTCCCTGCAAAACTGTTCCACACCAGGAGTACATATCTATACTGTGAAGTACAGAATTAATACAGTCTGTGTACCACACGTAGGAAAGTTGATGCAAAGGACTCCTGAGGTAAACCGTAGGCTCTGTGCTGCAACTGCTTCTTCTCATAGCTGTGTTGGGCTGTGTTAAGATACCCATATTCTCTTACCAGATTGCTGCTTCAATTAAAGGCACATATTTGGAAGAGTGCTGGCTTGAGAGAAGAGTGCTGATAGTAGTTATAGAATTGGATGCTTCATTTTACAAAGCCAATTTGTCCATGGCACCAATGGACTGATCTTAGGACCTTGTCTCAGAAGCTCTATATTTTGGCTACTGATTGAACCCTTGCTTTCTGAGAGTTGTCAACTTTGTTACAAGTGGAACTGCACAAAAAAAAGACCAGTGCCAGAAAAGTGATTAGAGTTCGTGAGTTCAGGGAGACCACAAAAGGATTTTGACTGAGCTTTCTTTACTGTTCATGACAAGTAGCTGGATTTCAGAGCCTTAGGATATGAGAGCAGTTTCCCCTTATCCATCTATGGGGAATATGTTCTAAGACTTCCAGTGGATGCCTGGAAGTGTGGATAGTACCGAACCTGTGCTTTAAATATATAATTAGCCCTAGCCAGTTTGGCTTCATGGATAGAGCATAGACCTGCTGACCAAACGGCCCCAGGTTCGATTCTGGTCAAGGGCACATACTTTGTTGCAGGCTTTTCCCTGGCCCAGGCCCTGTCTTCCCTTCTCTTTCCCACTCTCCCTAAAAATCATTGGAAAAATATCCTCCAATGAGGATGAAAATAAATAAATAAATAAATACGTAAATCTATGGTAAAATTTAACTTATAAATTAGGCACAGGAAGAGATAAAGTAAAATAAAATAATGATAACAATATACTATAATGAAAATTATATGAATGTTGGGTTTTCTCAGCAAATTGACACAATTTTCCCCCCTTCTCTACAATGTCTTGGATGAAAGATTTATTCTTAGCATAGATTTTAGCAAACCTATTATATGATGTTTTTCTTTCCTTATTACATTGAGAACTTTCACCTTTTCACTTAAGCATATTTGAATTGTGCTTGGGGACCAAGTAAAGTAAGGGTTAGTTGAACACAATCACTGGATACAGTTGATCTGATAACTCAGCTGGCTACTAAGTGACTAAAGTGGGGTAACAGATAGTGTATACAGCATGGGTGTGCTGGACTCAGGGATAATTCATGTCCAGGTGGGAAGAAGTGAGATAGCACAAGATCCTATCATGCTACTCAGAATGACATGTAATTTAAAACTGATGAATTATTTATTTCTGAGGTTTTCCATTTAATATTTTCAGACTGAGGTTGACCATGGCTAACTGAAACCTTAGAAAGCAAAACTGCAAATAAGGGGGGACTACTGTGTTTTGTTTCTCAGACTGGGTTAAACTAGATGAACTATAACTTTAAATTAACCAGAGAAAAGGATTAAATTTGTCTTTGCTAGTTTATTCTCTTTCTTTCTTTATTAATTTTTAATTATTTAAAGACTAAAGGACTGGTGCATGAAATTCATGTGTGGGTAGAGAAACCTAGGCCTGGCTGGCAATCAGAGTTGATCTACGGTGCCACCGGTGGGCCCACTGGGGAGGCACCTGCTGGCATCTGCCTTGGCTGGCCTGGGGCCTGTGGGCTGGGGGCAGCTTCTGTGTTGAGCATCTGCCCTCTGGTGGTCAATGCATGTCATAATGACCAGTCATTCCACTCTTTAGTCTATTTGTATATGAGGCATTTATTATATAGGATATCCCTATTGATTTTGATTTGCCACATGTGCATGTGGGACTAACCAGTTCTGCATTTCTGCCCCTTCTACCAGTCTAGATGTAGCTTCTTCTTTTATTTTATTTTTATTTTTAAAATACATTTTAGTGATTTTTTACAGAGAGGAAGGGAAAGGAATAGAGAATTAGAAACAACGATGAGAGAGAGACATTGACCAGCTACCTCCTGCATGCCCCCAACTGGGGATGTGCCTGCAACCAAGATACATGCCCTTGACTGGAATTGAACCTGGGACCTTTCAGTGCGCAGGCCGATACTCTATCCACTGAGCCTAACTGGTTTCAGCAAGGTTTCTTCTTTTACGTTCTTAGTTACAGGGCTTCTGCTCACCTAGATTTTAGGTTGTTCTGAATGATGGTTATTCTATAGTTTAATTGTAATTTTGATGTGGTTATGGGAGGAGATGAGTACCACATTTACCTATGCCTCCCAAGTATCCGCTTTAAAGTGCAGTTCTTCCAGAGTATTTCCATTGTGTGAGGGAGAGAGAGAGAGAAACATCAATAATGAGGGAGAATAATTGTTTGGCTGCCTCCTGCATGCCCCCATGGGGAATGAGCCTGCAACATGGGCATAAGCACCAATTGGGAATCAAATTATGACCCTCTCGTTCACAGGTTGATGCTCAACCAGTAATAAATGCTTGCTGGGCCTATTTAAAATACTTTAGATTCACTCTGTTCATGTCATAGTATTGTATCAGGCATCAGTAGGAGACAGAAGGCATAGAAATTGTTTTAATGGAGGGAATTCAATATAAAGAATTGTTGGCCGAAACTGGTTTGGCTCAGTTGATAGAGTGTCGGCCTGTGGACTCAAGAGTACCAGGTTTGATTCCATCAAGGGCATGTATATTGGTTGCGGGCACATCCCCAGTAGGGGGCATGCAGAAGGCGGCTGATAAATGTCTCTCTCATCCATGTTTCTAACTCTCTATCCCTCTCCCTTCCTCTCTGTAAAAAAATCAATAAAATATATTAAAAAAATAATTGTTGACTAGATAGCTAGAATTGAAAAAAGACAAAAAGAGAACATGATGGTACCAAGAAGTGGCTAAATTCTTAGATTTGGGAGAGAGAAAAAAAATAGAAACATTACAACTTGGATGATTAAAGAAGAGAGTCCATAAAGCTGAGATTCTGATCTCAAAGTAGGAGGTGCTTGTTGGATGGTGCTGATTTCTCTAAGCTCAGAGAACTGGTCTTCAAGGTTAGGTCCAGCCCACTGAGGAGGAGAGTGGTGACTGGCTGTTCCAGGAATTTCTGAGGACACATAATAAGGCAGATTCTACAAGTTTGGAAACACTGAAAAATAGATTCAACTGAGGCTCCAAGAATAAATCAGTGCTGCTTGGCTGAAGAAACAAGATGCTGACAGAAACAAGATGTACACAGGAAGCCAAATATAAACAAATGGGAAAGGGCAGGCTTCTTCTTTTTCCTCTTTCTTTAAGGTCTTTCTCTAACACTTCCTGATTGCAGATTTTACCAAGAGTGTGATTTGCAGGGTTCTAACCCTAGAATAAGAAAGCTTAGTAGAAAGTTGGATTTGCACCTGAGAGATAATAACTTAAAAATGGATATAATTATCTTTAGTCTTATCTTAAAATATTTGTATCCCTGAATTATTTAGACAACTAGAGGTTTGAATCATGAAATTCGTGCAATAATAGGACTTCCATCCCCAGCTGCCAATACCAGCTTCCTTCTGGCACCTGGGACCCAGGCTTCCCTTGCAGCCCTGGCTTTGTCCAGAAAGTCATCCAGAAGGAAGTCTGGAAGAACATCTGGTCTAATTAGCATATTATGCTTTTATTATTATAGATTACTAATGTTTTTTTAAGTTTATTATAAGATACTATATTATTTTTCACAATAAATTTATGACATAGTTGAGGTAATATTTTCCTTATTTTATCTATGTGAAACTGAAGGCATAGTAAAATCAAATTACTTGACCAAAATCACATAGTGGAAACCAAAAGTGAAATCCTCTGGATCCTATACCATGCATTCAGTACTGTTTCGGTGATTTTTATCTAGACTTATGGCTTAAATACCTCCTCTTTAATAAAAGTATCCTCTAAAATGCATATCTCCATTCCAGACTTCCTCCTCATTCTATTGTTTCATTATCCAAATGTTTCTTGAACATCTGCACTTGGATGTCAAACAGGCATATCTTCTGAACATAGCCAAAAAGACCTCAGAGATTTCCACCTTGAAACTCATTCTTCCTGCAGTCTTTCTCACTTCAGTTATGGCAATTTACTCTTCTACTTATCAGGCCAAAACTCTGGGAGCAGTCTTTGACTTTTCTATTTTTTTCTCATTTTGTCATCAATCCATCAGTAGACCATGAAAAATATAATCAGATTCCAATGTCTTCTCATGACCTTCACTTCTATTCTCATCTAAGCCATCATCATCTATTGCCTAGATTATTTTAATAATCTCCTATTAGGAGTCCTGGTTTCCACTGTCGTCCCTCTTCTACCTGTACTTGAGAAAAATAATTCAGTTTCCAGTGTAAACCTGCTAAATTTTAAGTCTGAACATTTTACCATACTGCGCACAATTTTTCAATGTGTTTTTATTTTACTCAGAGTATAAGCCAAAGTCATTTTGGGACTCCCGCCCACCCTGAGTTCCCTTGAACAACAGCATAACTTCAGAGGATGTCATCCATATAGAATGCTGTGAGGTGTCAGAGCATAAGCTCACCACATCCCTCTGCTTTCTACTGTGACTTTTTTTTTTTCCTAATACTTTTCATTTATTTTGTTCCAATCTCCTTGGCCTACATTCTATTACTTAAGACATGCCAAATACACTTCAGGGCCATTGCCTAGTTGCTCTCTGTACTTCCTTTCAGAGACACACATGGCTTCTCTTAGACATTCTATAGGTTTTTATTTAAAAATATAATTTTAGTAATTCTTACTGTGGCCTATTTAAAAATCAGCCAGTCATGCTTCCTAGTGGACCATTTTCCCTTTCTCTGATTTTCCTAATAGCATATAACCCTCTACAACTAAGCTACAATGTCTCAAAAAAAGATTTTTGTTTAGTTTATAAGTGAAGTGCTCTAATACCTAGGGCTAGTTATACTGTATAATATGTAATAGGTGCTCAATACATATTTGAGTACTTGACCTTATGACATAGTAATCTCATATTACTATCTCCATAATCTGTGAATATTTGACCTGCTTTAATATAAATGAAAAAGGATTTGTAACTTTAAATTCTGAAAATGAATGAGAATCTGTACCAAGTTGCCAATTCAATGTGGTAAGGCATGGGATTTACAAGATAGAAGATAAATTGAATTGGAAATTACTTATGTGTTTGATAATAATTTGTATCATACTGCCAGATTTGAGTAATATTTAAACATCTTATGGAAGATGTCGGAAACCAAACATTGTTCTTACTAAATGGATGTAAACAGGAAGCCAGAAGGCTGGTCAACCTTAACTGCTCTGAAAGGTCAGAGCTAATTACTCACTGTTTAGTTGAAACATTGTTGGCTGAAGCAACCTCTACCTGTTTGTTTCATGTTAATTTCTGTTTTGTTATTTCCTGCCTAAAGGCTAGGGGTATGTCCCAAAGCCTTAATAAAAGGGAGAAAAAGGCCAGAGCAAGTGGCAGTCCTTTCCACTAGAGGAAGGCTCCTGCCTGGCCCCGCAATATCGCCAAATTAATATTTTCTAGTCTCTCATTTCGTTTGCCTGCGGCCTCCTTCAGAACCCGAACCCTGAACCGGGAACCCTGAAACACGTGGGAAAAAAAGTTCCCACAGGAAGATTTCTTTTGCTACCATTTATCACAATTTAGACCTACCATGGTCATTTAGTCAATCTGAATCCATTAAAACTGTTTCAATAAGGAAGCACAATTATCACCCTACTGAAATGTTTTCTGGGGGACTAGTGTTTACACCTTTTTAAGAAGGTGTATCTGCTACCAATTTTAGCATGTATTAGTAAGAAAAAGAAATTAAAAAAAAAATCTTTGGACCAAAAATACATTTGCCATTGGGAATTTTTATTTTATTTTATTGTGTTACATGTATACATATCTCCCCATTGTCTCCCCCACCTCCCAGGCATACCCCAAACCCCCAGTGTCTGTGTTCACTGGTTATGCTTATATGCATGCATATAAGTCCTTTGGTTGATCTCTTATCTACCCCACCTCTCCTTAAACTTCCTGCTGTAATTTGACAGTCTGTTTGATGCTTTACTGCTTCTGTGTCTATCGTTTTGTTCATCAGTTTATAATGTTCTTTATTATCCACAAATGAGTGAGATTATGTGGTGTTTCTCCTTCATTGACTGGCTTATTTCACTAAGCATAAGGCTCTCCAGTTCCATCCAGGTTGCTGCAAATGGTAAGAATTCCTTCCTTTTAATGGCAGCATAGAATTCCATTGTGTAGATGTACCATAGTTTCTGACCCACTCATCTGCTGACGGGCACCTAGGCTGTTTCCAAATTGTAGCTATTGTAAATTGTGCTGCTATGAACATAGGGGTGCATAAATCCTTTCTGATTGGTGTTTGTAATTTCCTAGGATAAATTTCTAAGACTGGGAATTCTGGGTAAATGGGAGACCCATTTTTATTTTTATCTTATCTTATTTATTTATTTATTTATTTTTTATGGTTTGCAAAATTTTATTTTAGGTTAAATTAAAAAATAGTATTTGGCTATTCTTCATCCATCTTTCCTTATCTTTTTAGCAATATCTTATTGTTTTTAAATTGTGAATTATCGGTTTTATTTTATTAATTTTTTACAGAGAGGAAGGGAGAGAGATAGAAAGTCAGAAACATCGATGAGAGAGAGACATCGATCAGCTGCCTCCTGCACGCCCCACAGTGGAGACGTGCCCGCAAGCAAGGCACATGCCCCCGACCAGAATCAAACCCGAGACCCTTCAGTCGGCAAGCCGACGCTCTATCCACTGAGCCAAACTGGTCTCGGCTTATTTTATTAATTTTTTATACATATCTCCCCATTGCTCCCCCTCTCTCCCAGGCATAAGCCAACCCCCTAGTGTCTATGTTCATTGGTTATGCTTATATGCATGCATACAAGTCCTTTGATTGATCTCTTATCTACCTCACCTAACTTTAATCTTCCTGCTGTAATTTCACAGTCTGTTTGAAGCTTTACTGCCTCTGTATCTATCCTTTTGTTCATCAGTTTATAATGTTCTTTATTATCCACAAATGAGTGAGATCATGTGACGCTTCTCCTTCATTGACTGGCTTATTTCACTAAGCATAAGGCTCTCCAGTTCCAACCAGGTTGCTGCAAATGGTAAGAATTCCTTCTTTTTAAGGCAGCATAGAATTCCATTGTGTAGATGTACCACAGGATTACAGGGTCAAATGGGAGATCCATTTTTAGTTTTTTGAGGAAACTCCATACTGTTCTCCACAGTGGCTGCACCAGTCTGCATTCCCACCAACAGTGCACAAGGGTTCCTTTTTCTCTGCATCCTCGCCAACACTTGTCGTTTGTTGATTTGTTGATGATTGCCATTCTGACAGGTGTAAGATGGTATCGCATTGTCGTTTTCATTTGTATCTCTCGGATAATTAGTGACTTTGAACATGTTTTCATGTGTCTCTTGGCCTTCCTTCTGTTGTCTTTTGAAAAGGTTCTATTTAGGTCTGTTGCCCATTTTTTTATTGGATCGTTTATCTTCCCTTTTTAAGTTGTACAAGTTGGCTGTAGATGTTGGAGTTTAACCCTAATCACTGATAACATTTGCAAATATGTTCTCCCATACAGTGGGCTTTCTTGTTGTTTTGTTGATGGTTTCTTTTGCTGTGCAAAAGCTTTTTATTTTGATGTAGTCCCATTTGTTTATTTTTTCTTAAGCTTCCATTGCCTTTCGAGCAGTATCAGTGAAGAAGTTCTTTCAGCATATGTCTGAGATTGTACTGCCTTTGGATTCCTCTAGTATTTTTATTGTTTCCCTTCTAATGTTTAAGTCCTGTATCCATTTTGAGTTTATTTTTGTATTCGGTGTAAGTTGGTGGTCCAGTTTCATTTTTTTGCATGTATCTGTCCAATTTTCCCACCACCATTTCTTGAAGAGGCTATCTTGGCTCTTGTTTGTTCATGCCTCCTTTGTCAAATATTAATTGAGCATAGTGGTTTGGGTAGATATCTGGATTCTCTATTCTATTCCATTGGTCTCTATGTCTGTTCTTGTGCCAGTACCAGGCTTTTTTGAGAAGAGTTGCTTTGTAATATAGCTTGAAATCTGGTATTGAGATTCCACCTACTTCATTCTTCTTTCTCAGAATTGCTGTGGCTATTCATGGTCTTTTTTTGCTCCAGATGAATCATTGAAGAATTCTTTCTAGGTCTGTGAAATATGTCATTGGTATTTTAATGGGTAGTGCATTGAATCTTCAGATTGCTTTGGGTAGTATGGACATTTTAATGATATTGATTCTCCCAATCCATGAGCATGGTATGCTCTTCCATCTGTTAACATCTCCCTCTATCTCTTTTTTCAGTGTCCTGTAGTTTTCTACATATAGGTCTTTTACCTCTTTAGTTAGGTTTATTCCTAGGTATCTTAATTTTTTTGGTGCGATGGTAAATGGGGTTGCTTTTATAGTCTCTCTTTTTGTAATTTCTCTATTAGTGTATAGAAATACCACCGATTTCTTGGCATTAATTTTGTATCCTGCTACATTGCCAAATTCATTTATTAAGTCAATTAGTTTTGGGATGGAGTCCTTTGGGTTTTTTATGTACAGTATCATGTCATCTGCTAATAAAGACAGCTTTACTTCTTCTTTTCCAATTTGGCTGTCTTTTATTTATTCTTCTTGTCTAATTGCAATGGCTAATACTTCCAGTATTATGTCGAACAGGAGAGGTGAGAGTGGGCATCTCTTTCTTGTTCCTGTTCTTAGGGGAAATAGTTTTATTTTTTGTCCATTGAGTATGATGTTAGCTGTGGTTTTATCATATATGGCCTTTATAATGTTGAGGTATGATCCTTCTAGTCCTACTTTGCAGAGAGTGTTTATCAAGAAAGCGTGTTGGATTTTGTCAAATGCTTTTTCTGCATCAATTGATATGACTATGTGATTTTTATTTCTCAATTTGTTTATGTGATGTATCACGTTTATTTATTTGTGGATATTGTACCATCCTTGCATCCCTGGGATGAATCCTACTTGGTCATGGTGTATGATCTTTCTGATGTACTGCTGGATCCGATTTGCTAGGATTTTGTTGAGGATTTTGGCATCTATGTTCATGAGAGTTATTGGCCTATAATTCTCTTACATTGTGTTGTCTTTATCTGGTTTTTGTATGAAGGTGATGCTGGCTTCATAGAAGGTGCTTGGAAGTGTTCCTTTTCTTGAATATTTTTTATTGTCTGAGGATGATATGTTTTAATTCTTCCTTGAATGTTTGGGAAAACTCTCTTGTGTACCCATCTGGTCCCGGGCTTTTGTTTGCTGGAAGCTTTTTGATGACTGCTTCAATTTCTTCCATATTTATTCACTATTGAGATGTTTATATTCTTCCTGATTGAGTTTTGGAAGGTTATATTTTTCTAGGTATATGTCCATTTCTTGCAGGTTGTCCAGTTTGTTGGAATAAAGTTGTTCATAGTATTTTTTAACAATCCTTTGTATTTTGGCGGGGTCTGTTTTTATTTCTCCTCTTTCATTTGTGATTTTGTTTATTTGGGTCTTCTCTCTTTGCTTCTTGTTGAGCCTGGCTAGAAGTGCATCAATCTTGTTTATGCTTTCAAAGAACCAGCTCTTGGTTTTGTTGATCTTTTGAATTGTTTTTTTTGTCTCCATGTTGTTTATCTCCACTCTGATCGTTACTATTTCCTTCCTTCTGAGTACACTGGGCTTTTCTTGTTGCTCTCATTCTAGCTCTTTGAGTTGTAGGGTTAGGAAATTTATTACCATTGATTCCTGTTTTTTGCAGTAGGCCTGTAGGGCTATGAACTTCCCTCTAAAGACTGCTTTCACTGTGTCCCATACATTTTGTATTGTTGTGTTGTCATTGTCATTTGTTGCCATGATGTTTTTTATTTTTTCCTTGATCTCTCTGGTTACCCAGTCTTTGTTTAATAGCATGCTGTTTAGTCTCCATGTGTTTGATTTCTTTCTATTGTTTTTATTATAGTTGATTTCCAGTTTTATGCCACTGTGATCTGAGAAGATGCTTGATATGATTTCTATCTTCTTGAATTTGAAGAGACTTTTCTTATGACCCTACATATGATCTATCTTTGAAAATGACCCATGTGCACTGGAGAAGAATGTATATTCTGTGGCTTTGGGGTAAAATGTTGTGAAGATGTCAATTAATTCCACCTGGTCTAGTGAGTCATTTAGGATTGATGTTTCTTTGCTGATTTTTTTGTTTAGAGGATTTGTGCAGTGGTGACAGTGGGGTATTAAAGTCTCCTACTATGATTGTATTGCTGTCAATCTTTCCCTTAATACCCTACAGGAGTTTTTTTTTTAATTAAATCTTTATTATTCAGATTATTACATTTGTTTCTCTTTTTTCCCCTCCATAGCACCCCTCCACCCAGCTCCCACCCTTCCCTCTGCCCTTATCTCCCTCCCATTGATCTCATCCATAGGTGTATGATTTTTGTCCAGTCTCTCCCTGTACACCCCTTACCCCTTTCCCCCTGAGAATTATCAGTCCACTCCCTTTCTGTACTCTTGATTCTATTATATTCACCAGTTTATTCTGTTCATCAAATTTTTATTTCACTTAATTTTTAGATTCACTTCTTGATAGATATGTATTTGTTGTTCATAATTTTTTTTTAACCTTTTACCTTTTTCTTCTTCCTCTTCTAAAAGAGTACCTTTCAGCTTTTCATATAATACTGATTTGGAGTTGATGAACTCTTTTAGCTTTTTCTTATCTGTGAAGCTCTTTATCTGCCCTTCAATTCTGAATGATAGCTTTGCCTGATAGAATATTCTTGGTTGTAGGTTCTTCACATTGAATATTCATCACATTGAATATTTCTTGCCACTCCCATCTGGCCTGCATCATTTCAGTTGAGAAATCAGCTGACAGTCGTATGGGTGCTCCCTTGTAGGTAATGAACTGTTTTTCTCTTGCTGCTTTTAATATTCTCTCTTTGTCTTTTGTTCTTGGTATTTTAATGATGATGTGTCTTGGTGTGGTCCTCTTTCTATTCCTTTTATATGGGGTTCTGTGTGCTTCCTGGACTTGTAAATCTGTTTCTTTTACCAGATGTGGGAAGTTTTCAGACATGATTTCTTTAAATAGGTTTTCAATATCTTGTTCTCTCTCTTCTTCTGGCACAATTCTGATGTTGATACACTTGAAGCTGTCCCAGAGGCTCTTTACATTATCTTCAAATTTTTGGATTCTTTTCTCTTCTTGCTTTTCCAGTTGAGTGTTTTCTGCTTCTTTATATTTCCAATTTTTGACTTGATTCTTGCCTTCCTCTAGTCTGCTGTCAGGACTCTCTATAATATTTTTATTTCAGTCAGTGTCTCTGGTTGGTCCTTTTTCATCTCTTCTTTGGACTCGCTAAATTTATCCGTCATCTCTAGGTGGATCTTTTGCATCTCTAGTTGGTCCTTTTACATCTCCTTTTGGGACTCGATAACTTTATCCAACTTTTCTAGCATATTTTTGAAAAACCTTATAAACGTGGTTTTGAACTCTCTATCCAGTCGTTTTTTTTCCTCCATTTCTTTTGTTTGTGATCCCTTCCCTTGTCCTGGCACTTTCACTATGCCGGGGAAACTTCTGTGTTGAATTTAGCCATATGATACCAGACTTTCAAAACCGAAGAAGCTTCTGTTGAGCTTGGGATGGGTGGAGTCTTAGGGCTTAAGGGACCGCCTTGCCTTCCCTTCGTCCCAGCCCTCCACGGCCCCTGAGTCTCACATGACTGGGTAATCGGTGGAGCAGTCCTTGTGCGCACATGCCTGTAGTGCTTCTAGACCACTACCTTTCCAGCTCCCCTGCGCACCAGGACCACACGAGTCTAGGTCTCCAGGGTTTCGCCCTAAACAGGGGCTTAGTGGAGTCAGAAGTGGCACAGTTGGGAGGGTCTGTATCCTGCCCACTCGCGAAAGTCAGCGGCACAATCAGTGCGCAGTGCCGTGTGCGCCTCAGACCTCTGATCTTTTGCGACTCCCCTAAATTTCCGTGCACCTCTCACTTTTCACAGTCCAAATTTCCCCCGGATGAGTTTTGGCTGGATCTGGGGTTTAGTGTCATAATATAAGAGGTTCAATGCCATTGGGAGTCTCCATTTCCCTCCCGCCAGAGAAAGCCAGCCAGGTACTCCGGCACCCGCTCCTTCAGCGTGCGTCTCCGTATCTTAGCTTTTTGCAGCTCCTCTGGGTTTCTGTGAGCCCCTCTCTTTCCTTTTATCTGTAGAACTTACACTCAGCCAGCTTTCCTGTGGTTCTGGATTATGTCCGTTCTGTCTTTTAGTTTTGAAATTGTTGTTCAAGGCAGCAGTGTAGGTTTTTACCTATGCCGCCATCTTGGATTCTCTCCTCCAGGAGTTTTTGTATGTATTTAGGTGCTCCTTTATTGGGTGTATATATGTTTACCAGAGTTTTTTCTTCTTGTTGGATTTTTCTCTTTAGTATTATGAAGTGGCCTTCTTTATCTCTTGTCATGTCCTTTACTTTGAGATCTAATTTGTCAGATATAAGTATTGCAACCTTAGCTTTTTTTTTTTTTCATTTCCATTTGCCTGAAATACTGTCTTCCATTCCTTCAGCCTCAATCTGTGTGCATCTCTTTTCCTGAGGTGGGTTTCCTGTAGACAGCAGATATGTGGATCATGTTTTCTCATCCAATCGATTACCCTATGTCTTTTGATTGGAGCATTTAATCCATTTACATTTAAAGTTATTATTGATAGGTACTTATCTGTCACCATTTTTAGTCTTTACCCCAGAGTTCCTTCTTTGCTTCCTATTCCTTTTTATTATAGCAGACCCTTTAACATTTCTTGCATCGCTGGTTTGGTGGTAATATATTCCCTTAGTCCTTTTTTGTCTGTGAAGCTTCTGATTTCACCTTCAATTTTGATTGAATGCCTTGCAACTTACAGTATTCTCTGATACAGACCCTTCCTTTGCATGACTTTATACATTTTATTCCATTCCTTTCTGGCCTGATGAGTTTCTGTTGAGAAGTCAGTAGCTAGTCTTTTGGGGGTTCCTTTGTACGAAACTTTCTGTTTCTCTCTGGCCACTTTTAAGTTTCTTACTTTTTTGTTGGTGTTTGCCAATTTAATTATAATGTGTCTTGGTGTAGGTTTTTTTTGGGGTTCATTTTGCTTGGGACTCTGTGAGCTTCTTGGATTTGTGTGGATTTTTTCTTTACTATATTAGGGAAGTTTTCTGTCATTATTTCTTCAAACAGGTGTTCTATTCCTTGCTCAGTTTCTGCTCTTTTGGAACCCCCAATTATGCAGATGTTGTTTTGTTTCATGTTATCCCAAAGTTCCCTTAGGCTCTCCTCTTGCTTTTTAATTTTTTTTTTCTAGAAGCTGGTGTACTTGGGTATTTATTCCTAACTTGTCTTCTAGCTCACTGATGTGGTCCTCTGCTTCTTTTTGTCTACTTTTGATGCTTTCTATTACGTCTTTATAGCAGTGATGTCATTTTTCATTACTTCTTGATTATTCTTCATTTCCTCTTGGCTCTTACTCACATTGTTGATTTTGTCTTCCATTCTTTTCGTCCACCTTATGATAATTTCTCTGAACTCTTTCTCTGGCAGGCTTATTTCTGCTTTTATTTGTTTACTCCCTTTTCTGGTGATACCTGCCTTTCTGTCATATGTCGGCTGTTTCTTCGTCTGCCCATGGTCTTTCTTTTCCGAGTGTCTGGTTATGTTGTTCTGTCTCCTAGGTTGATTCAAAGGCGCAAACCACAACATCACCAGGTACAACACACAAGGCACTGAACAGAAATGTATTCCCTATGTTAATACCCACAAATAAGGTGACCACCAATGAAAGACAAATTAGGTGTAAGTAGAGAAAGAAGAAGCGGAAAATGAGGAAAAAAGAAAGAAGTGCCAAAATCAAATTGGGAGAAGGGAGGAAAAATAAATAAATAAATGTACAAAAACATAAGATAAAATAAGAAAATAAAAAGGAGAAGGAAGAGAAGAAAAGAGGGAGAGAAAAAAAGTCAGAGAGAAAAGAAAGAGGATAAGAGAGAAAAGGTGAACAAAATATAGATGTGAGGAGAAAACTCCATTTGAATAGCCACTAATCCCAACAAATGCTGGCAACAAGTACCAGATTAATATAAACTACAAATAACAATATCGAGGGTAGTGAGGGACAAGAGAGGTAAAAAAACAAAACAAAACAAAGCAAACAAAAAGCAAAATAAAACAAGTAGAATAAGCTAAAACAATCTCACAAAAAAGTACAAACAATCGATATAATCACTGTTCAGGCAAACAGCAACAAAAGGACCTAGAGAAAAACAACTGTTTAGATAGAACAGACAAGAAGAGAGAGGTTTATATGGACTAGGAGTATGGGATTTAAAATTAGATATATAAGTGGTGTGAAATTTTAACCAGGTAAAGAGAAAGAATAGGGAGAATCTAAAGTTTGAAAAGGGAAAAAGAAACAAGACAACAAATTGGGGAAAATTAGGAGGAGATTGTTGGCATAAAGGTAGAGTTGAGATAGAGTAAAATTATGCTAAAGGAAAGATGAAAATTGAATGTAGAACTCTAATCCCAAAGTAAAATAAAGAGAAAACAAAATGACACTTTTTTTTTCTAAAAAGGTAAAATAGTAGTAGTAATAAGACCAGTTGAAAACAAAAATGTAATAATTAAAAAAGGTAAAATCAATTGAGGAGAAAAGAAAAAAAACTATTTTTTTATTTAAAATATGCAAAAATAAAAAAATAAAATACAATTAAATTAAATTAAAAAAAATAGAATGGCCAGTAGTGGAGGTCATTCATTTCCACCATTGTTCTGCTTGGCACTCCTGTCTCCCAGTTGGGAGGGTATTGCAGTTCCCTTTGTTCCATTGCTGAGGTGTGTTTTAATCTCTTTCTTTTTTTGTGGTTATTCGAGAGTCAATTTGTTAGTCATCCCTGGGTGGCAGTATTTTGGAATTGACCTCTGAGACTTGCACAGGACCTCTCTAGGATGTGCTTAGATCCTGCTATTCTGTGGTTCTTAATAATGGTTTGTGGGGATTTGAGCATCTGGGACACTGTAATAACTCCCAGGCTGTCCTTCTGCCTCATATCAAAATGAGTTGTTTTCTAGAGCTCCACTCTGTCCACAGCTCACAGAGTCCACTTCCACACTTAGGAATCATGCCCTGCCCCACATCTGTGGACCTCTTCAAAAGCAGCTTTCCTGCAGCCAGGTTCCCACAGTGTGCACGTCTCTGTTCTGAGCGACAGGAGACCTCACCTTATCCCAGGCGAAATCTGACCTTTCCGTGTGCAGTGTGAAGCTCCTCTGAGTCCATGTGTCTGTGCCAATTGGAGTGTGGTGTTTTGGGTCCCCCGGCTGTTCGGTGGGTGCTGCAGCTGTAGCTTTCAGACCGCTGCAGACATCCACCTCTCTCTGCAAGATGGTGAGGTCTCCGCATTCGTGCTGGTGGCTCCGGCATACAGAAACCCTGTGGCGGTGGGGCTGCCTGGTCAGGGGTGCCCTGTCCAGCAGTCCCCCACCTTCTCCTGGAGAATAACTGACTCTTAACTTGCCAAGAAACACTCCCAGTGCGACTTTCAGCTGCTCTCTCTCCCTCTACTCAGTGACAAGGCTCCAGACGCGTCCGTCTATTTGCCGCCATTTTTTTTTCCCGCCACTGGGAAATTTAGCATATTGACCAACCTACAGTTTGAAATTGACTTTTTCCATCTTTAAGGTGTACTAATAGAATGAAGTAAAAAGTTGTATTACTCTCTTTCAACAACGACACCCATTTAAACAGAATGACAAAATGCAATGCAAACTGCAAGGTGAACTTCAGTATTACACGAAATTACCATGAATTGATGTGCTAAGCTTGTTAGTCTTCCCAGATTTGTGTCTACATAAACCATGTTACCTCTTGTTTTGTGACTCTGGAATTATTTAATTGAAAATGTGTAGGCTATCTTTTTTTTTAAAATATATTTTATTGATTTTTCACAGAGAGGAAGGGAAAGGGATAGAAAGCCAGAAACATTGATGAGAGAGAAACATTGATCAGCTGCCTCCTGTATGTCCCTCCTACTGGGGATGTGCTCGCAACCAAGGTACATGCCCTTGACCGGAATAGAACCTGGGACCTTTCAGTCCGCAGGCCGACACTCTATCCACTGAGCCAAACCGGTTTCGGCAAGGCTATCTATCTTGAATGCATTATAAGAAGTAAAGAAAACAATGACTTATAGAATGCATTATCATTTTTCTGTTGATTGTATCAAGCAAATGAAATAGCCCAAAGTAGAAAATACATAAAAACCCATTATTTAGGGACCAGAAATAGGAAAAATATTATAAGTTTTAGAATGTAGTCAGAACATCACAAATAAGGCATCATAAAGCATCCAGCTTGCTTAGATGTGGCACTATTATAGAGCCTGTGCTAACAATTTATGTAAAGCAAAAAAATAATTCTAGAAGATAAATTTCTCTGGACACTATCTTTGTAACTACACACACCATGTAACTTGCATTTCTTAAGCTCTCTCTGGTTTAATAAGGTTAGTTTAATCGGAGAAGAATCCACTGGAAATAAATGTATAATAGCAGAGAAATGAGATTATTGGAATTTGGGGGAATATAGCAAATGGGAAAATTACTGCAGAAAGGGTTATTTGGCTTCATTGAATGTTCTTTTTTACTGATTACCCCTTGTTCTCCCCCCTCTATGTGGGTAGTAATGAGTATGCTGACCTTGTCAGTTTTCACTGACCGGGCTTCAATTTCACAATGTCAGAGCTTTGCATTGTTAAGATAGAGATGCTGCTACACTTAGGAAAACCAGGGGTTTCATCTGACAGTAGAAAAGGCATAGTCAGCATATCTTTCTCATGTTTGCAAGAAGCTTTAGAAAAAGGGCGAGCAGGACTAAATGAAAGTGAAAAAAATTCTCCTCTGACTATAGGCACCTTCTCTTTGTTCAGTTTTGTGATGAGTGGTGTACTTGTTGCACATGATCACTTCTCAGAAATGTAATAGCATTAGGTGATGATAAAGTAATCAGTAGAAATTATGTATCCCTGCTACAATTCATATTCAATTTAATAGCAAATAAAATTGGTCTACTTGACATAGTATACTAGCAAAGAAAGTATGAGTCCTTCCTGAGAAAAATTTATTTAGAGGGGGTAGTTGGGCAGATATAGAGAAACAATTTCTTTGGGAAAAGGCTAAGTATACCACTTGGACATATATTTTTACTTTTCCACAGGGGGAAAACATACTAAGGAAATGGATGTTTCTCCAAGCCTTCTTATCAATAGTTGTGGTAGTTTGATAGGTATTTTAGCTCATTTCTTTTCACTCAGATCTCCCTTTAAGAGAGTACTTACTGTTGTTCTGCTACACTAAGAGTGCCAGTTGCTGACTGCCTTCTGCAATACCATCAGGATCCTCCTGCACTTTTAGTCTAGTTGAGGGCACACTTCTAAACAGTCTAGAGCCAGTATCTGAGCACGGTGGGATTACCAGGGCCGGACATTTCTATTCAACATGAAATAAGACTTCTGCAAAAGGAAGTCTGCTTCAGAGCTCTCCATTTGGTTGGTTTAGACTTATACTAATCTGCTTGATAGTCTAAGGCTCTCCCTGCCCAATCTTGCTTAGTCTTTATCTTAAGTGTACCTCCTAATAATCCACTGTACTTCTAACTTTTCAACATCTTTCAAAAAGATCAAATGACAAGGATTGATTACTGTAAAAATTCAAACAAAACACTAATACAGTGGTACCTCGAGATACGCGTTTAATTCGTTCCGTAACCTTGAGGCGTGGGAAACTATGAGACGCTCGAGTCGCGGTAAACTGGTGGGTCATGTGCAGCTGGCCGATCCCCGCGATTACCCCTATCTCAAATGTTGCTCGTATTTCAAAGCAAAAATCGCTCGCTTGCGGCTCGTATCTCAAAAAATCTCGTATGTTAGGGCACTCATATCTCGAGGTACCACTGTTTTTACATTAAGGAGTAAAATTCCCTTTCAAAGTACCTTTTCCATATCTCACTGTTCTTCCCTAATCTAGATACATATACCCTTGCATGCACATTACTTTACACAGTAGGATCTAGCAG
Source organism: Lasiurus cinereus (assembly GCA_011751065.1). Classification (NCBI taxonomy): domain Eukaryota; kingdom Metazoa; phylum Chordata; class Mammalia; order Chiroptera; family Vespertilionidae; genus Lasiurus; species Lasiurus cinereus. The sequence goes on along the minus strand of JAAGEH010000286.1, from coordinate 11,554,773 downwards.
TCAGGTATAGAGGCTAAGAGTACATCCTGCGACCTGTCTGCTAGATTAGCAGCCCTCATTCACAAGCTATTAGCTGTGTGATTGTGATAAACATCTGCATAACTATAAGGCAATAATGCCACCTCCCATGAATATTAGCAATAATTAATGAATTATTATACATAAAACATTTAGAATATCTGCCACAAATAAAGACTTTATGAGCATGCTATTAGTAGTAGTGTGGCTCTGAACCTCACTTTCACACATAATCGTGTGAACATCCATTTTCCTCATCTATTTCTTACTTTTGTAAGTAAATCAGTACTTTACTTAAGTAGAATAATGACCTTTAGTTTGCTGTTTAAAAAACAACTTTAGGTATAATTGGCATAAACTGCACTATTTAAAATATACAATTTGATGAGTTTTGATATATAAGCACATTTGTGAAACTCTCCTCACAATCCAAATGATGAACATACCCTTCACCCCTGAAGTTTTCTCATGTCCCTTTATAATCCCTTGCTCCATATTCCCTGTAAACCCTTCCCTCCACTTCCCTTGGCCCCCACCCTCCATCCTCCCACCCCTCACTGCTTCCTAGGCAATGATGGGTCCACTTTTGGTCATTATAGCTTAGTTTGTATTGCCTAGATTTATATAAATGGAATTATGTAGTATATACTATATTTTGCCTGTATGTGATATAATGTATAAAGTTCTTCCCCCCCTGTAGATATCAACTATCCCCCACTACTTGTTGAATAGACTAGTTTTCTTTACTAAGTTGCCTTTGTTCCTGTGTCTATTTTTATGCCAATACCGCATTGTCTTGATTACTATAGTTTTATAATATCTTGAAATCAGAATATATTCACTAATTTTGTTTTCCCTTTTTGAAGCTGTTTTGGATTAGAGATATATTTAAGGGATATATGATAAGGGAAGAATTTAGCTTTACTTCTTAGGTTTAATTAAAATGTCACTTTTATAACAGACACCTTCTCTGAGGTTAGACCGTCTGTTCAGTATTACCTTGTCTCTGGATTTATTTTTGTACATCAGTTTATGTTGTTCATTATATATGACATATGAGTGAAATGATCTGATATTTATCTTTCTCTAACTGACTTATTTCGCTTAGCATAATGCTTTCCAGTATCCCCGCTATTGCAAATGATAGGAGTTCCTTCTTTTTTACAGTAGTGTAGAATTCTATTGTGTAGATGTACCACAGTTTTCTAATCCACTCATCTGCCTATGGTTTCTTTTAGGATTTTTATGGTTTCATGACTTATATTTATGTCTTTTATCCATTTTGAGTTTATACTTATGTATGGTGTAAGTTGATGGTCTAGTTTCATTTTTTGCATATATCTGTCCAATTTTCCCAATACAATTTATTGAAGAGACTCTCTTTACTGCACTGTTGCTACTGACTCTTTTGTCAAATATTAATTGAGCATAATGGCTTGGGTAGATATGTGAGTTCTTTGTTCTATTCCATTGATCTATATGCCTTAACAGGAACTCTTGTTCTTGCTGGTGGAAATGCAAAATGGTACAGCCTTTTGGAAGGCAGTTTGAAGCTTTCTTATAAAACTAAACATAATCTTACAATGAGATCGAGCAACTATACTCTTTGGTATTTACCCAATAGGGTTAAAAGCTATTTCCACACAAAAACCTGCACAGAGATGTTTATAGCTACTTTATTCATAATTCCACAAACTTGCAAGCAACCAAGATGTTCTTCAGTAGGTAAATGTTTAAATAAACTGGTATATCCAGACTACTAGGTGCTAAAAAGAAAAGAGCTAACAAGTCATGAAAAGCAATAGAGGAAACATAAATGCATATTACTCAGGGAAAGAAGCCAATCTGGAAAGTCTATATACTATATCATTCTAACTAGATGACATTCTGGAAAAGGTAAAACTGTGGAGATAATAAAAAGATTAGTAGTTGCCAGGGATGTGGTGTGGGAAGTAGGGTTGAATAGACAGAGAACAGAGGGTTTTATTAGGGCAGTAAAAATGCTCTCTATGATACTATAATGGATGTATTTATTATGCCTTTGTTCAAATCTGTAGAATTCACAACATCTAGTCAATCTTAAAGTAAACTATGACTTTGAGTGGTACAATGTGTCCATGCAGATTCATCAGTCACAAATATATCATTTAGGTGGGAAATATTGATAATGGGAAGGCTGTGCATGTTAGGAGGGGGTGCAGGGGACATATGGGAAATCTCTTTAATTTTCTCTCAATTTTGCTGTGAACCTAAAAACTGCTCTAAAAATTAAGTCTTAAAAATGTACTTTTGCAGGAGAATTTCATCTGGGTCTTGGGCATGGCATCATTGAGCATAACGGCTTCATTAAAGTGACATTTGTGATGGTAGCAGGTGTTTCTCTGGCCACCATAGCCTGAAGGCTTGTGGAGAGAACCTGTTGACACATGTATTGTAGTTAGTAGTCACTGACTTAGATCCTCTTAGTGTGAAATCTGTCTGATCCTCCTCTCTCATGGCAGACGGGCCACCTTGTGACCACTTTCAGCACCTTTGACAAGGAACATGGTACTAAGTCTTCAATACCTGGGCTTGTATAGCTGCTGCGCAGACCTTGCCCTGTTAGGCTATTATCACCTCTATCAATGACTGTTGCTACTGCTCAAAAGTCAAACTGTTGCAAAGAAAGAAACTAAATGGATAGTGGACTCCCAGTATGGAGGACATATTGGATATGTTAGCAGTGAGCTCCCACATAAACTTCTCCCAGAGCTTTGATAGTAGATAGGTGAAAGTGGAGCGGATGAGTCTATAAAGAAGGCTGCTGATGCGCAGTTTAAAAAAAAAAGCCAGCTGGAGGTAGTAGGGGCTAATTAGATGGAATAGAACTAGCCTTCAGCTTATTGGGTGAATGTTCTTTTGGTTCATTTTCCTGTACCATTTAGGAAGTGAAGATCAAGGACATCTTAGAGGCTATCCACTGGAATGCCCTAGGTAATGCTGAAACTAGTCAAAGCATCTGGACTGGATGATTTATGACTTAAATATGGGGATAAGTGAGTGAGAAAAAAAAAGATTATAGCAAGAAAAGTTTAATGGATCAACATGGATTAACACAGTCATTGAAATTGACATAGTTTGGTCAGAAAAAAAATCTGCTTCATAAATAAATCATTTTTGAGGATGTCTTTTTATCTAACATCCTCAAAAATTCATAATTATATTCAAATTGATTTTGCAAGCATGTAATTCTGACTGGGCTCTGGGGATACAAAGATGAGTAATGTCTTGGACCTCGCCTTTGAGGAGCTGTATAAAAGGCCAGGATGCCTTCTGGTGCCTCTCTGCCTCATGCAGTGATGGGAAGCAACGTGTATATTAAGAATCTCAAATTCACCGGGGGCCCATTTATTGGAGCTGGCCTTTATTGGAGTGTTAGACAAGAAGCTCATTATGGAAAAGCGGCCAAGTGCTTTGAGGTCTTTTCCTTTTTTTTCCCCTCTCCCTCATCCTCTAATGGCCTGACTGTAAGTTGACAGAGCATATAAGCTATCAGAAGTATAGTGTTTACCGGAGTTCTCAGAGCAAACTTTTGTTTGTTTACTGTGGGTAATGTTCCTTTTTTGTTGTTGTTGCATTTAGTGCCTCTCAATTCCCAGCTTTAATAAGCTGCCAGTTTTCATCATTAGGTAGGAAGGAAAGAGTGCAATAAATATGTAAACAAGGAGATATAAGTAAATACCAGTGAAAAAGTAGAATTCTCAACAGGTAGATTGTAAATGCTAGCTGATTAAGTGTTTGTGGATCAGAATTAGATTTGCATTACATTTCTCAGGTTTTTTAAAAAGTATTTTATTGATTTTTAGACAGAGAGAAAGGGAGAGTTGATAGAGACAGAAACATTAATGATAAAGAAACATTATCAATCAACTGCCTCCTGCACGTCTCCTATTGGGGATCAAGCCCGCAACTGGGGCATGTACCCTAACCTAGAAATGAACCAGTGACCTCTGGATTGTTGGTTGAAGCTCATTTCTCAGATTTTTTAGATATATTTTTTTATTTATTTACCACAGGAAATGAAATCTTTCAAGGGACTGTTTAAAAATACTGGGTGTATTAGCAGAGGGCTGCCACATCCTACTTCAAGTGGTTAGTTATATAGATTTGAGTACTTGTTAAATGTCACTTTGTGTGCTTTGTTTAGTTCACTTCATACTGTCCCCCAATTCCACTTCAAAACTGCAAATCCCATAGAACACTATTTTGCCTAACCTATTTCCTGTAGGAAAATATATAATTTTCTCTTTAAATATTTGTTCTATTTTATTTTAATGCTGACAATATTACAGATGTCCCCCAATTCCATCCTTTACCCCCCTCCTCCCAATTCTTATACCACCCCATGCCTTCACAGTAAATACTGTAATATGCAATTTAAATCTCCTACATATTTTTCATGCCAAGAAAGTCTCACCTTCTACTTATGAAGGGGATGACATCTTTCAGATGAAGAAATTGTGCAACAGCTTGATTAAGGACACACCCTAAGCCTGTGTCATATGAAAGAACTAAGCTGCAGTTTACTGATTCACATCCTGAAGGCTTTAGTTGCACAAATGAATGAAATCAGTATGTCTGTCGAAGTGCCTCTTTTTCCCATGCGAACTCTTTAAGTTTGATGTGATTAGCCTCATTTTGCCAATGAGGAAATTGAGGCTAAGAGCAGTGAGATAACTCATCTGAGGTTAATATGTTCTCTAAGGTGTAGAGAGAACTTCAAAGACATGACTGACTGTCCTGAATGCCTGTCTCCCCTTCTGTATACCTGGCTGGCAGTTACATTTCAGAAACTGTCTGAGTGGGGCAGATTTTTTTGTAAAACCATTGTTACCTTCAGTCAAGGACTCTGCTGTATGTTCTCTGGAACATTTTAAACTATCCATCATTCACATTGGCATGGCCATGACTATTACTGAATCTTTTAGCAAGCAAGGTCATAGATTTTCAAGAGAATGTCTACATCCTTTTCATCCTTATTTCTGAGGACTAATGTATTCACAATATTTAATTTATTAAGGTCAATCTAAACTGCACAAATAATGTAGAGAGAATATAGACAGATTCCATTGATACATATTCTTTCTACCTCAATTACTGGTGAGTAAAATTTAAATACAGATAATCTAACATATTATGCTTAATATTTGATTTGTCTGTTAAAGTTAATATAAATATTTTAAAGTCAAATTGCTGGGAAATAAAATGCACAATATAATTTATTTTATATTTGAAATATTTATTGTTATGCATCATTACATGTAATGACCAGTTCAATGTTATAACAATGAGTTAAAAATAAGAATAATTAATAACATTTCTTATTTTAGTTTTTATGATAGAATACACATCCTGGGACTTGAAGCAAGTTTTTCCGCCTCCCTGGTATGTTTTTTTGTTTGTTTGTTTGTTTGTTTGTTTTGTTTTGTTTGATTCAGGATATGGATAAAACACAAATTTTTCCTATTCTAACTTCTCCATCTCCAATATGGAAATTATAATAATGACTTATTACCAATTAAACTGATTCTTATAATTGATGACTATATAATGTGGGAGGAATATAAGGTTTTATAGGTATAACAATAACAACAAAAAGAAGAAAGAAAGTATGTCATGCTTATTTTCAATGAAAGAAAAGTAAAACAGACATAATTGTTTATTATTGACAATTTATATTCTAAAATATTAAAGTTAGAAAAGCCTGTAGAAACCAAATGTTAATTGTATTCAAATCTACCTTTTCTTCTTTCAGTGTAGAGTTTCCTTTTATCAAGTGTTTCTTTCTCTCTGTATACAGGGTAGGGCAAAAGTAGGTCTACAGTTGTTTATATGCAAAATGATGTAATAATTAATAGATAATAATACAAGAACTGTGTTTTGCATACTCACAACTATAAACCCATTTTGCTTCATCCTGTACATATTTTCTAAAATTAAAAATTAATTTAAATGAAAATACAGTTACACATTTTTTACTATTGTGTTTGCTATGGTAATGATTGTCAAATTAAGTAATATTTGTGATGTTTTACTCTGTCTCATTCAAAGGACTTCAAAACTATGTGTATGCAAGTTTACCACAATGGAAGGTCAAGTAATTGCATTTTCACCCACTTAGTTATGCATGCAGAATGATGTATTTGTATTTTCTATATGTTTGCAATTTAGAAGCGTCTTTCAAATGCCCAGTTTAAGGACATTCAAATTACATAAAATGAAGTCAATTTTTTATAAATTATATTCAATGCAGAATCATCAGATTTCTTTGGACTGGTGAGGGGCACCTCAGAATAGAGAAAAATGCTTAGACATCATTTATTAGCTATTTGACCTAATTTTCTCATATGGAAAATGAAATTACAAAAGCTACATGCAGCGTCTTTTGAAGGTTAAACATAAGATGTTAAATCAACCAGTACTTATTAAGAGCCAGCAATGTGCTAAACACAATACAAACAGTTAACAGTATCTGGCATAGATTATGCACATAGCTAATAGACACCTGTATTAATAATTTCATAAATGTTTTCCTTATGATTAAATTTTTTATGGCTTTAGTTTGTCTACTTTCAGCAGTGCCCTATTCCTGTAGTAAAGTCTGCCTAGTAATCTTGTTTCTTTGGGGGGTTGACCCTATAGACTCATGAAAATTTACACAGTAGTTTAAATTCTTGGCTAAATCTATTCTTTTCCAGAAAGAGTCCTTAAATTATGTTCCCATTTAAATGCCCATAACTTAAAATAATTCACAGTGACCCTGTTGAAAGCCAACCAGCCAAAGCCAGCCCTTGCTCTTCTGAATTTTTAAATTTTGATATGTCAAGTTTTTTTTCTTTTTATTTGCAAGGAAAGTTTATAAGAGTGCTTCTACTATATGAATAACTTTTTCTTATAAACATTGTACTTATGATTTAAGGGGTAGAAAAAGAGAGTTGATAGAGAAATTCTGAGATGTTGAGTTGATAAAGATGAATTGAGAGGGTAATCAGTGGACTGAATGATAATTATTTCTTTACTAAAGGCCCAGCACACAAAATCGTGCATGGGTAGGGTCCCTAGGCCTAGCTTGCGATCAGGACCATGTTCAGTCCATTTGCCAGTCCTCAGTCCTGCCCCACAGCCAACACCTACCCTACTTCCCTGTGGTTTCCTGTTGGTCATCCAGCCTGTGGGCTAGGAGGAGGGACCAAGAGGTGGTCGTTGCACCTTAAGTGACTGGTCGATCGGTCGTTCTGGTTGTTACCCCATTATGGTCACTGGCCTTTTATTATATAGGATTATTTTTATTTTTTATTGAATTCATTGAGGGGTAACATTGCTTCACAAAACTATGTAAGTTTCAAGTATACAACTTAACAAAACAGCATCTGCACATTGCAAAGTCTATTTCCATCCCTATTTATCCCCTTTGCCTACCTCCACCTACCCCCATCTCCCTTTCCTTCTGGTTATCACCACTCTTACCACACTGCTGTCTGTGTCTATGTGTGTGGTTTTTTTTTTTTACTCCCTTTACCTTCTTTCAAATCCTCTCCTTTCTGATAGCTGTCAATCTGTTTCATGTATCCATGCCTCTGTTTCTATTTTGTTCCTCAGGTTTTTTTGTTTGTTTGTTTATTTGATTCCAGATATGTATGTGATCATATGATTTTGTTTTTCTCTGACTCAGGTCCATCCACGCTGTCCTAAAAGGTAAGATTTCATCTTGTTTTTCCTTTTCCAATTTTATTTCCTTTTTAATGAATTGGTTAATAAAATTATATAGGTTTCAGGAGTACTATTCTAAAATACATCACCTGTATATTGTATTGCATGTTCAGCTCACCAAGGAAAGTTTCCTTCTAACACCATTTCTGACACCATTTATCCTATATCCTCTTCTACCTTCCCCACACTTACCTTGTCCTTTGATAATCACCATACTGTTGTCTCTGTCTATGAGTTGTTGTTTTTTTCTCTTCTTAATGCCTTCACCTTTTTCACCCAGCCTCACCACCCTCCTCCACTCTTACAGCTGTCAGTCTACTCTCTGTCCGTGAGTCTGTTTTGTATTTTGTTTATTTATTTTGTTCATTAGATTCCACATATTAGTGAAAGCATATGGTATTTGTCTTTCTCTGACAGGCTTATTTCACTTGGCATAATGCTCTCCAGATCCATCCATGCTGTCACAAAGGGTAAGATTTCCTTTATATTTATGAACAAGTAGTATTCCATTGTGTAAATGTACCACAGCTTTTTTTATCCACTCATGTACTGATGGGCATGTGGGCTGTTTCCAGATCTTAGCTATTGTAAATTGAGTTGCTATAAGCATAGGGGTGCATATATATATTTTTCTGATTGGCATTTCAGGATTTTTAGAATATATTCCTAGAAGTGGTATCACTGGGTCATAAACTATTTTTATTTTTATTTTTTGAGAAAACTCCATACTCTTTTCCAAAGCAGCTGTACCAGTCTGCATTCCCATCAGCAGTATACTTGGGTTTTCTTTCCTTCACTTCCTTGCCAGCACTTGTTGTTTACTGATTTATTGTGATAGCCATTCTGACAGGCATAAGGTAGTGTCTCATTGTAGTTTTAATTCACATTTCTCTAATGATTAGCATTTTATCATATGTATATTTGCTTTCTATATGTCTTCTTTGAAGAGGTGTCTATTCAGGTCCTTTGCCCATTTTTTAATTGGGCTGTTTGCCTTCTTGGTGTTGATTTACATAAGTTCTTCTTATATGCATTATCTATGGACACAGGCAATATGGTGGTGAAAACCTGGGGAAGGATAGAACTGGATGAAGGGGGATAATACAGGGTGGAGAAGGAGGGACATCTATAATTCTTTTAACAATAAAGATTTAAAAAAATAAAGTAAAATAATTTATATAGAACCAAAGAAGACTCTGAGTAGCCTCAGCAATCTTAAGAAAGAAGAACAAAGATGGAGGGATAACAGTACCACAAATCAACTACACTACAAAGTCACTGTAATCAAAACAGCCTGGAACTGGCACAAGAACAGGCATATAGATCAATGGAACAGTACTGAAATCTCAGAAATCAACCTACACCTTTATGTTCAATTAATATTTGACAAAGGAGGCAAAAATATTCAATAGTATAAAAACATCCTCTTCAAAAAATGGTGCTGGGAAAATTAGACAGATACATGCAAAAAAAAAAAAAAGAAGAAGAAGAAGAAAAGAAACTAGACCACCAACTTAAACCATGCACAAGAATAAACTCAAAATGAATAAAAGACATAAGTGTACATCACAATTACCATAAAGATCCTAAAATAAAACATAGGCAGTAAAATTTCAGAAATTTGTAGTAGCAATAAAAAACAAAAGAAAGAAATGAACAAATGGGATGAGATCAAAATAAAAAAGCTTCTTCACAACAAAATAAACCATAAGCAAAGTGAAAAGGCAACCCACTGAATGGGAGAATATGTTTACCAATGATATAACTGATAAAGGATTAATTTCCAAATACATAGGACTTCTAGCAATATGTTGAATAAGAGTGGTGAAAGTGGAAATTTCTGTCTTGTTCCTATTCTTAAGTGAAACACTTTCAGTTTTTGCTTGTTGAACATGACATTGGCTATAGGTTTGTCATATATGGCCTATATTATGTTGAGATATGATCCCTCTATACCTTGCTGAAAGCTTTTATCTAAATGCGTGTTGGAGTTTACCAGATGCTTTTTCTGCATCAATTGATATGAGCATGTGATTTTTGTTTTGCAATCTGTTTATGTGCTGTATCACATTTACTGATTTGTGGATATTGTACCAGCCTTCCATCACTGGGATAAATCCCACTTGGTTATGACGTAGGATCCAGTTTGCTAATATTTTGTTGAGGATTTTAGTCTCTATGTTCATCAGGGATTTTGGTTTATAATTTTCTTTCTTTGTAGTGTCTTTATCTAGTTTTGGAATTAGGATATTCTGGCCTTCAATTTTTTTGAATAGTTTGAGGAGGATACATGTTAGTTCTTTGAATGCTTGGCAAATTTTGCCTGTGAAACCATCAGCTCCAGGACTTTAAATTTTTTTTTTACTATTTTATTTATTTATTTTTATTGATGAAGGTGTTATATATATATATGTCCTTATCACCAAATCCTCCCCTGCAAACTCTTCGTCTTACCCCCCTGGTGTCTGTGTCCATTGGTTAGGCTTATATGCATGAATACAAGTCCTTTGGGTAATCTTGCCCCTTTACCCCTACCCTCTCCTATCTTCCCTCTGAGTTTTTTATTTTAATTAATTAATTAATTAACTTATTTATTTATTTTTCCCTATTGCCCCCTCTGCACCCCAGTACATGCTCTCATCCATCTCTCTCCCCTCCCCCCACGCCTACACACATGCATACAAGTCCTTTGGTTGATCTCCTACAGGCCCCTCTCCCCCAACCTCCCCTGCCTTCCCACTGTAGCACGGGGACAGTATGTTCATTGCTTCTTTGCCTCTGCATTTGCTTCCCCCCACCCACTCCACCCTGATTCTTGTCTTTAAAAACATCTTGCCCCTGTAGGCTAGAAATAAACCCACAAGAGCAAAAGAAAAATGTTTGAGTCCCAATTTCAATGTCCGATAGCTTTGAGTCCCAGTTTCAAAGTCAAACAGTTCCTTATGTGTACATGTCATCAATGGTATCTGGATAGTGGACAAATGGTGGCAATGCAGGTCCGACCCTTTCTGGTTTGGTCCTAGGCATCCTGTAGTGATGCTCTGCTGCTGACTGCTCACATGGCAAGGCATCATCTGTGTCTTCCATCTCTGGACTGTTTCTCCTTTTGCTTTCGTGGTTGGCGCAGACCTATCAGTTGCTCTCTGTTGCAGGAGTCCACTTGGTCTTGGAGTTGTTTTCTGAAAGTATATAAATATATTCTCGACCAAAAATTAATAAAGGAATATTTTCTATAAAATTGACTTAGGGTCCTTTTTATTTTTGCCTATCCGCTTTTCCTTTGGCTTATTTATTTATTTTTTAAAATATATTTTTATTGATTTTTTACAGAGAGGAAGGGAGAGGGATAGAAAGTCAGAAACATCGATGAGAGAGAGACATCGATCAACTACCTCCTGCACACTCCACACTGGAGATGTGCCCGCAACCAAGGTACATGCCCCCGACCGGAATCAAACTTGGGACCTTTCAGTCCGCAGGCCAACGCTCTATCCACTGAGCCAAACCGGTCTCGGCTCCTTTGGCTTATTTTGACAACATGTGTGTTTTTCATGGGTGTCTTGCTGTTAGTATTACAAATGGAAATTAATTTTCTAAAGTGAAAATTTTCTACATGTAATTTACTTACCAGATATTTTTCCTTACAGGATATTATCTTACTCTACCATCCCCCCCCCTTTTTTTTGATTAAAGGAGAATTTGGTAAAAATTTTTAATGCAATCTTGATAACTTTAAATTTTAATTTTTTGCACACAAATATGCCTGTTTTATGTTTATTATATGTTAAGCAATTTTACCATGAGATGAGCTATCAATAGAAATTTTAATTAATACTTTAGAAACAGCTTTTTGTCCAGTACACTTAAATTTTCTTGGGTGTTCGCTTATTTCAGCTCGCCAATTTGAATTAATCTGAAAGCTGATAACTCTTATACGTCAAATTTAATACTCTACCAACAATCTTAGATTACCCTGTATATATTAGTGGAAAGGTTTATTTGCATTGAGTAGGCACGGAGCATTCCTAGTGCAGGGCTGAATTTAGATATAGGGCAGCTGCTGTTGGCATGTTTCTATCTGTTACCTGGGTCATGATCTGAGCTGGGCCACATCTCTGTTTGTTACCTGGGTCCTGATCTATGCTGAGCTTGGGAAGTGAGGTATCCATGGGGGCAGAAGACCGCCCTCAGAAGGAGTAAAGGTTCAGACTGCAAGGTTGAAGGGGTGGTGAGGGTCTGTGCCCTACCTCTGTTGACCCTAAAGTTCTCTCCTGATGGCCCCTCTGCGACTGTGCCTGTCTTAGGTTGTTCCTTCCCTGAGGAATCTTACTCATCTCTGGCTAACCAGTCATCCTCGAGGGCCAAGCAGGGTGTTGTGAGGTTCAGTTCTCTCTCCACAGTAGCCTATTTCCCTGTGGCCTCCACGCCCAGCACCTGCCTTGGGGATCCCCTCGCCTGCTGGCGGGGGACCCCTGCACTGATCACTTATCTCGGGGAATTCAGGTTCCTTCTCCAGGGAGGGTTCAACTCACACCATTGGGAAAGAGACAGATCCATTATACCAGCCACCTCGATGCTTCAACCTCAGCGTGAATAGAGAGCTCAGGCTACAGCTGAGGGCCCTTGATTTGTAAGAAGAGGGCCTCTCTTGACAAAAGAGGAAAGAGGGGCCAGTATAGAATGCTCAAGTGCCTTCCCAGTGCCTTAATTCCTTCTGAAAGAGATTAAATCCTTTCAAGTCCTCTTCTTAAATTGCTGCTAAACATTCAAAGAATTAGTTTGTAAGTTCTTTTGGGATAGTTGTATATATGCTGTTGTGAAATATCAGAAATTAAATGATATTGTAAGATAATATCATATAAGGATATTCTTTGCTCTAGGCCATAGCAATTCAATTTCAAATGAGCTGTGAATTTCTTTTTGTAACTTTATATAAATTTTTTCAGGGAGGCAAAAACACAGATTACTTACCTTAGCTCAAGAGGCCAAAAATATTGACTTTCAATTACAATCCTTATGACATTTAAAGGAAACTTCTCTTTATTTTCTTCCAAAATGATTTTCATGTTACAAAGTCTCATTTAAAAATCTTTATCTCATGAAGCAATTTCTCTTAAGGTTATGGTGACCACTATATGGATTCCCTCTCATGCCTCACCTTCCTCATTGTCTGTGCCCAATGATTATGCTTATATGCATGTACAAAGGTCCCTCTGTTGATCTCTCCCCCTTATTCCCACCAACACCCACCTTTCCCAAGGTTTGATGCTTTGATCGACGTTTCTCATTCTCTGGATCTGATCTTCATCATCAGTCTATGTCATTCATTATATTCTACAGATGAGTGAGATCATGTGATATTTGTCTTTCTCTGCCTGGCATATTTCACTAAGCATAATGCTTTCCATCTCCATCCATGTTGTTGCAAATGGTAGGAGCTCCTTCTTTTTTACTGCAGTGAAGTATTCCATTGTGTAAATGTACCACAGTTTTTTAATCCAATCATCTGCTGATGGGCACTTTGGCTGTTTCCAAATCTTAGCTATGGTGAATTGTGCTGCTATGAACATAGGGATGCATATATCCTTTCTGATTGGAGTTTCTACTTTCTTGGGGTATATTCCTAGAAGTGGGATCACTGGGTCAAATGGGAGGTCCATTTTTAGTTTTTTGAGGAGACTCCATACTGTTCTCCACAGAGGCTGCGCCAGTCTGCATTCCCACCAGCAGTGCACAAGGGTTCCTTTTTCTCCACATGTTCGCCAACACTTTTCGTTTGTTGATTTGTTGATGATAGCCATTCTGCCAGGTGTGAGATGGTACTGCATTGTTGTTTTGATTTGCATCTCTCAGATGATTAGTGACTTTGAGCATGTTTTCATATGTGTCTTGGCCTTTCTTCTGTCTTCTTTCGAGAAGTGCCCATTTAGATCAGTTGCCCATTTTTTGATTGGGTTGTTTATCTTCTTTTTGTGAAATTGTATGAGTTCTCTGTAAATGTTGGAGATTAAACCCTTATCATTGATATCATTGGCAAATATGTTCTCCCATGCAGTGGGCTTTCTTGTTGTTTTGTTAATGGTTTCCTTTGCTGTGCAGAAGCTCTTTATTTGAAAGCAGTCCCATTGGTTAATTTTTTCTTTAGTTTCCATTGCCCGAGTAGCTGTATTGGTGAAGAAGTTCCTTTTGACATATGTCAGAGATTTTGCTGCCTGTGGATTCCTCTAATATTTTTATGGTTTCCCATCTTATGTCTAAGTCCTTTATCCATTTTTTAAAATATATTTTATTGATTTTTTACAGAGAGGAAAGGAGAGGGATAGAGAGCCAGAAACATCGATGAGAGAGAGACATCGATCAGCCGCCTCCTGCACGCCCCCTACTGGGGATGTGCCCGCAACCAAGACACATGCCCTTGACCGGAATCGAACCTGGAACCTTTCGGTTCCCAGACCGACGCTTTATCCACTGAGCCAGACCGGTCTCGGCTCCTTTATCCATTTTGAGTTTATTTTTGTGTATGGTGTAAGTTGGTGGTTTAGTTTCATTTTTTTGCATGTATCTGTCCAATTTTCCCAACAATATTTGTTGAAGAGACTGTCTTGACTGCATTGTATGTTCATGCCTCCTTTGTCAAATATTAATTGGGTAGAGTGGTTTGGGTCAATTTCTGGGTTCTCTGTTCTATTCCATTGATCTATGTGTCTGTTCTTGTGCCTGTACCAGGCAGTTTTGAAAACAGTGGCTTTGTAATACAGCTTGAAATCTGGTATTGAGATCTCACCTACTTTGTTCTTCTTTCTCAGGATTGCTGCAGCAATTCGAGGTCTTTTTTTAATTCCAGATGAATTTTGGAAAGTTTGTTTTAGGCCTGTGAAGTATGCCTTTGGTATTTTAATCAGAATTGCATTGAATTTATAGATTGCTTTGGGTAGAATGGACATTTTGATGATATTGATTCTCCCAATCCATGAACATCTTATGTTCTTCCATTTGTTTATGCCTTCCTCTATCTCTCTTTTCAATGCAGTGTAGTTTTGTGCATTTAGGTCTTTTACCTCGTTACTAAGTTTATTCCTAGGTATCTTAATTATATTTTTGGTGCCATGGTAAATGGGATTGCTTTTTAAATTTCTCTTTCTGTAAGTTCATTATTGGTATATAGAAATGCCATAGATGTCTTGGTGTTAATTTTGTATCCTGCTACATTGCTGAATTCATTTATTATGTCTAATAATTTTTCTATGGAGTCTTTAGGGTATTCTATGTACAGTATCATGTCATCTGCAAATAAGGAGAGTTTTACTTCTTCTTTTCCTATTTGGATGTGTTTTATTTCTTTTACTTGTATTATAGCAATGGCTAGTACTTCCAGTACTATGTTGAATAGGAGTGGTGAAAGTAGGCATCCTGTCATGTTCCTGTTCTTAGTGGAAATGGTTTTAGTTTTTGCCCATTGAGTATGATGTTGACTGTGAGTTTATCATATATGGCTTTTATTATGTTGAGGTATGATCCTTATATTCCCACTTTGCTGAGAGTTTTTCTCAAGAAAGTGTGTTGGATTTTGTCAAATGCTTTTTCTCCATCAATTGATATGACTATGTGGTTTTTATCTCTCATTTTGTTTATGTGATGTATCATGTTTATTGATTTGCAAATATTGTACCATCCTTGCATTCCTGAGATAAATCCTACTTGGACATGGTGTATGATCTTTCTGATGTTCTGCTGGATTCGATTTTCTGTAATTTTGTTGAGGATTTTGGCATCTATGTTTATGAGGGATATTGGTCTGTAATTCTCATTCATTGTGTTATTTTTATCTGGTTTTGGTATTAGGGTGATGCTGGCTTCATACAAGGAGTTTGGAAGTATCCCTTCCTCTTGAATTTTGTGGAATAGTCTGAAAAGGATGGGTTTTAGTTCTGTGAATGTTTGGTAAAATTCTCTGTTAAAACCGTCTGACCCTGGGTTTTTGTTTGCTGGAAGCTTTTAGATTACTGCTTTAATTTCTTTCATAGTTATCTGCGTATTGAGATTTTTAGAATCTTCCTGCGTGAGTTTTGGAAGATTGTGTTTTTCTAGGAATGTGTCCATTTCCTCTAGATTGTGTAATTTGTTAGAATAGAGTTGTTCATTATATTTTTTAACACTCCTTTGTATTTCTGTGTGGTCTGTAGTTATTTCACCTCTCTCATTTATGATTTTGTTTATTTGGGTCCTCTCTCTTTGCTTCTTGGTGAGCCTGGCTAGAGGTTCAGCAGAGGTTCATCAATCTTGTTTATTCTTTTGAAGAACTAGGTCTTTGTTTTGTTGATTTTTTGTATTGTTTTTTTTTTGGTCTTTATATAATTCATTTCTGCTCTGCTCTTTATTATTTCCTTCCTTCTGCTCACAGTATGCTTTTCTTGTTGCTCTCTTTCTAATTCTTTGAGTTGTTGAGGTAGGTGATTCATTACCATATTTTCCTGTTTTTTGAGGTAGGCCTTTTGAGCTATAAACTTCCCTCTCAGCACTGCTTTCATTGTGTCCCATATCATTTGCATTGTTGTGTTTTTATTGTAATTAGTCTCCAGGATATTTTTAATTTAATTGGGATATTTGTAACCCAATCACTGTTTAATAACATGCTATTCAACTTCCACATGTTTGAGTTTTTTGGAATGTTTTTATTGTAGTTTATTTATAATCTTATACCATTGTGTTCTGAGAAAATGCGTGATATGATTTCAGTCTTCTTGAATTTGGGAAGACTTTGCTTGTGACCCAATATGTGGTCTATTTTTGAAATGTCCTATGTGCACTTGAGAAAAATGTATATCCCCTGGCTTTGGGGTGTTATGCTCTGAAGATGTCAATTAGGTCCATCTGATCTAGTGAGTTATTTAGAATTGCTGTTTCTTTGCTGATTTTTTGTCTAGAGGATTTGTCCTGGGATGTCAGTGGTGTATTAAAGTATTGTTATCGATCTCTCCCTTGATATCTTCTAGGAGTTTTTTTTTTTTTTTTTGTATTTAGGTGCTCCTGTAGTAGGTGCATATATCTTTACCAGAGCTCTATCTCCTTGATGAATTACTCCTTTTAGTATTATGTAGTGGCCTTCCTTATCTCTTGTTAAGGTCTTTTCTTTGAGGTCTATTTTACCAGATATAAGTATCGCTACCCCAGCTTTTTATTATTTCTATTTGCCTGAACAATGTTTTTCCATTCCTTCACTCTCAGTCTATGTGAATCCTTTGCTCTGAGGTGGGTCTCTTGCAGACAGCCAATATATGGCTCATGTTTTCTTAACCATTCAGCTACCCTATGTCTTTTGATTGGTGCATTTAATCCATTTACATTTAATGATATTATTAACCAGTTCATGTTTGTTGTCATATTTTCCCTTAGTGTTTGTGTTTTTTCATGCCTTTCTCTTTCTATTTTTTACAGCAGTCCCTTTAGCATTTCTTGCATTGTTGGCTTGATAAACTCAGCCCTTTTTTGTCTGTGAAACTCCTGATTCCACTTTCAATTTTGAATGGAAGCCTTGCTGGATATAGCATTCTTGGGTTTAGACCCTTGCTTTGCATCACTTTATATATTTCATTCCATTCTTTTCTGGCTTGGTGTGTTTCTGTTGAGAAATCAGTTGATATTCTAATAGGAGATCCCTTGTAGGTAACTTTCTGTTTCTCTCTGGCAGCCTTTAAGATTCTTACTTTGTCCTTAATGTTCACCAATTTAATTATGATGTGTTTTGGTGTTGGTTTTTTCGGGTTCCGCTTGTTTGGACTTGCATAGTTTCTTTCTAGAACTTGCATAGTTTCTTTCCCATATCAGGGAAGTTTTCTGTCATTATATCTTCAAATAGGTTTTCTATTTCTTGTTTCTCTTCCTCTCCTGTCATTATTTTTTCAAATAGGTTTTCTATTCATTGTTTCTCTTCCTCTCCTTCTGATATCCCTATAAGGCAAATGTTTCATTTTGTGTTGACCCAAAGCTCCCTTAAGCTCTCATATTGTTTTTTAAGTCTTTTTTCTAGTTGCTGCTGTGCTTGTGTGATTTTTTCTACCTTGTCTTCTAATTTGCTCATGCGGTCCTTAGCTTTTCTAGTTTATTGTTTAGGCCTTTCATTGTGTTCCTTATTGCAGCTATATCGTTCTTCATCTCCTCTTGGTTTCCTATCATGTTGGTGACATTCTCATGCAGCTTCTTATAGTTTTCATTGGGTTGTGTGTATTTGTTGCTGAATTGTGTGTATTTGTCTTCCATCCATTTAAACATCCTTAAAACCATTACTCTGAATTCTTTCTCTGATAGGCTGCTGGCTTCAATTTCATCTAACTCCCTTTCTAGTGATTCCTCTTTTTCTTTCCTTTGGGGATTACTTTTATATCTTTTCCTGTAATGTTTTAATTGTAGATCCAATTGCTTTTCTATCCAGATTTTTTGTGGGGATGGTGCTACTAGTGTACAGTGGTACCTCGCAATACGAGGGCCCTAACATATGAGATTTTTGAGATATGAGCTGTCGAGCAAGCAATTTTTGCTTTGAAATACAAGCAACAGTTGAGATACAAGTAATCGCACGGATCAGCCAGCTGCACACCACCCACCAGTTTACTGCGACTCGAGCGTCTTATAGTTTCCCACGCCTCAAAGTTACGGAACGAATTAAACTCATATCTCGAGGTACCACTGTATTCTCTCAGTTCTCCTGTGCTTGTTAATCTATTGTAGTTCCCTACTTGAGGTATTTGGGTTCTCTTGATGTAGATCTGTGAGCTTGAGCAGCACAACTGTGGTGTCCAGAAGTCGGCAGCCATGGAGGGGACTGTCCCTATTTTTGCTGTTTTGCACCCTTAATTGAAATCATGCATGCCCACCAGGGACACACAGTGGCACCAAGGACCCGTTTATCAAGGTGATGTGGTTTAGGGGGCCTACACCCTGGAGAGGCATGACTATGGTGCCCAGAGTTACAAAATCATACCTGTGGGGACTCCCAGTGGCTCCCATGCACTATCTAAGGAGTGGACTGCCAAAAACACACTGCTGAGGGTGGACTCTAAATAGAGTGATGTGGGTGGGCTGTAAACTTGCTGACTAGGGCATGCTGTAAACATGCAGATGTGGGAGGGCCATAAACAGGCCGCCAACTAGGGTGTTCTATAAACCTGCAATGGGTGTGCATTGCAATCATGGCCATGAGGATGCGCAGCAAATGCGGTGACCAGGTTGCTCCACAAACCAGTGAGGAGGTCATGCCACAGATGGGGTGACAAAAACACACTAAAAACACAGCAATCAGGGCTCTCCACAAACTGGCACTGAGGGCATGCACAAAGGGGGTGACCAGGGCGTTCTGCAAGCCAGCAACCAGTGTGCACCGCAGCTGCACTGATGTTGCCGGGGAGGGGGAGGTTGCCCTCACTGCTCCATGGGTCTGCAGCTGTGGCAGAAGGATTCTGGCTGGAGTGGCTGTTGGGTTGCAGGGCAGCTTCTGGCTAGCGGTGTTGATGAGTTCCCAAGGAAAGGCTGTTTTCCCCTTCATGATGGCATGGGCTCTGTACCTGAGTCCCACAGTCCAGGGAGTGCTATCCATGTTGGCAGTCTTTCCTTGTCCAAGAGAGCCTGGACTGCCAGACCCCACTGCTCCTGCGAGATTCAACTATCCCTCACTCAATAATACACCAACCACACACATCCCCGGAGTCTCTTTTTTATTTTTAATTTTTTTATTAATTTTTATTAATTTTTTATAAATATCTCCCCATTGCCCCCCCTCCCTCCCAGGCACACCCCAACCCCCCAATGTCTGTGGTCATTGGTTATGTTTATATGCATGCATACAAGTCCTTTGATTGATCACTTATCTACCTCACTTAACTTTAATCTTTCTGCTGTAATGTCACAGACTGTTTGATGCTTTATAATTTTTGTCCTCCTGAGAATTATCAGTCTACTCCCTTTCTGTGCTCCTGATTCTATTATATTCACCAGTTTATTCTGTTGATCAAATTTTTAATTCACTTAATTTTTAGATTCACTTGTTGATAGATACGTATTTGTTGTTCATAATTTTTTGGCTTTTACCTTTTTCTTCTTCCTCTTCTAAAAGAGTATCTCTCAGCATTTCATAAAATACTGGTTTGGAGTTGATGAACTCCTTTAGCTTTCTCTTCTCTGTGAAGCTCTTTATCTGCCCTTCAATTCTGAATGATAGCTTTGCTGGATAGATTATTCTTGGTTGTAGGTTCTTGCTACTCATCACGTTGAATATTTCTTGCCACTCCTGTCTGGCCTGCATCGTTTCTGTTGAGAAATCAGCTGACAGTCGTATGGGTGCTCCCTTGTAGGTAATGAACTGTTTTTCTCTTGCTGCTTTTAATATTCTCTCTTTGTCTTTTGCTCTTGGTATTTTAATGATGATGTGTCTTGGTGTGGTCCTCTTTGGATTCATTTTATTTGGAGTTCTGTGTGCTTCCTGGACTTGTAAGTCTGTTTCTTTTATCAGATGTGGGAAGTTTTCAGTCATTATTTCTTTAAATAGGTTTTCAGTATCCTGCTCTCTCTCTTCTTCTGGCACCCCCACAATTCTGATGTTGGTACGCTTGAAGCTGTCCCAGAGGCTCCTTACATTATCTTCACATTTTTGGATTCTTTTCTCTTCTTGATTTTCCAGTTGAATGTTTTCTGCTTCTCTATATTTCAAATTTTTGACTTGATTCTTCCCTTTCTCTAGTCTGCTGTTAGGACTCTGTATAATAGTTTTTATTTCAGACACTGTATGTTTCATTTCTAGTTGGTCCTTTTTCATCTTTAGTTGGACCTTTTTCATCTCCTCTTGGGTCTCACTAAATTTATCCAACTTTTCTAGCATATTCTTGAAAAACCTTATAAGCGTGGTTTTGAACTCTATATCCAGTCGTTTTTTTTCCTCCATTTCTTTTGTTTGTAATCCCTTCCCTTGTCTCGGCATTTTCACTATGTCGGGGAAACTTCTGTGTTGAATTCAGCCTTATGATACCAGATGTGCAAAGCCGCAGAAGCCTCTGTTGAGCTTGGGAGGGGTGGAGTCTCAGGGCTTAAGGGACCGCCCCACCCTCCACGGCCCCTGAGTCCCACATGACTGGGTAATGGCTGGAGCGGTCCTTGTGCGCCGTGCGCCCGCAGTGCCTGTAACCGCTGACTCTCCGGCTTCCCTGCGCACTAGGACCACACGAGTCTAGGTCTCCAAAGTTTCACCCGAAACAGGGGCCCAGTGGACTCAGAAGTGGCACAGTTGGGAGGGTCTGTCTCCCGCCCACTCGCGAAAGCCAGCGGCACAATCAGCAATCTGTCCTGCGCGCAGTGCTTTGTGCTCCACCAGGCTTTTGATCTTTCGAGACTCCCCTAAATTTCCGTGCACCTCTCCCTTTTCACAGTCCAAACTCCCCCCGTATGAATTTCGGCTGGATCTGGGGTTTAGTGTCGTAGGATTAGGGGTTCAATGCCTTTGAGAGTCTCCGTTTCCCTCCCGCCAGAAAAAGCCAGCCAGGTACTCCGGCACCACGCATGCGTCTCCGTACCTCAGCTTTTTGCAGCTCCTCTGGGTCTCCATGAGCCCCTCTCTTTCCCTCTAGTTGTAGAATTTCCACTCTGCCAGCTTTCCTGTGGTTCTGGATGGTGTCCGTTTTGTCTTTTAGTTGTAGTTTTGAAATTGTTGTGCGAGGCAGCAGCGTAGGTGTTTACCTATGCCGCCATCTTGGATCTCCCAGGGTCTCTTTTTATTCCTATTTAGACAGTTCATTCTGGGTCTGTGAAATATGTTGTTGGTATTTTAATGGGATTTTATTGAATCTATAGATTGCTTTGGGTAGTTTGGACATTTTAGTGATGTTGATTCTACCAATCCATGAACACAGTATGTTCTTCTATCTGTTTATGTCTTCCTCTAACTTTTTTTTTTCAGTGTCCTTTAGTTTTTCAAATATAGGTCTTTTATTTCCTTAGTTAAATTTATTCCTGAGTATCTTAATTTTTTGGTGCAATGGTAAATAGGATTGATTTTTTTTTACTTTCTCTTTCTGTAAGTTCACTATTGGTAGATAAAAATGCCATAGATTTCTGGGCATTAATTTTGTATCCTGCTACATTTCCAAATTCATTTATTAAGTCTAATAATTTTTATGGCATCTTTAGCATTTTCTATGTACATAATTTGTGAATAATGATAGTTTTATGTCTTCTTTTCCAATTTGAATGTCTTTTTCTTATTTTTAGGTATTTTTTATTAAATCTTCAATATTCAGATTATTACATTTGTTTCTCTTTTTTTCCCCTCCATAGCTCCCCCCACCCGGCTCCCACTCTTCCTGCTACCCTTACCTCTCTCCCGTTGATCTCATCCATAGGTGTATGATTTTTGTCCATTCTCTCCCTGCACACCCCTCACCCCTTTCCCCCTGAGAATGATCAGTGCACTCCCTTTCTGCGCTCCCGATTATATTATATTCACCAGTTTATTCTGTTGATCAAATCTTCAATTTCCTTAATTTTCAGATTCACTTGTTGATAGATATTTTGTTGTTCATAATTTTTTATCTTTTACCTTTTTCTTCTTCCTCTTCTAAAAGAGTACCTTTCAGCATTTCATATAATACTGGTTTGGAGTTGATGAACTCCTTTAGCTTTTTCTTATCTGTGAAGCTCTTTATCTGCCCTTCAATTCTGAATGAAAGCTTTGCTGGATAGAGTATTCTTGTTTGTAGGTTCTTGCTGTTCATCTCATTGAATATTTCTTGCCACTCCCGTCTGGCCTGCATCGTTTCTGTTGAGAAATCAGCTGACAGCCGTATGGGTGCTCCCTTGTAGGTAATGAACCGTTTTTCTCTTGCTGCTTTTAATATTCTCTCTTTGTCTTTTGCTCTTGGTATTTTAATGATGATGTGTCTTGGTGTAGTCCTCTTTGGATTCCTTTTATATGGGGTTCTGTGTGCTTCCTGGACTTGTAAGTCTATTTCTTTTACCAGATGTGGGAAGTTTTCAGTCATTATTTGTTTAAATAGGTTTTCAGTATTTTGCTCTCTCTCTTCTTCTGGCACCCCCACAATTCTGATGTCGGTACACTTGAAGCTGTCCCAGAGGCTCCTTACATTATCTTCACATTTTTGGATTCTTTTCTCTTCTTGCTTTTCCAGTTGAATGTTTTCTGCTTCTTTATATTTCAAATTGTTGACTTGATTCTCGCCTTTCTCTAGTCTGCTGTTAGGACTGTATAATATTTTTTTATTTCAGTCAGTGTATGTTTAATTTCTATTTGTCCTTTTTCAATTCTAGTTGGACCTTTTCATCTCTAGTTGGTCCTTTCCCATCTCTAGTTGGATCTTTTGCATCTCTAGTTGGTCCTTTTTCATCTCCTCTTGGCTCTCACTAACTTTATCCCACTTTTATAAAATATTCTTGACAAACCTTATAAGTGTGGGTTTGAAGTCTATATCCAGTCTTTTTTTCCCCTCCATTTCTTTTGTTTGTGATCCCTTCCCTTGTCTCGGCATTTTCACTATGCCGGAAGAACTTCTGTGTTGGATTCAGCCTTATGATACCGGACTTCCAAAACCGCAGAAGCCTCTCTGTTGAGCTTGGGATGGGTGGAGTCTCAGGGTTCAAGGGACCACCTTGCCTTCCAGTCGGCCCCACTCACCATGGCCCCTGAGTCTCAAGAGTCTTGGGTAATAGCTGGAGTGGTCCCTGCGCTGTGTGCAGTGCCTCTAGACTGCTGCCTTGCAGGCTCCCCTGCGCTCCAGGACACACAAGTCTAGGTCCCCAGGGTTTCACCCGAAACTGGGGCTTAGTGGATTCGGAAGTGGCACAGTTGGGAGGGTCTGTCTCCCGCCCACTCATGAAAGCCAGCAGCACAATCAGCAATCTGTCCTCTGTGCCCAGTGCTGTGTGCACCACCAGACCTCTGATCTTTTGCGACTCCCCTAAATTTCCGTGCACCTCTCCCTTTTCACAGTCCAAACTTGCCCCGTATGAATTTTGTTTGGACCTGGGGTTTAGTGTCGTAGGATAAGGGGTTCAATGCCTTTGAGAGTCTCTGTTTCCCTCCTGCCAGAGAATACCAGCCAGGTTCTCCGGCACCCACTCTTTCCATGTGCGCGTCTCAGTCCCTCAACTTTTTGCAGCTCCTTTTGGTCTCCGTGAGTCCCTCCCTTTCCCTCTAGTTGTAGAATTTCCACTCAGCCAGCTCTCCTGTGGTTCTGGGTGATGTCTGTTCTGTCTTTTAGTTGTAGTTTTGAAATTGTTGTGCAAGGCAGCAGTGTAGGTGTTTACCTATGCCACCATATTGGATTCTCCTCTTTTTTTTTTTAAATTTTAATAAATCTTTATTGTTCAGATTATTACAATTGTTCCTCTTTTTTCCCACCATAGCTCCCCTCCACCCGGTCCCCACCCCGCCCTCTGCCCTTAACTGCCCCACATTGTCCTCATCTATATGTGTATGATTTTTGTCCAGTCTCTCCCTGCACCTCCCTCACCTCTTTCCCCCAGAGAATTATCAGTCCACTCCCTTGCTATGCCCCTAAATCTATTATATTCACCAGTTTATTCTTTTCATCATATTTTTAATTAACTTGATTTTTAGACTCACATTTTTATAGATATGTATATGTTGTTCATAATATTTACCTTTACCATTTTCTTCTTCCTCTTCTTAAAGAATACCTTTTAGCATTTCATATAATAGTGATTTGGTGTTGGTGAACTCCTTTAGCTTTTTCTTATAAGTAAAGCTCTTTATCTCCCTTTCAATTCTGAATGATAGCTTTGCCAGGTAGGGTAATCTTGGTTGTAGGTTCTTGCTATTCATCACATTGAATATTTCTTGCCACTCTTGTCTGGCCTGCATAGTTTCTGATGAGAAATCAGCTGACAGTGGAATTGTTGCCCCCCTGTAGGTAATTTACTGTTTTTCTCCTGCTTCTTTTAATATTCTCTCTTTGTCTTTTGCTCTTGGTATTTTAATCATGATGTGTCTTGGTGTGGTCCTCTTTGGATTCCTTTTATATGGGGTTCTGTGTCCTTCCTGGACTTGTAAGTCTACTTCTTTTACCAGATGTGGGAAGTTTTCAGTCATTATTTTTTCAAATAGGTTTTCAGTATCTTGCTCTCTCTCCTCTTCTGGCATCACCCTAACTCTGATGTTGGTACACTTGAAGTTATCCCAGAGGCTCCTTACACTATTTTCACAATTTTTCTTTTTTCTTTAGCAGTGGAGTGTTTTTTGCTTCTTTGTATTTCAAACATTTGACTTGATTTTTGCGATCCTCTAGTCTGCTGTTAGGTTTCTGTATAATATTTTTTTTATTTCAGTCAGTGTATGTTTAATATCTAGTTGGTTCCTTTTCATCTCCTGTTGGGTCTCCCTAAATTTATTCATTTTTTTTTCTGGGAAATTCTTAAGAAACCTGTTAACTGTGGTTTTGAACTCTATATCCAGTTGTTTGTTTTCCTCCCTTTCTTTCTTTTGTGATCTGATCTTTAGTCTCCACATAATTCCCTGCTTCCCTGAGTTGGTAGAGTATCTTTGTGTGCTAGCTGTTCTATGTGGTCGAGTAGCTCTGCTTCTCCAGTTACCTGAGGTGGTCATTCATGGTGCACACCTTTGTGTACTGTGTGTACAGCCTTCTTGTAGTAAATTCCTTTTTTAATCTTTTTTTATTATTATTAATTTTTATACATATCTCCCCATTGCCCCCCTCCCTCACAGGCATACCCCAACCCCCCAGTGTCTAGGTTCATTGGTTATGCTTATATGCATGCATACAAGTCCTTTGATTGATCTCTTATCTACCCCACCTCTCCTTAAACTTTCTCCTATAATTTGACAGTCTGTTTGATGCTTTACTGCCTCTGTATCTATCCTTTTGTGCATTAGTTTACAATGTTCTTTATTATCCAAAAATGAGTGAGATCATGTGGTGCTTCTCCTTCATAGACTGGCTTATTTCACTAAGCATAAGGCTCTCCAGTTCCATCCAGGTTGCTACAAATGGTAAGAGTTCCTTCTTTTTAATGGCAGCATAGAATTCCATTGTGTAGATGTACCACAGTTTTTGGATCCACTCATCTGCTGATGGGCACCTAGGCTGTTTCCAAATTGTAGCTATTGTAAATTGTGCTGCTATGAACATAGGGGTGCATAAATCCTTTCTGATTGGTATTTGTGATTTCTTAGGATAAATTCCTAAGAGTGGAATTACTGGATCAAATGGGATATCCATTTTGAATTTTTTGAGGAAACTCTATATTGTCCTCCACAGTGGCTGCACCAGTCACATTCCCACCAATAGTACACAAGGTTTCCTTTTTCTCTGCATGCTCACCAACACTTGTCGTTTGTTGATTTGTTAATGATTGCCATTCTGACTGGTGTAAGATGGTATCACATGGTCGTTTTCATTTGCATCTCTTGGATAATTAGTGCCTTTGAACATGTTTCATGTTCTCTTGGCCTTCCTTCTGTTATCTTTCGAAAAGGTTCTATTTAGGTCCTTTGTCCATTTTTTTATTTGATCATTTATCTTCCTTTTATTAAGTTGTATAAGTTGGCTGTAGATATTGGAGATTAAACCTTTATCAATGATAACATTTGCAAATATATTCTCCCATACAGTGGCCTTTCTTGTTGTTTTTTTGATGGTTTCTTTTGCTGTGCAAAAGCTTTTTATTTTGATGTAGTCCCATTTGTTTATTTTTTCTTTAGCTTCCATTGCCTTTGGAGCAGTATCAGTGAAGAAGTTCTTTCGGCATATGTCTGAGATTGTGCTGCCTGTGGATTCCTCTAGTATTTTTATGATTTCCCTTCTAATGTTTAAGTCCTGTATCCACTTTGAGTTTATTTTTGTATTTGGTGTAAGTTGGTGATCCAGTTTCATTTTTTTGCATGTATCTGTCCAATTTTCCCACCACCATTTCTTGAAGAGGGTATCTTGGCTCCATTGTATGTTCATGCCTCCTTTGTCAAATATTAGTTGAGCATAGTGGTTTGTGTGGATATCTGGATTCTCTCTTCTATTCCATTGGTCTATATGTCTATTCTTGTGCTAGTAGCAGGCTGTTTTGAGAACATTTGCTTTGTAATATAGCTTGAAATCTGGTATTGAGATCACACCTATTTTTTTCTTCTTTCTCAGAATTGCTGTGGCTATTCATGGTCTTTTTTTTTTTTTTGTTCCAGATGAATCTATGAAAAATTCTTCAAGTTCTGTGAAATATGTTGTTGGTATTTTAATGGGTAGTGCATTGAATCTGTAGATTGCTTTGGGTAGTATGGACATTTTAATGATGTTGATTCTCCCAATCCATGAGCATGATATGCTCTTCCATCTGTTAACATCTTCCTCTATCTTTTTTCAGTGTCCTGTAGTTTTCTCCATATAGGTCTTTTACCTCTTTAGTTAGGTTTATTACTAGGTATCTTAATTTTTTTGGTGCAATGGTAAATGGGATTGCTTTTTTAGTCTCTCTTTCTGTCATTTCACTATTATTGTATAAAAATACCACAGATTTCTTAGCATTAATTTTGTATCCTGCTATATTGCTGAATTCATTTATTAAGTCAATTAGTTTTGGGATGGAATCCTTTGGGTTTTTCTGTACAGTATCATGTCATCTGCAAATAAGGACAGCTTTACTTCTTCTTTTCCAATTTGGATGCCTTTTATTTCTTCTTCTTGTCTAATTGCAATGGCTAATACTTCCAGAACTATGGCAAACAGGAGAGGTGAGAGTGGGCATCCCTGTCTTGTTCCTGTTCTTGGGGAAATGATTTTAGTTTTTACCCTTTGAGTATGATGTTAGCTGTGGGTTTATCATATATATCTTTTATGATGGTGAGGTATGATCCTTCCATTCCCACTTTGCTGAGAGTTTTTATCAAGAAAGGGTGTTGGATTTTGTCAATTGCATTTTCTGCATCAATTGATATGACTATGTGATTTTTATTTCTCAATTTGTTTATGTGATGTATCACGTTTATTGATTTGTGGATATTGTACCATCCTTGCATTTCTGGGATGAATCCTACTTGGTCATGGTGTATGATCTTTCTGATATAATGCTGGATCCGATTTGCTAGGATTTTGTTGAGGATTTTGGCATCTATGTTCATGAGAGATATTGGCCTATAATTCTCTTTCATTGTGTTGTCTTTATCTGGTTTTGGTATTATGGTCATGCTGGTTCAAAGAAGGTGTTTAGAAATGTTCCTTCTTCTTGAATATTTTTTAATACTAGTCTGAGGAGGATAGGTTTTAATTCTTCCTTGAATGTTTGGTAAAACTCTCCTGTGTAGCCATCTGTTCCCGGGCTTTTGTTTGCTGGAATTTTTTTGATGACAGCTTCAATTTCTTCCATTTTATTGGACTATTGAGATATTTAGATTCTTCCTCATTGAGTTTTGAAAGGTTATATTTTTCTAGGAATATGTCCATTTCTTGCAGGTTGTCCAGTTTGTTGGAATAGAGTTGTTCATAGTATTTTTTTAACAATCCTTTGTATTTCAGCAAGGTCTGTTGTTATTTCTCCTCTTTCATTTCTGATTTTGTTTATTTGGGTCTTTTCTCTTTGCTTCTTGGTGAGCCTGCCTAGAGGTCCATCAATCTTTTTTATCCTTTCAAAGAACCAGCTCTTGGTTTTGTTGATCTTTTGAATTGTTTCTTTGGTCTCCAAGTTGTTTATCTCCGCTCTGATCTTCACTATTTCCTTCCTTCTGCTTACACTGGGCTTTTCTTATTGCTCTCATTTTAGCTCTTTGAGTTGTAGGGTTAGAAAATTTATTACAATTGTTCCCTGTTTTTTTTTTTTTGCAGTAGGCTTGTAGGGCTATGAACTTCCCTCTCAAGACTGCTTTTACTGTGTCCCATATATTTTGTATTGTGTTTTCATTGTCATGATGTTTTTTATTTCTTCCTTCATCTCTTTGGTAACCCAGTCGTTGTTTAATAGCATGCTGTTTAGTCTCCATGTGTTTTATTTCTTTGTATTGATTTTATTATAGTTGTTTCCAGTTTTATGCCCCTGTGGTCTTAGACAATGCTTGATATGATTTCTATCTTTTTGAATTTGAAGAGACTTTTCTTAAGACCCAACATATTGTCTATCTTTGAAAATGACCCATGTGCACTAGAGAAGAATGTATATTCTGTGGCTTTGGGGTGAAATGTTGTGAAGATGTCAATTAATTCTACCTGGTCTAGTGAATCATTTAGGATTGATGTTTCTTTGCTGATTTTTTGTTTAGAGGATCTGTCCAGTGGTGACAGTGGGGGTATTAAAGTCTCCTACTATGATTGTATTGCTGTCAATCTCTCCCTTAATATCCTCCTGGAGTATTTTTATGTATTTAGGTGCTTCTATATTGGGTTCGTATATTTCTTGTTGTTGAATTGTTCCCTTTAGTATTATGAAGTGTCCTTCTTTATCTCTTGTTATGTCCTTCACTTTGAGATCTAATTTGTCAGATATAAGTATTAGAACCCCAGCTTCTTTTTCATTTCCATTTGCCTGTAATAGTGTCTTCCATCCCTTCACCCTTAATCTGTATGCATCTCTTTTCCTGAGGAGTTTCTTGTAGACAGTAGATATAGGGATCTTGTTTTCTTATCCAATTGGTTACCCTATGTCTCTTGATTGGAGCATTTAATCCACTTACATTTAAAGTTATTATTGATAGGTACTTATCTGTCACCATTTTTAGTCTTTACCCCAGATTTCACTCTTCGTTTCCTATTTCTTTTTATTACAGCAGACTCTTTAACATTCCTTGCATTGCTGGTTTGGTGGTAACATATTCCCTTAGTAGTTTTTTGTCTGTGAAGCTTCTGATTTTACCTTAAATTTTGATTGAAAAACTTGCAGGGTACAGTATTCTTGGAATCAGACCCTTCCT
Source organism: Lasiurus cinereus (assembly GCA_011751065.1). Classification (NCBI taxonomy): domain Eukaryota; kingdom Metazoa; phylum Chordata; class Mammalia; order Chiroptera; family Vespertilionidae; genus Lasiurus; species Lasiurus cinereus. The sequence goes on along the minus strand of JAAGEH010000286.1, from coordinate 11,525,084 downwards.
TTGCATGACTTTGTATATTTCATTCCATTCCCGTCTGGCCTGATGAGTTTCTGTTGAGAAATTAGTAGCTAGTCTTATGAGGGTTCCTTTGTAGGTAACTTTCTGTTTCTCTCTGGCTGCTTTTAAAATTCTTACTTTGTCATTGGTGTTTGCCAATTTAATTATAATGTGCCTTGGTGTCGGTTTTGTGGGGTTCATTTTGCTTGGGACTCTGTGAGCTTTTTGGATTTGTGTGGGTTTTTTCTTTTCTATATTTGCAAAATTTTCTGTCAGTATTTCTTCAAACAGGTTCTCTAATCCTTGCTCACTTTCCACTTTTTCTGGAATCCCAATCATGCGGATGTTTTTTTTTGTTTTGTGTTATCCCAAAGTTCTCTTAGGCTCTCCTCTTGCTTTTTAATTTTTCTTTCTAGAAGCTGTTGTAATTGGGTATTTTTTCCTACCGTGTCTTCTAGCTCACTGATACGGTCCTCAGCTTCTTAATCTACATTTGATGCTTTCTAATGAGTTCTTTAAGGCAGTGATGTCATTTTTCATTTCTTCTTGCTTCTCCTGCATTTCCTCTTTTGTCTTCTTCATTTCTTCTTGTCTCTTACTCACATTGTCAATTTTGTCTTCCATTCTTTTGATCCACCTTATGATCATTTCTCTGAACTCTTTCTCTGGCAGCCTTATTTCTGCTTCTATTTTGTTTACTTCCTTTTCTGGTGATACCTGCCTTTTTGTTGTATTCGGGCTGTTCCTTCTTCTGCCCATGGTCTTTTTTCTCTGCATGTCTGGTTATGTAGTTCTGTCTCCTACGTTGATTCAAAGGCACAAACTACAACATGACCTGGTACAACACACAAGGCAGAAATGTATTCCCGATGTTTATAATCACAATTAAGGTGAGCACCAATGAAAGACAAATTAGGGGTAAGTAGAGAAAGAAGAAGAGGAAAATGAGGAAAAAAGAAAGGAAAGAAGTGCCAAAATCAAATGGGGAGATGGAGAAAAAATAAATAAATAAATGAACAAAAAATAAAATAAAACAAAAAAATAAAAAGGAGAAGAAGAAGAAAAGAGAAAGAGAAAAAAAGTTAGAGAGAAATCAAAGAGGATAAGAGAGAAAAGGGGAACAAAATATAGATGTCAGGAGAAAACTCCAATAGAACAGTCACTAATCCAAACAAAGTCCAGCAACCAGTACCTGGAGAAACTACAAATAATAACTGGTATCGAGGGAGGCGAGGGAAGAGAGAGGTAAAAAAACAAAACAAAACAAAGCAAACTAAAACAAGTAGAATAAACTAAAACAATCTCACAAAAAAGTACAAAAAATCGATATAATCACCGTTCAGGCAAATAGCAACAAAAGGACATAGAGAAAAACAACTTTTTGGATAGTAAAGACAAGAAAAGAGAGGTTTGTATGGACTTGGAGTAGGGGATTTGAAATTAGATATATAAGTGGGGTGAAATTTTAAGCAGGTAAAGAGAAAGAATAGGGAGAATCTAAAGTTGGAAAGGGAAAGAGAAACAAGACAACAAAATGGGGAAAGTTAGGAGGAAAGTGTTGTCATAAAGGTAGAGTTGAGATGGAGTAAAATTATGCTAAAGATGAAAATGGAATGTAGAACTCTAATCCTGAAGTAATATAAAGAGAAAACAAAATGACACTTGTTTTTTTCTAAAAAGGTAAAATAGTAGTAGTAATAAGACCAGTTGAAAACAAAAATGTAGTAATTACAAAAGTAAAATCAATTGAGGAGGAAAGAAAAAAATAGCTTTTTAAAATATACAAAAATGAAAAATAAAAAATATATAATTAAATTAAAAATTTTTAAAAAGAAAAAAAAATAGAATGGTCATTCACTTCCACTATTGTTCTGCTTGGCACTCCTTTTTCCCCAATATTGAGGGCATTGCTGTTCCCTGTGTTCCACTGCTGAGGTGTGTTTTAATCTCTTTATTCTTTTTGGTTATGTGAGGGTCAATTTGTTAGTCATCCACGGGGTGGCAGTGTTTCGGAATTGACCTCTGAGACAAAGCACAGGACCTCTCTAGGCTGTGCTAAGATCCTGCTACTCTGTGTTTCTCAAAACCAGTTTGTGGGGATTTTGCAGCCAGGATACTTTAATAACCCCCAGGCTGACCTTCTGCCTCAGATCAAAATGAGTTGTTTTCTAGAGCTCCTCTCTGTCAACAGCTCTGAGAGTTTGCTTCCACACTTAGGGATCACACCCTGCCCCACATCTACGGACTTCTCCAGAGGCAGCTTTCCCGCAGTGTGCGCATCTCTGTTCTGAGGGACAGGAGACCTCACCTTATCCCAGGCGAAATGTGACCTTTACGTGTGCCTTGTGGATCTCCTCTGTGTCTGCGTGTCTGCGCTGATTGGAGAGCCGTGTTCTGGGTCCCTGGCTCTTTGGTGAGTGCTGCAGCTGCTGCTTTCAGACCGCCATAGACATCCACCTCCCTCTATAAGATGGCGGGGTCTCTGCATTGGCACTGGTGGCTCTGGCAGACAAAAAACCCGTGGCAGTGGGGCTGCCTGGCCAGGAGAGGCCCGTCCAGCAGTCCCCCTCCTTCTCCTGGAGGATAACCGACTCTTAACTTGCCAACAAACACTGCCAATGCGACTCTCAGCTGCTCTCTCTCCCTCTGCCCAGCAACAAACTCCAGACGCGTCTGTCTATTCCGCCACCATTTTCCCTCCCCTGTAGTTAATTCTTGATTGTTGTTGGTATCACTGATGGATTGACCTCCAAGCCAATTGGTTGTGAGGATCAGTTTGTCTGCACATGTGGGCTTGTCTCCAGACCTCTGCCTTTCATGAGAGAGAGAGATCATGCTTCCGTAACTCTGCCTTTAGGTTCCCCTGAGTTTCTAGGGACCCGTATGAGTCTGGGTCCCCTGGGACTCACCCGAAACTGGGGTTCAGTGCAGTTGGACCTGGATTTTGGTGCTATTGTGAGGTTCTGTTTTCCTCCTGCTAGAGCAGCGGTTCTCAACCTGTGGGTCGCAACCCTTTTGGGGGTCGAATGACCTTTTCACAGGGGTCGCCTAAGACCAGCGGAAAACATTTATTTCCCATGGTCTTAGGCACCACCAGACTGCTCCTCGGTGTAACAATGTAGTTTACTATTGTCATATGAAGACTGTTACCCATGCTACACCATGATTCAAGACAAAATTTCATTTATTTGTAATTAGAAATAAATATTTCACAATATATAATTACATATTGTTTTTGTGATTAATCACTATGCTTTAATTATGTTCAATTTGTAAGAACGAAAATATATCCTGCATATCAGATATTTACATTACAGTTCATAACAGTAGCAAAATTAAAGTTATGAAGGAGCAACGGAAATAATTTTATGGTTGGGGGTCACCACCACATGAGGAGCTGTATTAAAGGGTCGTGGCATTAGGAAGGTTGAGAACCACTGCGCTAGAGGAAGGCACAATCAAAAGTCAGTGCTCTGTGTGTGCATTTTCATATGCACTTTTGCTAGCCCCCAGACTTCTGTATTTTGCTGCTCCCCTAAGTTTCCATGCACTCTTTCCTTTTCACAACAGTCTGAACTGTTGAATCTCGCCTGGAGATGGGGTTAAGTGCAGTTAGGATTTTCCATCTCCCTCCTGCTAGAGGAAGCCAGCCAGACCCTTCTCTGCCCATCCTCTCCATAAGAATGTCTCCATACCTCAGCTTTTTATAGTGCCTCTGAGTCTTCATGAGACCCTCTGTTTGCTTCTAGTTGTAGAATTTCCACTCAGCCAGCTTTCCTTTAGTTCTGGATGGTGTCTGTTCTGTATTTTACCTGTAGTTTTGAAATTGTTGTGCGAGGCAGCAGCTTAGATGTTCACCTTTGTCACCATCTTGATTTCTCCTCTTTCTTCACATTTTTTTATTCTTTTTTTTCTTTTTGCTTTTGCAGTTAAGTGTTTTCTGCTTCTTTGTATTTCAAATATTTGACTTGATTCTTGTGTTTCTCTAGTCTGCTGTTAGGTGTCTGTATAATATTTTTATTTTATTTTAGTCAGTGTATGTTTAATTTCTAGTTGGTCTTTTTTCATCTCCTCTTGGGTCTCGCTAAATTTATCCATCTATTCTAGGAAATTCTTAAAAAACCTTGTAACTGTGCTTTCGAACTCTATATCCAGTAGTTTGTTTTTCTCCATTTCTTTCATTTCCTTCCTTTGTCTCCACATTTTTGCTGCTTCCCAGTGCTGGTAGAGTAGTTTTATGTGCTAGGTATCCTATATGGCCCAGTAGCTTCGCCTCCCCAGTTACCTGAGGTGGGCACTCTTGGTGAATCCCTTTGTGGACTGTGTGTACAGCCTTGTTGTAGTTAATTCTTGATTGTTGTTGGTATCACTGGGGGTAATTGACCTCCAGGCCAATTGGCTGTGAGGATCAGCTGTGTCTATGCCAGGAGAAATTCTGTGCTGGAGTCAGTCTTATGAGACAAGACTTGCAAATTTGCAAAAGCCTCTGTGCTCAGCTTGGATTGGGTGGAGTCTGAGGGCTAAGCAGACAGCCTTGGGTTTCCATCAGCCCTGTCCTACACAGGCCCTGGGTCTCAGTGTCCCTTGGTAATTGCTGCTGCCCTCTCTGTGTGCCCTTGCGCTCGCATGCCTCCAGCCCTCTGCCTTTCATAGCTTCCCTGAGTTTTCTGTGCACTCTGGAGATCTGTATGCGTCTGAGTCCCCAGGGTCTCGTCCGAAACTGAGGTTCAGTGCAGTCAGAAGTGGTGTTTAGCGCAGTTGGGAGGTGATATCTTCCTCACACTAGAGAAAGATAGTGGCACAATTAGCAGTCAGTCCTCTGTGCATATTCATGCACAGGCCTCCAGACTTCTGCCTTTAGCGGCTTCCCTAAATTTGTGTGCACTCCTCCCCTTTCATGACAGTCCATACTCTACCCATATGAATCTTGCTTAGGACTGGGGTTCAGTACAGTCGGAACTGGGGTTCAGTCCAGTTGGGAGTTACTGTCTCCTTTCCACTAGAGGAAGCCAGCTAGGCACTCTACCGCCTGTCTTCTCCACACACGTGTCTCTGTATCTCAGCTTTTGGCAGCTCCTCTGAGTCTCCATGAGCCCCTCTCTTTTTTTCTAGTTGTAGAATTTCCACTCATCCAGCTTTCATGTGATTTTGGATGGTGTCCATTCTGTCTTTGAGCTGTAGTTTTAAAATTGTGCGAAGCAGCAGTTTAGGTGTTCACCTATGCCGCCATCTTAGTTTTTCTGCTGTTATTCTTTATCACTGTTGTATTATAATCCACTGTATGGCTCTTTATATGTCATCAGTATATACATCATCTTACAGCTCAATATCAACTTTCTGCCTCATTTACATCAATATGACCTAAAGTGAGTCTCCCCTTATTTCTTCCCACCCCCACCTTGTTTTTTGTTACTCTATTTTTTGTAGGTCCCATGAGTTTTAGGTTTCTTTATTGCTTTGTCTTTTGGTTCACTACTCATTGGGCCCTTCTTTTTGACTTTCTGAATTGGAAAATATACAGTAACTTGATAGAAAGTAAATCTGCTCTAAGGCAGAAGCTAGTATGTATTTGAAATTTCAGTAATAAATATGGAAATTCCACAAGCTTATAAATCAATAGAGTTTACCTTTCTGTGAGAGTTCTAATGTAAACTTATTTGGAATAGTTTTTGGATCACATAAAGTTTTTTCAGTTCTTCAACTATTGTTGAAAAAGACCATGCCCATTTATCCATTTATTAATCTGTTAATATCAACAGGCTTCATTCATTCACATACATTTCTGCTCAGAGACAAGTTGGAGTCAGAGATAGCAGTATGCACTGAGGATGCTCTTTATGTGGATGACCCCACCTCATGGTGCTCTCTTTATATAGGGCAATTGTGGGCATAGCACTGTAAGGAACTAATCTGAGTTTGGATGCCAAATTATTTGACTTTGAGTGAGATTGATTTGGGTGATTCTGGGAATGCCTACTGCCCAACTCCTATAAACCTAGGGGGGAAGTGGAGATTATGAGCAGCATTTTTCACTGGTAGTAAAAGTCATTAATTCCTTCTCTTATTGCCTGTGCCACCCACAAATTTGTTAATTGGGGGACCTAAAATTAGTAACTAGTTATTTATCAGAGCTAATAATTAGTAATTTATTATCATATCTAACAATGACTAATTAATAAGTCTAATGACATCTTGGATATTAATAAAACTGAAATTGAATAGGAGTTAGAAATCATGTTAATAATGTAGAGAGACAATATAAGATGTACTGAGAGCCATATGCAAAGGTTTGGAGTTGCTCTGAGAGGAAATGCGGACCCATGAAACGTTTTAAGTCAGAAAATTGCACCACAGAGGCAGTATTTGGGGTTATTAGCCCAGCTAACGATGAACTGTTTGGGCAGGAGATGGTCAGAGTGGGGGAAGACTGTTGTTCAAAAGCCTGGACTCAAAGTAGCAATGGCAGAAATAGAATCAACATGAAAAGGGAATGACAGACAGACATTGTGACCAATGGAATGCAGAGATGAAGGAGGGGCTGTAGAATTGTTCCTTTCTAGGCTGTAACAGGTTCGATTTAGCCTGTTTGTGAGGATCTGATAGAAGAGCATGCCCAAAGAGCTTCTTTGGGAGCACATAAGGCTAAGTTTCAGAAACAGGCAGGTCCCTGCAGGGGACAGAATTCTCTGAGGCAATATTTATAACGAGAGGTAAGGAAGCCCCAGAATAAACTTCAACAATTTCTACAGGTTTTGTTTTTGTTTCTAGGTTTCCAGAGTCAGACAAACAGGGGCTTTAATGCTGTTCCTATCTGTTACATTTTGTACTAGTCCCTACATTTCTTTGAGTTTTAGTTTTCTTATTCAAAAAGTAGGAAGGGGATAATAAGCACTATGTAGGATTCAGTTTGTGTTACGGTTTATTAAAGATACTAGAGGCCCAATGCACGAAATTCATGCAAGGCTTTTCTTCCCTCAGCTGCCAGCACCAGCTTCTCTCTGGCACCTGGAACCCACGCTTCCCTCGCAACCCTTGCTTCATCAGGAAGGTCATCTGGAAGGATGTCTGATCTAATTAGCATATTATGCTTTTATTATTATAGATGTAACAAAGTGGTAGGCATAGTGAGCACCCAGTAAATGAAATCTGATAAAAATGTCACATGTTCGGTCCCTTGTGGTTGGAAGTGAATATTAGGGAATGTTGAAGTTGGGAGTTTGCAGTTGGAAAAGTCAAGAAATCTCCTCTCTTCCTCTGCAAGTTCTTGAACTTTAAAAATAATACTATCTGTATCTTAAGTACAAAATTATTGTTTAGGTGAAAAGATTCTTACTTTTTATCCTGGAGATAGAGACTTTCAAACTCTCCTGTAGATTACTAGTGAACCCTGAAAAAGAAAGGAGATTATAATGATGATCTGGTGATAAAATGCATTATTAATTTTATAGAGTTTATTTATTGAGGTCAGTGTAAGTGTCACTGTCTTTGAGTCCCTACAGCCCTGATATTGGTCTCTCCTTTAAAGAGAAGTCAACCAGATTAAATATACACTAAAGGGTTTAAAAATTGCAACTCCTAACACCTGACAAAATAGTTTTCTGCCCTACTGACTGACATATAATGCAAATAATAATTCTGCATTACTTCCCAAGACACCATATGAAATAACCCTTAATGAATGTCAACAGCATAAAAATAATGATTAAGCATGAAATAAATGTTAAGCATTATTTTTATTTATTTTTTGTCATCAGAACTATCTAATTTTAGTGGCCTATACCTTCTTTTTCTACAGCAGCAAAAAGGCATTTGGTAATTATGAGAATTAATCAAGCCCCAAACTGGATTATGGTGGTGGCAGACATCCTTAATTACAGGCAATGGAAAACGAAGGTCATTGCTGGTTTGAATTCAGCGTAGGTCAGTGTAGCGAAAAAGCCATTAACAGCTGAATGTTATTTTGTGCTCTGAATGGAATGAATTGCTGCCTCAGCCCAGTCTCTTAGTAAACAGGTGTCCACATCCAAGCTAACAATCACAAAAAGGACCTGCTGGTCCCTTTGCACACAGGCTCCATAAGGAGGGGATTCTCAGTGCTGGCTTCACATTAAATACTCCTGAAGAACTCTGGAAATGCCCAAACAGTGCCAGGCCAATTAAGTCAGAGTCTCTAGGAGTAGAACCCAGTCATCTGTTTTTATTTTTATAACTCTCCAAAATGTGCAACCTCATTTGCACACCACTGCTCTATAGGAAAGAAAAGCTAAAATACAACTTTCTCCATTTTAACACGTATTTCTTCATGATAGGGTTGCAATGAACCATAACCTTTGTCAAGCATGTTATTTCAATGATGCCCATGAAAGGGGAAGCCTGTGGATAAAAAAAATAGGCTTTAGTTTATTTGCCTACCTAGTTGATAGCTTTGAGGACTATTATGTTGTTTTGAAAAAACATGATTTGTAGTGCAACTGGTGTGGCTCAGTGGTTGAGCATTGACCTATGAACCAGAAGGTCACAGTTTGATTCCTGTTCAGGGCACATGCCCAGGTTATGGGCTCGATCTTTAGTAGAGGACATGCTGGAGGCAGCCAATCAATGATTTTTTTTTCTCTCTCCCTTCCTCTCCTCTCTGAAATCAATAAAAAAATATATTTATAAAAATGATTTGTGAGAAACCAAGATGGCAGCATAGATGAACACCTAAATTGCTGACTCACACAACAATTTCAAAACTACAGCTAAAAGACAGAACAGACATCATCCAAAACCACAGGAAAGATGGCTGAATGGAATTCTACAACTAGAAGTAAAGAGCGAGACTCACAGAGAGTCAGAGGAGCTGCAAAAAGCTGAGGTATGGAGACTTGTGTGTGTTAGAGTCAGGCAGTGGAGTGCCTGGCTGGTGTCCTCTAGCGACAGGGAGACAGAAACTCACTGAACCCCAGTTCCAGGCGAGACTTATACGGGGGGAGACTGGACTGTCACGAAAAGGGAGGAGTGCGTGGAAACTTAGGGGAGCCCCTAACGGCAGAGATCTAGAGGCATGTGCGCAAGTGCGCACAGAGAGGACTGACTGCTGATTGTGACTATCTCTAGCGGGAGAAAGACAGAACATCTCAACTGCGCTGAACTCCATTTCCAACTGGACTAAACCCCAGATTCAGGCAAGACCCTGGAGACCCAGACTCACACAGGTCCCTGAAGCACACAGAAACTCAGGGGAGCTGGAAAGGCAGATGTCTGGAGGCGCGCGACAGTGAGGGTGTGCAACGAGAGCTACAGTGATTACCGAGGGACAATGAGACTCAAAGATAGGGCTGACTGGAAGCCAAGGCTGTCTGATCAGCCCTCAGACTCTGTCCCATCTAAGCTGAACACAGAGGTTTTCGCAATTTGGCAAGTCTTCTCTCATAAGGCTGATTCCAGCACAGAAGTTCTTCCAGTGTAGACACAGCTGATCCTCACAACCAATTGGCTTGGAGGTCAATTCCCCACAGTGATACCAAAAAAATCAATACTTAACTACAACAAGGCTGTACACTCAGTCCACAAAGGGGTACACCAAGAATGTCCAACTCAGGTAACTGGGGAGGCAGATCTACTGGGCCATATAGGACACCTACCACACAAAGTTACTCTACCAACTCAGGGAAGCAGCAAAAATACAGAGACAAAGGAAATGGAGGAAAACAAACTACTGGATATAGATTTCAAAACCACTGTTATAAGGTTTTTCAAGAATTTCCTAGAAAATATGGATAAATTTAGCGATACCCAAGAGGAGATGAAAAAAGACCAACTAGAAATTAAGCATACACTGACTGAAATAAAAGTATTATGTAGAGACCTAACAGCAGACTGGGGGAATGCAAGAATCAAGTCAAAGATTTAAAATACAAAGAAGTAGAAAATAAGCAACTGGAAAAGCACAAAGAAAACAGAATCCAAAATGTGAAGACAGTGTAAAGAGCCTTTGGGACAACTTCAAGCATATCAACATCAGAGTTATATACAAGTTATGTCCAAATGTTAGTTTTTTTTTAAACTTATTTTTACATTGTTCATTTCTGAGCCATTGCATCTGCCACAGTTAGTTGAGTCTGCTATGAACTGGTATAGTCTGAGACTGCTATTACTTTAAATGGCAGTCCTTAGTGCATGGATGGAGATCATATTCCCAATTGCTCTACCTTCAGGGTAGGAAGACAGGTACAACCATTTCCTTGACCTGCATTCTCAACACATAATGTGCACCTATAATTTGCATACTTTGGGAAATGGTACCTACTGAGGCTTTGATTTTTTGTGTGTGTGATTTTAGAAAGGAAAAGTAAAATGCAATGTGGAACACATACATAACACAATAATCATTGCTGGGATGCACACGTGGTGCTTTTAATCTTATTTTTCTCCTTTGGGCACCTACAATATGGGCTGCAATACTTGAGTTTGAGTCAGCATAGCTATATCTCTACATCTAGATTCCTATAAAGTTATCACAGACATGCCTACAATGTCTACATGAGCAGTTTTTGTATATAAATTCCTAATACATCTTCTCTGGGAAATTAGTGAATATTAATCACCATGTGGAAAAAAGTTGTTTCTGTTGTGACCAGTATGATTTTTCTTCTTCTAGATCTGATTCATGCAATTAGGTATCTTGTGCCATACATGTCAAACTGTCTCTGCCATGATTGGTAGGAGAGCAGAACACAGATCCTTGGCATCTACCATTTCCATACTTATTGAGGGCTTCTTACTTCAGGTAATTGCAGCTCTTTACCGATGGCTTTACCTACTTTCCAGAGAGTGTTCAACCCATGCATAAGGGTGTCCTGAGGTGGGTATAAAAGTGGTATCCTGAAAGCAGCCCTGAACTTCCAACAAAGAGAAGTTTGTGAATAAATATCACAGTCCATTCACTCCTAACAGGGACAACTGAGAGGTGTGTCTTATTTTGACTCACAGAAGTCCCCAGCAGGACTGAACCCTGCTTCATTATTGTGATCATCTTCTCATTAGAGTATTGGCTTCCTTCACATTCCTGTCTCACTTTCCTCTGGTGTTAGCTGAGATGGCCTCCCATCTGGCTGCCAGCCCTGAGGCCTGAAATAGAGAAGAGTCTATTTTAGAAAGAGTGTTTATGGGTGATACTATGCAGATTTTTCCCTCTTCTATGCAGAGTAAACCACCTCCTCCTCAGTCTCCCATTTCACTAGGTTTGGCATTGGCTTATTCCCTGAGTTTATCAGTTTTCCCTCTCCCAGGTGTCCTGTCACAAGCTCTATACTCTCTGCATACTATAGAAAACTTAGGGGCATTTTAGGCTCCTTGGGGCAAGAAGAGTCATTGTCCTATGTGTCCAAGATGGAATGACTTCCATTCTATTTTTGACCAGTGAGTGATACCTTTGCAGCACTACTTACTCCTTCCTCCCCAAACTGCCTTTCATTTCAGAGGTTACTAATTTAATAACGTGCATCTCTTTGCCCAATTTTCCCAAGTAAGCATTCACCATCTTTTCCTCTGGTAAGCTACTTATCTGCATACACAAATGCACATGCATATTTATTTTATTTAATAATTGTGTTCATTTATTATTTTTGCTATAAACACAGACTGTCCCTGAGCTGGTTCTACATTCTGAGTAGGCCACCACATAGGTAGCCCTGAGCTAGTCATAGGCTACATCTGACATTGACCTACACCTGGATTCTCTCCCAAGAGTTGCTGGCACCAATACACTAGGTAGCCAGTTTCAGAACACATTAGAGCACCACCCAATTTGCTCCACAAACGGCACATCCAAAGGGAGGTCTAAGCAAGCATCAGACCCCACTGGCAAATCCCACTCTCCATAGTTGTGGCCAATGCTCAAAGTCAGCCTGCCTGAGGGTCAATCTAACTCACTGGAAAGCCTGGAGCAATCAAGGCTCAACTGCAACAGGAGGGCTCCTATACCCTCACAAGGGAGACTACTGGAGTACCTACCTCAAGTGATGGGAAAGACTGCACCACTGGGACTCACAAGAAAACTACTACATAGGTCACCCTGTCAAGTTTGGGAAATGTAGCAGATCTATATAATAACACAGAAACAAACACAGTGAGGCAGCCAAATGGAAAGACAAAGAAACATGTCCCAAATGAAAAGAACAGGAGAAATATCCAGAAAACAACTAAATGAAATGGAGGCAAGCAATCTATCAGATACAGAGTTCAAATCAGTAATTATAAGAATGCTCAATGAATTTAGGGCAAGAATAGATGAACTCAGTGAGAACTTAAACAAAGATCTCTTTGTGTAAGCATAAAAAAGGACATAGAAAACAACAAAAACAACAAATCATAACTGAAGAATATAATATTTCAAATGAAGAATACACTAAAAAGAATTAACAGCAGATTAGATGAAGCTATTGTAAACACATTACCATTAATTAAGTGGCTTTATAAAATAATTATTATCTTATAGTTCTGGAGATCAGAAATTGGAAATTAGTCTCATGTGGCTAAACTCAGAGTGTTGTTAGGACTGTATTTTTTCTGGAGATTCTAAATGAGAAACAGTGTGCTTGTCTTTTCTAGCTTCCAGAGACTACCCTCATTCTTTGACTCATGGTCCCATTCCTTCATTTTTAAAGCCAGCATCATTAAGGTAAATCCTCTTACACTGACATACATCTGATCCTTTCTCTTCTGTCTACCTTTTCCACTTATAAAGACCCATGTGATTACATTTGGTTCATTCAGTTTTCTCAAGATCAGCTGATTAGCAACTTTAATTTCAACTATAGCTAATCTTCCTTGCTATGTAACCTAACACACTCAATTTTTAGGGATTAGGATGTAAACATCTTTGGGAGTAGGGATATTATTCTACATACCAAAATAATTATTTACAATGTTAATTATATTACCTATTACTATCAGTTCTAAATTATTCTAGATGCTGTATATAAGGATGACCCTATTACTGCGCTTATTCTAGAAATAACATCTAAAACATTGAATACTATACTGGTGGGTTCTTATTGGCAATAATTGTCATCACTGAGAATTTATGAGTCAGTTATTCGATGTACTAAGCTTAATAACTAATAGTTATTAAACACGGCTTAGTACATCAGAATCAGGCTGGTCTGGATTTGAGTATGTCTCTACCACTTAAGTGGATAATATTCTAGACAAGTTAATTAAACCCTCCAAATCTCATTCTATCAAGTGTCAAAGAGACAATATACCTCCTTCATAATGATGAATTAGTTATTTTATTATTTTAATAGCTACTAAAAGTCTTCATTGAAAGGTTTGTCATCATTTGAAGAAATTGAGAAGACTATTTGATTACATATAGAGTTGTAATATGATTTTTACCTTTAATGCATCTGAAATTACACTATAATGACAGATGAGAAATTAGCATTTTATTAACTCATAACATAGAAGAATGATAAAGGGAAAAAAGAAACAGTGAAAAAAAAGTAAAACAGAAAACTAATTGGTAGCTATATACAGTTGGACACAGTTTTGTCTTGCACACTAGAAAATCTTTTATAAAATAATCATCTGAGGTCAATAGAAAACCAATGTTCATTATTGTGCTGCAAGATTGATTAATTTAGCAGTCTTCAATGTTCTCCAATGTTCTGCTTTAAGATGGCTAATAATTATTTTGGTGATAGCCACCCACCCCAAGATACCTTGCAGTAAGTGCTGTGTTGGTCACTATAGTCTGCATATTCCTATCCATATCATTGTTCACATAGTTACACCCAGTAAAATCATAGTCATCTTAGCCAGTAAAGTTTTGATCACTACCAGCAGCACTGATGCAATTCTATATTCTTGAGAATAATAGCTATTAAATCCTTACTTTCAGTTTTGGCCCCGACCTCAGCCATGACCCCTAGTACCACCTCATCCACTAGCTGCAGTACCTCTGCTCCTTTTTGTTGATGCTCTTGATACTATATATTTCTTTTGGTTGGGCAACATTGATCTCACAATTCCCAGAACCAATTTAATGATATATGCTTTCTAACAATTTCTTTACTGGCTCTTCATCTGTGTATTTGTTAAAAGAAAAATCTCTTCTTTCATTTGTTTTTGTACTCATGGGAAGTTCAATATTTTCAATCTCTCCAAAGGCTCCAAAATATTATTTAATTTGTTCTTCAGAAGTATCTGGACTCAATCTACCCAGAAAAACAACAACAACACATTTTGGGGGGATGTTCTCTCCCTTTTAAAACTTCGGCCCTTTGGGGTCTATCAATTTGCTATCCAGTTTGTGTGCTTTCAGTTCTAAAACCTTATCAATACTAGAAGCATCTTTGAAAAGCATAAATCCAACCAAATCCTTTTGATCTTTCAGTGATTGGGCCTATTTCAATTGTGCATCTATAACTTCCCCAACTTGAGACAAATATTCAGTCAGATTTTTCTTGCTTGTAGCCCAGTTCAAGCCTCTAGTAAACATTTTACTGTCATCCTGCTGATAACTGCTCACATTGACCTTGGATCCCTCTGTGAGTTCTCTATGTTACTGTATTGGCTCATGTCCTTCATGTTGGCGGGGCTGTCAGCAGGGTGCTGGGTAAGGTCTGAGTCACCAAAGCGCAATTGGTGGTAGCAGTGGCAAAGGTTTTTATGGAGCTGGATTTAAAATGATGGTGGAAGAGTGAAACAAATTAATTCAACAACTATTTGAGAGTTGAAAAAGAGATGGAGAAGTGGTGAATGACTTGTCAGACAGAATACAGGAAGCTAAAGCCTACATCAGTGTCAAAGGGGATCAAATAAGAAGCTAACCAATTCATCTAACAAAACACATAGAAGCTCAGCCTTTGAAATCAATCAGCTTTACTAAAACAGGGAAGTGTTAGGGTGAACTCAGAGAAACATTTAAAGATCTACACTCATAGTAAGTGGAGACATGAAGGCTTTCCCTTCAGGTTCCCTGTTCTATCTGATGCAACCAGGCAACTTATTCTGAACCTCTGCTGTGTGAGGGATGGAATATGATTTTTCCTTTGGAGAAACAGAGTTAGTAAGGCTCCTAATAGAGAACAACAGATACATGGAAAAGGGGGTGATTCATAGCTCTGATGATCAGGGAACTTTTTATAAATCCATATACTAAACTATAGGATTCTCAGAATATTAGGAGAAAACTAGAGGATTTTTGTTTAGAATAAATAGTTTTGATCAAAAGTCTAATGATAGAGAGAAACCAAAATGGTGGCATAGATAAACACATAAACTGCTGCCTCACAAAACAATTTCAAAATTACAATTAAAAGACAAAACAGACATCATCAAGAACCACAGGAAGGCTGGCTGAGTGGAAATTCTACAATTAGAAGGAAAGAAAAAAGCACACTGAGGCCCAGAGGAGCTGTAGGAGGCAGAGGTACTGAGCCTTGCACACAGAGAGGACTGGCAACTGAGTGTGCGGCTGGCTTTGTTAAGCAAGAGGGAGACAAAAGCTCCCAACTGCACTGAACTCCAGTTCTGGGTGAGACTCTGGAGACCCAGATTCCTTTGGAGAGAAACTGGACTGTCTGGCAGTGGGTGGAACTCGACAGCGGCTTTTTTGGGGGGGATGTTTTTTTTTTCCTTTTAAAACTTTGGCCCTTTAGAGTCTATAAATTTGCCAGTTTGTATATCTTCAGTTCTAAAACCTTATAAAAACTAGAAGCATCTTTAAAAAGCATAAATCCAACCAAATCCTTTTTATCTTTCAGTGATTGGGCCTATTTTAATTGTGCATCTATAACTTCAGTGCAGTTGAGAGCTTTCGTCTCCCTCCCACTTGACAAAGCCAGCAATGCACTCAGTTGCCAGTCCTCTCCATGCGCACGGCTCAGTACCGCTGCCTCCTGTGGCTCTTCTGAGTATCAATGTGCTTTTCTCTTCCCTTCTAGTTGCAGAATTTCCACTCAAAGGTACTTGCAGCAATTACCATGGGACATTGAGACACAGGGTCCTATTAGGGCAGGGCTGACAGGAAACCAATGCTGTTTGCTCTGCCCTGAGATTCCACCTCATCCAAGCTGTGCACAGAGGCTTTTGCTAGTCTTGTCTCATAAGGGTGTCTCTAGCACAGAAGTTCTCCCTTCGTAGACACAGCTGATTCTCACAGGTAACTGTGGAGGCTGAGCCACTAGGTCCTATAGGACACCTAGCACACAAAAAAACAATCTATCAATTCAGTGAAGCAGCCAAAATGCAAAGACAAAGAAACAGATCACAAATGAAAGAAATGGAGGAAAGCCAATGACTGGATATAGAGTTCAAAACCACGGTTATAAGGTTTCTCAAAAATTTTCTAGAAAAGGCCAATAAATTTAGTTAGACTCTTGAGGATATGAAAAAGGACCAACTAGAAATTAAGCATACACTGACTGAAATAAAAAAATATTATACAGAGATCTAACAGCAGACCAGAGGATTGTAAGAATCAAGTCAAAGATTTGAAATACAAAGAAGCAAAAAATACTCAACTAGAAAAGCAAAAAGAAAAAAAAGAATCCCAAAATATGAAGATAGAGGAAGGAGCCTTTTGGACAACTTCAAGCATACCAACATCAAAATTATGGGGGTGCCAGAAGAAGAGAGACAGCAAGATACTGAAAACATTTTCGAATAAATAGTGACTAAAAACTTCCCCCACCTGGTAAAAGAATTAGACTTACAAGTCCAGGAACCATGGAGAAGCACAAACAAAAGGAATCCAAAGAGGACCACACCAAGACATATCATAATTAAAATGTCAAGAGCAAAAGACAAAGAGAGAATATTAAAAGCAGCAAGAGGGACCTGCAGATTATTACGCTAAATGAAACAAGCCAGACAAAGAAAAGTACTATATGATTTCACTCATATGTGGAATCTAATGAACAAAATAGAATGAGAGGCATGGAAAAGTCAAATAGCTCTTAGATGGGATGGAAAAGGGAGGGGAAAATGAATGAAAGAAGGTGAAGGGATTAGTTAAAAAAAATATATGCATAGTCCAGGAACATAGGCAACAGTTTATGGCCAGAGCCAGGGGAGGGGGCTGGGTGAAGGTGGGCAAAGGAATGAAGGGAAATGGGGTCATCTGTAATAGCGTCAACAACAAAAAATGAGCTTCTTAAAATTATCTCTTTGAAAATTAAACAGGTTTTTGATTTACAAATTTGATTTTGCCTGGAACATGAGGGGCAGCAAACTACACATCTAATAAGTGTTCCAGAAAATCTGAATACAACTAATATCTAATATCTGATTGACTATGTGTTAGACATAAAATATCTAATTAGTTTAAGCAATGCTGGCATATAGTTAGGATTCAGGGTAGGGTATATGTTATAACCTCATAATCCTCACAACAACCCTCTGAGGTAAGTAATAACTTCATATTAACTCCTTTTTTCTCCAGAAGGAAAAGGCAGAGAAACATGATTTTCTCAAGATCACATAGAGCAGTTCCTGTCAATCAAAGTCTTTGCACAAACCAACAAAAACATCATCAAATTCATCTTAAGGCAGCAATAAAACCATAAATGCACTGATCACTCATTAATATCCTCTGTGTGCTATTTTTTAATGAGAGTGGCAAAAGATTAGGAAATATACACCCTTTTGTTTTGGAACCTAAGATGCTCTAACTATTCTTAAACAGATTGGATGGTAAAAACTTAGTAGGAGTGAAAATGATCATGAAAGTATAAAGAAACTTTTAAACATGTCCATATTTTGTGTAGAAGCATTGTTTTGTTCTGTTTTATTTTTAATGACATTTTTTTTGTGGCAGAGTAATTTCTATCCTCACACTATTTTAAGAAACTCAATACCCAGATCACTTAATATATCAGATTATGAATGTTATCTTGATTCTGTTACGAGTACTAGATCCTCAACTACCAGAACAGAAAGTCTGAAAATACCAACTAAAATTAATAAATGAAAAAAATGGCCATACAAGCATGTTATGTGAAAAGATGCTAGAAAATTCGGTTTGAAACCAGTGACACAATCCTTTAGCTTTCCAATATCCCAGTTTACTTCATGTTACTGTTATATGCCATTTAAAAAAAGGAGTTGGTTGGAAATTACAAATCAGTGTGCCTTAGAATTCACTCTTTTCTCTCCAATATTTAAAAGACGATCCATCTTTGCAATGATGTATTCTAGAATTTTGCATAGAGTCAATGTCAATGATCTGTTGGACTCTAAAGAACAATGCTTCCAAAAATTAGCCAGGGAATAAAACTGGGGAACACAGAAGAGGGTGGTTAAAAACTATGATAACCTATAAAATATATGTCCCCTAAAAGTATTCAGATTCAATAACTTCTTCTGGACAAGTCAATACATTCTTGCCAGTTTCATTTGTCCTGTGGGCTGCCAGTTTGTGGCTTCTTATCAAAGTTGTCCATTTGTCATCAACATCTTTTTCAAAAGCAATGTCATTATCTGCATCAGTTCCTACTGACTCCTCAGAAGCCACCTGAAATCAGTAAATTCCTTATTTCATTGAAGTTGTGTTGAGTTCCAGCTATGTCCCAAGCATTTTTACCAGCCATAAGGGAAACATCACAAAGAGCACAACATAGAGCTCTGTTTCTAGTGCCATACCTAGGATGGAAAAGTAACACTGACATAACCACACAAATAAATATATATTTACAAATCATAACATTCTCTATATTATAGGATGCTGTGAAAAAATCTAACAGGAATATTGATCTGTCTGAGGTTGTCTCAGCCTTCAAATGCAAGTTTCTTCTAGTAGGAGACCTGAGCTAATTTAGGCGATTAGGTGCTGCTTCATAATATCTTCACCCATATAGATTTAAATGCTCCTGCCTGTAACCAATTTTGTTTTATCCTCCCATGGTTTCAAGATCATTCTATTTTGAAAGAGAGGATAAAAGCAAATTTGGTAGTGTCTGCTCCTCTATATTATTTATCAATATTGTAATGTTGGCCCTATTCAACACACTGCTCCTTCATTGATCTTTTACCTCAAATGCAGCTTTTTAAAAAGGTATTTCCGACAATCTTTGCATGCTTGTTCTAGTCTCGGATCAATTTGTATTTTAAACTTTAAAACACTATTCTTCAAAAGAGCAGCTAAATTTAGTAAAAAGAACTTGGGTTCAGACTTAATCCTTAGTGGAATACTAACAAGTTATTTTATCATAAACAAATTATTTCATCACTCTGAGCCTCAGTTTCCCATTTTAAAAATAAGAGTAACAATTCCCACTTTGCAGGGTTGAGGTAATGGTGAAGCTAGATCATGAAAGCAAAATAAATCTTGCAATGCCTAGCATAGACCAGGGCCTCACCAAACAACTGAGGGCTGTTATTTTTTTACAGGTCTATGTTCTAAATAATGGATGTCCTCATCTAAACTGTGAGTTTCTTAGAGAAATAGATAGGACCAGCCACTTTTGTTCTTTTACACATTATGTCTAAACACATGGTCCCTAATCAGTAGAGCAGGCAGGTGTGTTGACCACTAATAACACTGGAGAGAAAACTTCAAAGGAATTCCATATTTGACAATATTCTTTAGTTGAATAGGGAAGAATAGCTTTTATCTTGTAAGTACTAAATTGCATGTTCCTTTTCCAGTTAAACACACAGTTTGTTTACCACTAATTGCCTCCTCAGTGGCTTCTGCTCCAATGAACGTTCATACATTGTGTTGACAGGTTTACACTTCTATTCTGTCCCTATTCTCACAGTATACATACACTGCATGATGCGGGCTTATTTCCCTATACCAAATAATCCTCTGCCTAAATATTTTACTGAATCAACGTGTTTAGTTATTTTGATCCAGCTGAGTAAAAGTAAATTTCATCAAACACCATTAGAACATGGTATAGAAGAGACATTCTAGTCTTATATATTTATAGCCACTTTGTGTATGGCAATAAATTCCTAACTCTAGGTGGGTATATTGAGAAAGAAAGGAGCTCTTACTATCCCAGTTATTTAAAAACTACTATAAACATGTTAAATGTTACAAATGAGCCTTATTTTATAAAACAGAAAGGCAAACAGCCTCTATTTTATAAATCTGTTGAGTTCTAGCAGTTTATTCCAATAAATGTTTCTTTTGGGGCATCTGAATAAAACTGTGTTCCATTAGAGAACTAAATTAAACCTCTCTGGGCCTGTATACTAATAATAGAGATAAGTACATTTTTTTTTTCCCTCACCCTATGCCATATAATTTCTGTGATAATAACTTGGTGTAGAGGAACTGTCCATGCTCTTCCCAGATCCCCACAAATCCCTTTTATAGGTCCTGTGTGCCCACCTATGGCTTCTGTATCCCTTTGTTTCTAATGTCATACCTGGGATTCTCTTCAGAGAGTCATACATTGCTAGCTTACCTTGCTACTACTAGACTTAAAATATCTAAGTACAATTTTAAATGCTATTTCTGAAAAAATATTTTAAATTAAAATTAGATTCTAGGAATACACTTAACCTTCCAATCTGAAGATTATCCATACTGGCACCACTGAAAGGCTCTCTCACCCACAAATTACTAGTGACCATACCTCTACAGGTGATTTAAACTACCAGATTTTCCTTTGAGACTAATGTTCCAGATTCATCAGGAACTGTGGAAAATGTATACACACAAACATATACACATTGATTCTAACATTTAATTTAACTCCAATGCCTAGACCAGTGACTATCTTATAAAAGGCAGTTAACACATATAGATAAATTAACAAATGACCAAACGAGTAAACAAATAAACTCATGGGTTTAAAAGACTTCTATTGAATATCTTTCATGGGCCTCGTACTGAACTGGCCTCTAGGGATACCATGGTCAGCAAAACCACTCAGAGACTCTACTCTCAGAGAGCTTATATTTCATGCGATAGACAGATATTATCTACATGCATGCACACAGGATGCACCACCTGAATTCTGTAATGGGACAATGGTTTGTAGGGATAGCAAATATCCAATGTCAGATCCACCAGCAAAATTAGGAGTGTGCAGGGTTTGGTACTTGCCCAAGTGGCTCCCACAGCTTTGGACAAGAGTCCAAATACATGTATCATTGGTATGTCAAGGATGGCCAGCAGTCCCAGGAGTGTATATCAAAACAGATGTGTTTACAAAGGAAATTCTACTTACATTAAATTCGTAAAGGTCATTGTACAGTGAATATTTAAGCAAATTAAAGAATCATCTCTAATGAGTTTTTCAATTTACCTTTATGGTTTACTTAGAATAACATGAATCTGTAAAATCCTATCTAATAAAATAATAATATGCAAATTAACCATCACTCCATTATACCCACAAGCCATGCCCTCACACCAATCAGGAGTGAGTATGCAAATTAGCCCAACCAAGATGGCTACAGCTACAGAGAGAGCAGGAGAGAGGCTTGGGTTTTCCCAGCGATGGAGGAAGCCAAGCTTTCTGCACAACCTAGACAGCCAAGGCTTTCACTCCTGGCTATAAAGATTAAATTATAGAAGATAAATAAATCCTAACAGAAATGGCTGCAGCTATGGAGTGAGCAGAAGGCTTGGCTCTGATCCAGGAAACAAAGTTTCAATTGTAAAAGATAAATAAATACCAGATACCAGATCCTCTGCTTGGGTCTCGGGGGGCTTGGCCGGCATGCAAACCACCACAAGCCCCTCTCCCAGGCGGACCCACCACCCAGGGAGACCCCCATCCTGATCTGGAATACCATTCAGGGCAAACCAGCTGGCCCCCACCTATGCACCAGGCCCCTATA
Source organism: Lasiurus cinereus (assembly GCA_011751065.1). Lineage (NCBI taxonomy): Eukaryota > Metazoa > Chordata > Mammalia > Chiroptera > Vespertilionidae > Lasiurus > Lasiurus cinereus. The sequence continues at coordinate 11,503,295 of JAAGEH010000286.1, read as the reverse complement.
CTATCTAATAAAAGAGTAATATGCAGATTGACCATCACTCCAACACACAAGATGGCTGTCCCATGTAGTCAAAGATCCTGCCCCCTGCCCCCATGTAGATACAAGATGGCTACCATTAGATGGCCAGCAGGAGAGGGTAGTTTGGAGGGGCCAGGCCTGCAAGGGAAGGCAGTAGAAGTGATCAAGCCTGCAGGGGAGGGAAGTTAGGGGTGACCAGACCCACAGGGGAAGGCAGTTAGGGGCAAACAGGCTGGCAGGGCAGCAGTTAGGCATCAATCAAAGTGGCAAGGGAGTGGTTAGAGCTGATCAGGCTAGCAGGCAGAAGCAGTTAGGGGCAATCAGGAAGGCAGGCAGACAAGCAGTTGGGAGCCAGCAGTCCTGGATTGTGAGAGGGATGTCTGATTGCTCATTTAGGCCTGATCCCAGATTGTCAGACATCCCTCGAGGAGTCCCAAATTGGAGAGGGGGCAGGCTGGGCTGAGAGACAGCCTCTTCCCCCATGCACGAATTTTGTGCGCCAGGCCTCTAGTAGTTAAATAATAATGAAGTGAATTGTTAGAGCCAAGAATGAGAGGAAAGCCTATAATGAGTTCCAGCAAAAACAGAGAATCTGGCTCCTTCCCCAAGAGGCATTTCCTCTTCACTCTTTTGAAAGTGTGAGCTCCTCCACACTGTGAATAACATGCCAGTATCAGCCTCCATATAAGTGGTATGTTATAGAACTATGATCTTTTTTTTTTCTGATAGAATTAAAAATCCAGTTTACTTGTATTAACTGTTAGCTTATTTTAGTAAAAATAGCATTAAATATGATACAAAGAGAAATTACTTCAACTCCTCTGCAGCTGCACTGGCAACCCTATAAACAATTTTACTCATTCTTAGAATATTTCTTCAGTCACATGATAGCTATAGCAAAGATGTAAATATCGGTGTCTTCCGATGGTCTTAGGCTCTGCAGCAGTACTGCTAGCAGTTGACCCTGCTAGCAGTTCTCAACCTGTGGGTCACGACAGGTTGAGAACCACTGCTGTAGAGCCTAAGACCATCGGAAGACACCAATATTTACATTGCAATTCATAACAGTAGCAAAATTACAGTTATGAAGTAGCAACGGAAAATAATTTTATGGTTGCGGGTCACCACAACATGAGGAACTGTATTAAAGGGTCAAGACATTAAAAAGGTTGAAAAACACTGCTCTAGAGTCTCTATCAAACACTGGGTCCTGAACCATGTAGAACAGTGTGGGGGACATGCAATGTACTATAGTATAGACAGCCCAGGCACTGGAGTCAGAAATTTCTGGTTTAAATTCTGTCTTGGCCAAAGAGGCAGAATGCAACATGGAGCATTTCACATTTGGAGTATAACCTTCTTCATCTATGAGAGGAAGTAAAAATGAATTCTTTACAGATTGTTAAGAGGGCTAAATGTAATTGTACATACACACTTCCTTGCATGGTCTCATGGCAGGTGTTTAATAAATTTTCAAATATATAAGAAGTTGTCTTCATCTCACCACTTAGGAATGAAGTGTGGAGATTTGTACAATTACAATGACTCCTTAGGGTATACTCCAGAATTCTTCCAGCTTCCCTTCACTTAGTTACTTCCAAGTATGAGAATTGTTTAGGATCCTCCCCATCTCTAAAGGGACCTCTTGTACTACTAATGTCCATTGTATACAACCTTTCACGTGTGACTTCTACTCTTCCCTTCTAAATCCCTCATACCTCCAGATTAATCTCCACAAAGCTTTGTTCTGACCATGTCACTTCATTATCTATAACCTCCTGTGAATCCCAGATGTCCACAGAAAGTGTTCCAATTCTGAGCTAGGGCATTGAAAACTACTCATGCTTAATATACACATGTGGATGGAATAGAAAATATATAATTAATATTACAATAAAAATCTACTAATACAAATTATTAACCCCAGTACAATGTTCTATGTCTAAACAGAATGAGAAACATGTAATAGTCATAAGGAGATATCTTTGAAACCTTCACTGCTAGAACTGCTAGCATGACCCTAAAATATTATGAGCACTTTGCTCTTTTATAATAAGTAGAGAAGTTTTGCTGGGCTGCAAATCTAAGTATGAATAAAGTAGTGACTCAAATATTCTTAGGTAGGTGGAATATTACCAACTAGAGGTCCAGTGCATGAAATTCGTGCACAGGAGGGGGGTATGTCCCTTAGCTCAACCTGTACCCTCTCCCATCTGGACCCCTCAAGGGATGTCCAACTGCCTGTTTAGGCCTAAGTGGGATCAGGACTAAATGGGCAGTTGGACATACCTCTCACAATCCAGGACTGCTGGCTCTCAACTGCTCGCCTGCCTGTCTTCCCAATTGCCATTAACTGCTTCTGCCTGCCAGCTTGATCATCCCCTTACCACTTCCCTGCCAGCCTGATTGATGTCTAACTGCTCCCTTGCCAGCCTGTTTGCCCCTAACTGCCCTCCCCTGCAGGCTTGATCAACCCTAACTGCCCTCCCCTGCAAGTTTGATCACCCCCACTGCCCTCCCTTGCTGGCCTGGTCCCTCCCAACTGCTCTCCCCTGCTGGCCATCTTGTAGTAGCCTTCTTGTATCCACATGGTCAGTCTGCCTATTACTTTTTTATTAGATAGGATAGAGGCCTGGAACATGGATGGGGGCTAGCTGGTTTGCCCTGAATGGTGTCCCAGATAAGGATGGGGGTTCCCTTGGGGTGGAGGACAACCTGGGAGAGGGGCCTATGGTGGTTTGCAGGCCAGCCAAGCCCCCCAGCAACCCAAGCGGGGGCCCTGGTATCTGGTATTTATTTATCTTCTACAATTAAAACTTTGTAGCCTGGAGGGGAACCAAGCCCTCTGCTCACTCTATGGCTGCAGCCATTTCTGTTGAGATTTATTTGTCTTCTATAAATGAAACTTTGTAGCTCGAAGTGGAGGCCTTGGCCATCCAGGTTGTGCAGAAAGCTTGGCTTCCTCCATCTCCAGGGAAATCCAAGCCTCCCTCCTGCTCTCTCTGTGGATGCAGCCACCTTGGTTGGATTAATTTGCATAATCACTCCTGATTGGCTTGTGAGTATAATGGAGTGGTGGTTAATTTGCATAGTACTCTTTTATTAGATAGGATAATAGCAACTATTCAATAATGCCTGTCTTAGCCCAATTTCCTTAGACAAAATCAAAGGTTTGTGGTAACACCTTATTAGGAATAGCAAAGGTAAAAGAAAAGGCACTATCAGGAAATATATTACCGAACTGGCCACAGTGTTGTAGCGAGGTCCATCAATTGCTCAAGTTCCCTGGATGACTCTTGAGAAGCATATAAGACCAATGAGTTTCTAAACAGTCTGGAGAAAAGGGATAAGAAAACGATTTCTTTGCTCATTCCCTTCTGGCTTCTGCTCTCTGAATAGTCAATGTTCACATCATGAGGAAAGAATTCCCTGCATCTGGTGATGTCACCTAGACCTTTCACAAATGCTGAGGAAGCTGGATCCTATGCCTTTCAGTTTGGTGCTTTGAGTCAGGAAGTGATAAAAGAAGTGAGTTTGAGGTAATGGAGCTCACAGATATGGTGGAGGTGATTGTTAATACACTGATTTTTACCACAGCAAGCAGCTAAATGAAGTCTATGCTGAAACAGTCATAGGATCCCTTTTGTGCCTGTTCTTCAGAATTAAATGGACAGTGTTCATGAAATATATACTGGAAAGAAGCAGGTTAAATAGGGAAAGTCTTCTGATCACTCAACTGACCTGAAACCTGTGAGAAGAAAGAGGAAAGGAAACAGGATTGGGCCAGGCAAGTTGACGGCTGTGATGCAGGTCTGGCAAAACCTAACCCAACTCCATAGGGTGCTTTGGAGCAACGACTGCCTAATAGAGGAGACCCACTATAGGCATAAATGGCCAGTCCCCAGTACTCCTACCATGCTCAGTGATATGCTGAGAGCTACCTTGGAAATAGTGACCCTCGTCCTCATGCCACAACAGTTTCCAAAGGTGCTATAGTTCCTGACTTTAAAATAAGTTCTTCTTGAAGTGAGATATAAGCAGGACATCTCTACAGCTCCCACACCCACAGAGATTTTGTTTGCCTCATAACAACTAGCTAAGCAAGTTCAAGGTTTGATGAGATTGATCCCCCAATTGTAAAATTAAATGCATCGTTTTCTTATTTGAACTTTCTGATTTGAGAAAGAAATTGTTGACCAATTTCTTCTAGCTAATCTGTCTGGTAAGTATATCCACCAAGTATACTTCTTTTTAGCAGTAAACTTGGCAGAAAAAAAATGGCCAAAATTATTTAGGGGAAGTTTCCATCTAGAGATATGCATAGATCTCTGTAACTAAAAAACCAAAGCTTTCATTCTCTTTGGATCAGATCAGCAATACAGAGCAGATGACAGAAAAGTGTGCCAGGTTGAGCAATGGTTATAATTATGGCAGGACTGATTGCTGGAGAAAGGAAAAAAAAACATCTAATTTGTACAGCTGGTCTTCACAGTTACTGAGAAAGACTAAAGAAGTCTGCAAATACTTGGAATGTAAAATACTAATTAGAAAACACAATTAGTAGCATTGAAAAGGATATAAGTCTGTGCAGTGAAATAAAGTTTTAAAATAAATATTTTTAATTTTATGTTTTTGCTGAATGGCAAGAAAAAAACAACAACTTCCCCACCTAGAAGAGGCTTATGAAATTATTATTTAGAAGTAGACTAGAAAGAAACCCAGGTCATAGTAAACAATTTTGTACCATCCCGTAGGGGAATCAACTTATTGGATTTTTTTTCTATTTCTTATTTATCTCCTTCTGTGTCTATACCACAGCTTTCCAGAGATTTTATTAGTGCTTTTGGCAGCTCTGGTTACAAATGGAGAACTAATGATTTCCCTATGGAGGGATCAAATATCCTTGGAGAGAAGGTTGAACTGAAAATTTTCAGGCAACTACCACATGCTTTCCTAGTATGGCAGCTGGTCTGCTGGAGAGAAGTACAGGAAGTGCCCAACCAAAGAGTAGGCTGTGTTCTAAAAGCAGCAGAGTAAAACTCATAATCTAGTACCCCATATAAAGATTTAACCATTAACAGGGATTAACTATCATTAGCGAATACTGGCTGGATCAAGTTTGTTTAACTCCTACCCTACAAGAAGTACAGAGATAACAGTGTTAGTTTAAACAAGTCTAACTTTCTATCCATTTGTGACATGTCAAAGTACTTGTCTCTAAGGGGAAATGCATTGCAAGCAAGCAGGGCCTCAAACAGACAATGTGGTCTTGCTAGGGCAATGAGAGTAAACCATGTCTCAAATTTATAGCAGCAGTAGGACAAGAAGTAGAACAAGGAGGTACATCCTGTACTATTAATACTCAGGGATGGCTTATGGGCATACAACTTACTTAGTCACACAGGGCCCCATGTTTAGAAAAAAAACCTTATCTTTGGTCACTGACTTGAAATTTTTAATAGATTATGAACAAGAGGCCCCACATTTAATTTTGCATTGGGCCCAAAAATCATGCAGCTGGTCCTGCTAATACTATCTTAAAATTAACAAAGTGCTTTTTCATACATAACCTCGCTTTATCAACACAAATGCCCATGAAGCAGTAAGTAAGACAGATGTTACTATCTCTGATTTACAGTTATATAAACAGACACTCAAAAAAGTAAGGCATTTGCTTTACAAAGTTAAATTCAAGAGCTGAACCTAAATCCATGACTTTCCATTAGCCCACTGCCTCCAGATAACCTGAACTGTGGTTCCATTATAGAACAATATAAAATAAGATGGGTCTCTTATAAAATGACAGGTTGGGCAGTGGGAATAGCTTTCTATTCTCAGTAGCTCTACATTACTGGTATTATTGCATCTCAAAATCTAAGTGACAAGATCTTGCTCCTTTTTGACAAGATCAACTTCTTTCTTTTCTACTTCTATTTCTTAACAGACCTTAATTTTTGTTTTTTGCTATTTAGTCATTACCTAAATCCCACTGATCTTCATGTATAAATGTTCTTTTCCTAATTGTCAGGGTCATATCTGGGTTTCCTATGCTTGTTTGACCCCTGTCAGTTCACAGAAATAATCTGTGATCTTGTTAGCCAAGTGTGTGGCATTTCTGGGTAACTTTTTCTAAGCTTTATACAGTAAGAAGGGAGTTCTAATTAGGAATCCTGTGAAGCATGGCTGAAAATGTTGAATAGCACATGATAAAGTACATCTATCCCTGTTAGAAAATGCCTTGGCATAGATGAGGGACAGATGAGTGATGATAAGATATCAGGTTTTGAGGATTGCAGAAGCCCCAAGAAGGTACACAACATGGCAGGAACAACCAGAGGTTTCTCACTCTGCACACTAGATATAAAGATAGTAAATTACTCAAGGGTTTAATCATAAAGGCAGTTTTTAAGCCTCTAAGGACAAGAAAATTATTTTTCTCTCTAAGGTGAATAACGGATCATATTTAGGCTACCCAGGTCTTTGGTCTTGGGGAAAAGTTATAGCCACCCTGATGGTGAATATGGCTGAACTCCAGGTGAGCTATCCTATCTAATAAAAGAGTAATATGCAAATTAACCATCACTCTGCTACACCCACAAGCCATGCCCACAAGCCATGCCCACCAGCCAATCGGGAGTGAGTATGAAACTTAATGCCAACCAAGATGGCTGCAGCCCCAGAGCAAGCAGGAGGGAAGCTTGGGTTTCCCCAGCGATGGAGGAAGCCAAGCTTTCCACACATCCTGGCAGGCCCAGGCCTCCACTCCAGGCTACAAAGTTAGGAAGCCAGATCCTATGCCTTTCAGCTTGCTGCTTTGAGACAGGAAGTGATAAGAGAAGTCAGTTAGGGGTGACAAAGTTTCAATTATAGAAGATAAATAAATCCCAACAAAAATGGTGGCTGCTATGGAACTGGAGAGGGCAGGAGGCTAGGGTTGCCCCCAGCGATGGAGGAAGCCAAGCTTCTGCAGCCTGGTCTATCTTGGCCTCTGCTACGAAGTTTCAGTTATAGAAGATAAATAAATTCCAACAGAAATGATTGCTGCCATGAACCAAGCAGGAGGCTTGGCTCTGTTCCAGGCTACAAAGTTTCAATTGTATAAGATAAATAAATCCCAGATACCAGGTCCTTTGCTTGGGTCGCTGGGGGATGTGGCCAGCTGGCAAACCACCACAGGTCCCTCTCCCAGGCTGCCCCACACCCCAAGGGAACCCCCACACTGATCTGAGACACCCTTCAGGGCAAATCAACTGGCCCCCACTCATGCACCAGGCCTGTGTCTTATCTAATAAAAGAGTAATATGCAGATTGACCATCACTCCAACACACAAGATGGCTGACCCCATGGGGTCAAAGATCCTGCCCCCATGTGAACACAAGATGGCAACCACAAGATGGCCAGTAGGGAAGGGTAGTTGGGAGGGACCAGGCCTGCAAGAAAGGGCAGTTGGAGGCCATCAAGCCTGCAGGGGAGGGCAATTAGGGGTGACCAGGCCAGCAGAAGAGGGAAGTTTGAGGTGATCGGGCTTGCAGGGAAGGGCATTTGCGGGGGGTGGAGGGGACCCAGGCTTGCAGGGAGAGCAGTTGGGGGGGACCAGGCTTTCAGGGGAGGGAAGTTAGGGGCAAACAGGCTAGTAGGGGAGTAGTTAAGGGGTAATCAGGGTGAAAAGCAGAAGCGGTTAAGGGCAATTAAGAAGGCAGGCAGGCAAGCAGTTGGGAGTCAACAATCCTGGATTATGAGAGGAATTTCTGACTGCCCGTTTAGGCCTAATCCAACTCGAGCCTAAATGGGCAGTTGGACACCCTTGAAGGGTTCCCAGATTGGAGAAAGTGCAGACTGGGCTGAGGAACACCGCTCTGCTCCCCTGTGCACAAATTTTGTGCACCAGGCCTCTATTTTACTATAATGTACCATATAGAAGAGACAGAAGTAATTATAAGATTATATTCCACTGACACCCTCAGTTTCAGAAAATTACTGAGTAAAAACAATGTGATATTTTAATAACATATTCTAAAATTCAACCTCTGCAGTACCCAGTATGGAGAAAAAAGCACTAGCACTTGAACCATTCAGATCTACAATAGATTCCAAGCTTACTTGTGCATATTTTTGTAGGCTTGGACAATTTATTTAATCTCAAATTTTTCTGATTTTCTAAGAAAGTAGGAAATAATAACATCCACATTTGTTTGTTATGAATAATAAACAACCTTATATCATAGTGCTAGACAAAGAGCATATGCTCAAAAGGGGAAGTTGCTATTATTTATTTCCCTCCAATCAAGTTGACAACCCTTGGCTTGCCTGGGAGACAATCTTTCCATCCAACTCTTCCCAGTTGCACAAAATCTATAATTGTCAATAGCCAAAGTGAGGTACAGCTCCTCCATTTCCAGGTTACAGAATCTTAAAATTGGAGAGGAGGGAATGTAGTTCTCCTTTTATGTTGGCTCAAGCCTTGGCACTCCTTTCCACCTCCTGCCCCCCACCCCCACTCACACACCAATATACGTTTTAAACTATTCTGCTGCATCCTCCGTTTCATCTATCACTGCTCCGACCCAACACTAGCGTGACCAGATTACAAGACCAACTTTATTCTCATGGAATCTGTTATTTGGGCACCACTGTGCATTACAAGGAGGGAAAGCTTACATTTGATTACATGCTGCTTTCAACACCGAGTCATTTTGTGTAAGCTGCAATTAAACATTTACAATCATTTAAGAGCAGTAAGAGAGACATGGTTTTACAACATAATTGTGATGTTGGCTTTGCAGCATTTTTCTTTGTATCTAAATATTTGTAATCATGCAATGTTGGTATATGTATAGAAGCTCCTTATCGAAGAAGAAAATGATCTATAGTTTTATAAAGGAATACTGAACTTTTTGTTACTGCCAATTTATAAATAATATTTAAAACATTTTATGTAGTCTAAGAATTTATGAGTTTTTCATGTTTTGAATTGTGACCAATACTTTTTAAAATACATTTTAATTGATTTCAGACAGGAAGGGAAAGGGAAAGAGAGACAGAAACATCAATGATGAGAGAATTATTGATCATCTGGCTTCTGCACACCCCACATTGGGGATCGAGCCACAACCCAGGCATGTGTCCTGAATGGGAATCCAACCATGACCTTCTTGTTCATAAGTTGATGCTCAACCACTGAGCCATGCTGACCATGTGAATTGTGACAATACTTTTGATTTCTATGTGCAAATGGTAACAATCAGCATCTTATTGTTATTAAAAGACTATAAACTCTTGCCATAAACTAATGAAATATAAACAGCAATTGCTTGAGTCACTTTGTAATTAACTAATGCTATCTCTCCATCAATATAACAATCTAAAGAGCTGAACTTAAAGTACAAAATTGAATAATTTTAGAAAGTTTTGCTAAATCTGTCTGCCAAGTAAGTGACCACACTTATGATTTGTGTTCCTTGCTTCCACACCTGGCTCCAGTATTCTAGTACTACAGAAGATATTTTCAAATGTTTTCAATGCAGGGAAGAAAGCCAACATAGCAAAACACACACACACACACACACACACACACACACACACACACACACAAAACAAACAAACTCATAGGATTACTAGTCAAAGGCATGGGTTCTTTATCCTACCTGCTGGAGGCTAAATGTTTGTATGCCCCCTAAATTCATAAGTTGAAATCCTAATGTCCAATGTGATAGTCTTAGAAGGTGGGAGTTTGGTCCCTAGCTTGTTTGGCTCAGTGGATAAAGTGTCAGCCTGTGGGCTGAAGGGTTCTGGGTTCAATTTCCACCAAGGGCAAATACCCAAGTTGCAGGCTTAATCCTCATAGGGGGCATACAGGAGGCAATCATTGATTCTCTGTCATTATTGATGTTTCTATCTCTCTTTCCCTCTCCCTTCCTCTCTGAAATCAATAAAAAATATTTTTAATAAAAAGAAGGTGGAAGTTTGGGACAGAGAGGGCAATGATTAAGTCATAAAGGCAGAGTCCTCAAGAATGGAATTAGTTAAGTGAAATAAGCTAGACAATGAAAGAATAATACCACATGATCTCACTCATTTATGGAAAATAAAGAACATTATAACCTGATGAGATAGATACACAAGCAGTAAAGCACCAAACAGACTGTCAAATTACAGTGGGAAGCTGGGGAGTGTTGGAGAGGGAGGGAAATAGATCAACCAAAAGACTTGTATGCATGCATATAAGCACGCCAATGGACACAAGACATTGCGGTTTGGGGATGAGGGCATGCGTCAGGGGCTAGGGGAGGCTGGGGGAAGGTCAATGGGAGGAAAAAGGGAGATATATGTATAATATATGTTATATTTTAAACAATAAAAATCATTTTTTAAAAAAGAATGGCATTAGTACTTGTGCAAAGGAGGCTCCAGAGAGCTCTCTCTCCCCTGTCACCACGTGAGGCTGCAACAAGAAGTCTCAGAAGAGGATCCTGACCCTGATCTCAGATTTCCAGCCTCCACAACTGTGATAAATAAATTTCTGTTGTTTATAGGCGGCCCAGTCTGCAGTATTTTGTTGCAGCAGTCCAAATGGACTAAGATACTACTTTTGAATTTCCTAGCATCTGATCTTAAACTAATCACTTCATCTTGCTGAGACTTGTTCTTTATTTGAATCTTAAAATTTGGCTATAGTAAACTATGGGATCTATACCAGTTATCAACTCCAGGGACCAAGTTTTCCAGAAACCTTACGTTTATATAAAATATAGGCCCACATACTACCTTCTCCACTTGCCCTGTCTTGCCTGCCATATTATAAGGAAAAATATATTCTGCTAGAATGAATTAAAGAAAATCATTAAAGGTATACATGGAAGAAGAAATGCAGCTGAATTTGTTCCCCTAACTCTGTATTAGTCAATTATTAATTCATATCAAGAACATCATGACCTTAAATGGCAAATATATGGAAACTAGACATGAAATATTTATCCCAGGTTAACCACTCAAGTTGTGGCAAACCCAAGACTAAAACTCAGTTCTCCTAACTCCAGTCTATTGTTATAAATTGCCAGGGTTTCTTAACATTAATAAGACAATGGATGAGACTTTGAGAAATTTTATTCAAGTGAATTTGAAGCCACATTGCTCATACCCTTGTGTACTTCCCAGTAATTTCTGTCCCCAAAGTATTTAGAATTCTGAAGAATGAGAAAGGTATGGATGATGAAAGGAAGCCTTTATCCTCTCAAACACCAAGCTAATCCCAAAGCCCAGAAGTTTCTTGTGACATCCATGGATGCTATAAAAAAACATCTTAATTTATTTGTTTATTTTTTGTTTGTTAATCCTCATTTGAGGATATTAGCAGGTAAAAGATCACAATCCCTCTGGAAACTGACATTTGGTTTCATTTAGAATCTTGTACAACTTAAGTGGTTGTCTCTTCTCCATGTTATTTTATATAAGCTGTCATCTCAACTACTGATTTACAATTTTAAAATGTATTTACTTTATGTTATGGAAACTTGTGCTCCTCACCCAAATCTGTTTTTATCTTCTTCTTGGTCTCAATTTGAGTGTGACATCTTTTTTTCTGCTGAGAATCTGACTGACACAGATGCTGAAAAGAGGATTTTGAAGGCCCTTTGGCTGAAAAACACAGCAACAACAGCCATGGGGAGTTCAGTGAAGAGACATTTTCCCTTAGTCTCAGATCCCTCTCTGAGTCCCCCAAGTAGATGAATCAAGCCTTGAGAAGAGATAGGGAGGAGGTCTACCTTAAAAAGAAATCTTCACCCCTGAAAGAGAGAAAGAGAGAGAGAGAGAGAGAGAGAGAGAGAGAGAGAGAGAGAGAGAGAATGAAGAGATCAGAGGAGTCCCATACATAAATACAAGTATGAACTTTCAAAATAGCAGATAAATAAATCCCATTAAATAATGGTTTTTAAAGAATGAGCCAATATAAAAAGAATGTGTGAAGGTCAAGTTCCAAGAAGTACTAGGGAAACAAACTGACTCAGGTGCCCTATAATCAATTTTTCACAGCTGGAATCACTGAGATTGTCAAGTGGGTTTCACAGTTTACCTGCAATCATAGGAACCCAGGGGCAGAAGTATTCTTAGATTTTTGCTTGGCTTTTTTGAGTCACACTGCCTCTAAGGATGTGTCCTTTTACATTTAATCCACTTGAAAAAAATATTAGTGAGTGACTGAGAACCACAAACAGGCAGTAGGATTTCCTGCAAGGAAATGAAAAAGTTACAAAATGGCTTTCCAAATAGAGAAGATAGCAAAATCCATCTTTTGGTGTTTAAAAACCTACACAAGAGCATGTCATTCAATTAACCTTAAAGATTTATTTGTAAATGACATGTTATAAATGTACTAGAGCCCCGGTGTGTGAAATTCCTGCATTTGGAGGGGGCGGAGGGTGTCCTATCTCAGCCCAGTCCAAGAGCCCTCAGGGGATGTCCAACTAAGCCATCAGTTGGACATCCTTAGCGCTGCTGTGAAGGTGGGAGAGGCTCCCACCACTGTTGCTGTGCTCACCAGCCATGAGCCCAGCATCTGGCTGAGCAGTACTCCCCTTAGGGAGTGCACTGACCACCAGGGGGCAGCTCCTGCATTGAGCACCTGCTCCTGGTGATCAGTGCATATCATAGCGACTGGTCATTTTACCTTTGGGCCAAGACTAGCTCTCCAACATCCCCCGAGGAGTCCTGGATTACAAGAGGGTGCAGGCCAGAACAAGGGACCCCCCATCAATGCATGATCAGGGCCGACAAGGACCATAGGAAATTGGCTAGCCATGGAGGGATCACAGAAGGGCTCCAGGGAGTTTCTGGCCCATCTCGTTAAGTCCGGCTGGCCAGAACCCAGCAGCAAGCTAACCTACTGGTTGGAGCATCTGCCCTCTGGTGATCAGTGCCTGTCATAGCAAGTGGTTGAGCAGCGTTAGCATATCATTAGCACATTATGCCTTGATTGGTTGAACAGCTGACTGGACTACCAGACACTTAGCCTATTAGGCTTTTATTATATAGAATACTGTAAGGGCATGCATCTAGAGTTTTTGTTTATTTGAGAGAGAGAGAGAGAGAGAGAGAGAGAGAGAGAGAGAGACATCAATGTGAGAGAGGAACATCAGTTGGAAACATCAGTTGGATGCTTCAAGTATACACCTAACCAGTGATCTAACCCCCAACCTTTTGGTGTGTGGAATGACAGATACTCCTACCAACTAAGCCACCAATCCAGGGCTAGACTTTACTTTTGATCATAGATTATAATTAAAATCAGTGTTGAATTCTAATATCATAGAACTAGCTGTCCAGCTAATATCCATAGCCCAAGGTAACTTAATAATCATAACAAGACAGTATTTTTAATTAAATAAATGTAACATGAAATATATTATAATAATATATGTAATTCATGTAATAATATTGGAGGTGGGACAATTTAGAGCCTTACTCATAATGAAGTATTAATTATTAACCAGGTTAAATAGTTTCTTTTTAGAGCTTAAAAAAACTCATCAAATTGGAATTCTCCTGTGAAGTGTGTTCATATTAAAAATTATATTAACATTTGAAAGAACTTTTTAAAATGTGGGCATGATTTTTTCCCAGGGTATTATATAAAACAACATATCATATTTCTTACTAGGATGTGCTAGCAGTAGGGATGTCTGAGACCTTCTCAACATGTTTGGTCAACACCTATCCACAACCTTTTAAGATGACTCTAGTTCACTTTATAAATGGAAAATAACTGTTCTAATACTTTTCAACATGGGTATGAGTGCTCTTGTGGAGTTGCCACTACAGTGATCAACTTGTGTATCTGTGCCTGTGAACATGCACATACAGTCACATGTTTAGGAAAAGTTCTCTTTAAATTGGCAAAAAGGGGCTCCATTCATAAATCTCTGTTTTTGTCAGAAGAACCATATCTTAATTCTCAAACTGGCATTAAGACACTCTAAAAGCACACCTTACACTCTTTCCATTTCATTTCCAGGCATTAATCTTCTCCATTCTGTACCTCCTTATCTATTTATCCATCTATTGGCCCTTTCCACACATTTGATCATGTTGTCCTCACTTCTTTCCTCCTAATCAAATTCTATCCATTATTTATGCCTCAGTTTAAATTCTTCTTCTTCTATTAAATGATCCTAAAATATTTCAGCCCAATATTCACCCTCTCCTGTTCTCATCTGGCATTGTGAGTCTGTCTTACTAATTTTAAAATGAATTATTCACTACCTTATGAGAGATATATATTAATATTAATATTGAAGCTAGCCTTTTAGAGTTTTATCATTTTACTATGTCTGTAATTACTGGAACTTGCCTGAGTGAATCTGTGTGTGTATGTGAAACAAGAAATTCAAACAAAATACAAATAAGGGCAGGAAAGAGATGAAATAAAACTTTTCAATTACATAAAGGTCTATATTTATTTCTTTTTTATTTTTTTACTAAGGTGCACAAAATTTGTGCATGGGGGGTGTCCCTCAGCCCAGCCTGCACCCTCTCTAATCTGGGACCCCTCGAGGTATGTTTCACTGTCCATTGAGGCTCTATCCCTGGGCCTAAATGGGCAGTCAGACATCCCTCTCACAATCCAGGACTGCTGGCTCCCAACTGCTTGCCTGCCTGCCTTCCTGATTGCCCTTAACCACTTCTGTCTACCAGCCTGATCACCCCCTAGCCACTCCCCTGCCAGCCTGATTGATGCCTTACTGTTCCCCAGGAAGGCATTCTGATGCTGCTTATAAAATAACAGCATTATTGCATTATTGATCATAACAGGTGCAATACTTGGAAGATAAATGCCTCCTAATCATGTAATGAACTTATGAACCATAACTATTTGATATTTTATAATACTCAAAGCTCTTCCAAATATATTACTCATGGGCTTATCACAATGTTGAAGCAGACCCTATTACTGTTGTTGTGTAATAGAAGAAAAGATGGAGGTTAGCTGAGATTCCGTGACCTGAGCAAGATCTCAGAGTGAAAGGAATGAAAGAATATTACTATAGTTTCTTTCTACTTGTCCATCTGCCTTGGTTATAAATGGAATTATGCCTTATTCCCAAGAATTAGGCTCCACCTTTTGGCCCAGTGCTGATATCTAAGCTTCAACCCTTGATCCAGCACCTTAAAATCTGCATATATTCCAGACTCTAGAGTCTGCTATGACCTGTGATATAAAAGCCTGATCCCTGAATAGAAACCTCCATGGCTTAGCCTTTTCCCCAAGGCAGACCTCCCTGACTCACTGCCTTCAACTTCCTGAAAGCTACTCAACTCCACAGAACCTGTGGATATTCTTAGTCCACCAGTCCCTCCCTCTATGTCAAGCATATCAAACTCAAAGGCTAGCATGAGCCAAATAAATGAGGCATGAAGCCTGTGGGCCATGAGTCTGAGATGCTTGCTCTACATCTTCTTCATCACCCAGTACTAACTGATTCCTCATCTGGAAGGTGTAATCACAGAATACATGCAGTACTATGTGTTTTGTTTTTGTTATTTTTCAAGATCAGACAGTGTTGAGTACCTACAATAATATATATCCCTCCACTTGCCCCAAATAAGAGCTTCCCTCCTGTTTTTCAGTCTTCTGTTGCTCACTGAGCCATGCCCAGTTCTGTCTGGAAATATTGCAATGGTGACATTAAAATTTCCCTCTTCAAATTCCTGCTCTGAGTGAAGGTCCATTCCACGCCTCTTCAAAGCAATAAAAAAGTGAATCATAAGAGACTTTCAATGACAAACATGTTCAACCCATGGTGTAATCCCTTATGATTTTGAAGAACTATTTTCATAACATTATTTTCTCTGAGTAAATTTAGATTGTGTGGATAATAATGTGGTCGGTGCCACAGGAAACTACAAATATCAGCGAACAACCTTTAATAAGACATAAAAATTCTCAATATGTGTTCGTACTGGTTTCCCATAAGAACAGATATTTCACAAGAAAAAGGGCAAAGCCGCCAACTAATCTTCAGATCAGAAGCAGGCACTAGGAGTGTTCCGGCCACTGCACAGAGATATCAAAGCTAGCACTTTGTCTTTTGATAAAGTATTGCCCTTTTCCCCCAAGTAATATCTAATTATTAATGCTCTTCCCAAGAATAGTAATATCCGTGCCCATGTGCTCATTGTCAGGAGCTCATTCTGATGTGTGTCGTTGTCACAGAGCGGACACTGGCTAATAATTATAAGGGCTTCTCTATTTTGTGAATAAAGAAAAGGTTATTAGCAGAGATATTGTTTCAGGGTGCCATTTCCAGATGTGTTATATAAAACCAGCTCTCACCCAAAAGCCACCTTTATTTTTTTTCTAATGAACTAATATTAGAACAATGGAGCAAATGGTATGGGTAAAAAGACATGGAGAATCTGAAAATCAAAATCTGAATCTAACCAGTCCTTATTATTAGTATGAATTTGACTTAAAAAAAATTTTTAGGCCTCAGTATCCTCATCTGTAAAGTAAGCACACCAGTACTGCTTAGTTTATTATTATGAGGAAAAAATGGCTGAAAGTATATTTTTTTATTAATGTATTAAATGTGTACATATCTTCCCATTGCCTCCCCACTCCTTACATGTCCTAATCCCCAAGTGTCTTGTATCCATTGGTTATGCTTATATGCATGCATACAAATCCTTTGGTTGATCCCTTATCTACCCAACCTCTCCCTAACCTTCTACTGTAATTTGACAGTCTGTTTGATGCTTTACTGCCTCTCCATCTATCTTCTTATTCATCAGTTTATAATGTTCTTTATGAGTGAGATCATGTGATATTTTTCTTTCATTGTATGCCTTATTTAACTTAGCATAATGCTCTCCAGTTCCATCCAGGTTGCTGCAAATGGTAAGAATTCCTTCTTTTTTATGTCAGCATAGTATTCCATTGTGTAGCTGTACAATAGTTTTCTGATACAGTCACCTGCTGACGGGCACCTAGGTCGTTTCCAAATCTTATCTATCGTAAATTGTGCTGCTATGAACATAGGGGTGCATAAGTCCTTTTTGATTGGTGTTTCTAGTTTCTTGGGATATATTCCTAGGAGTGGGATTACTGGTCAAATTGGAGTTCCATTTTTAGTTTTTTGAGGAAACTCTATACTGTTCTCCACATTGGCTGCACCAGTCTGCATTCCCACCAGCAGTGCACGAGGGTTCCTTTTTCTCCACATCTTCTCCAACACTTGTTGTTTGTTGATTTGTTGATGATTGCCATTCTGATAGGCATGAGATGGTATCACATTGTCGTTTTGATTTGCATCTCTCAGATAATTAGTGATTTGAACAGGTTTTCATGTGTCTCTTGGCCTTCCTTTTGTCTTCTTTCAAAATGAAAGTATATTATAAAACCTTATCCTATATAATAAAAGTCTAATATGCTAAGTGTCTGATCATCCATTCAACCAATGAAAGATAATATGCTAATAATATACTAAGGCAATTCAAGCACTAGCTATGATGTGCACTGACTACCAGGCTGCAGACAGTTGACCAGTAAGTTAGCTTGCTGCTGGAGTCTGGCCGATCGGGACTGAGTGAGACGGGTCGGACATATCCTGGAGCTCTCCTACGGTCCCTCTCAGCTGACCAACCTCCCATGATTGTGCACCAGTGGGGTCCCTAAGCCTGGCCTGAACCTTCTTTCAATCTGGGACCTCTCAGGGGATGTCAGAGAGCTGATTTTGGTCCGATTCCACAGACCAGGCCGAGAGACCCTACTGGTGCATGAATTCGTGCACTGGGCCTCTAGTACAAATATAAGTGATTATTATTCTTATACTGACATTCTGAGATAGAGCTTGCAAAGAAGCACAGTTAGACAGAGAGTTGCTGGCAGATAGTAATATTAAACTATTCCAGAAGTCACAAGGAAGGAGAGCGGTGTGCTAGTATGGTTCAGATCACTTCCTATCCAAAAAGTATCATCACAATAAGAATCTTTAAATAGCAGATACAGGTCACATGGTTTAAGAAATATTTGAGCCTTATAAAATCATGTCCATCAGCATTAAAGAACTTGAAATTTGTTTTAATAAAATTTAAATATGGATGAAATCCATGCACTTCTAGTATCTCATCAAATAAATATATCTGTATGACTAAAGGCAGAAATTTTTTTCCAGTGATAGAAATTTTAACCTTTTACTTTTCTGTTCCTTTCATTTGAACCAATGAAGAAACTCAGCGAGCATCCAGATTGAGCAATATATTTCAAATGAAGGCAGGCATGTAATGCACAATTTCTACCCAAAGACATTCAAATTATATTATGAAGCAAAGTCTGCGCTCTTCCCGAGTTATCAAAGACACCTCAATACAGTCATGGTCACTCATATTTGCACCTTTAACCCCAAAAGTTATGAACAGTTCTAAATATCCTATCAACACAATACTGCAGTCTGCCAATAAGAAAATATACAGTCACTTACTAGGTACTTGCTCTATGCCAGACAGAGTGCCAATCACTGAGAAGAGAGAGATGAACAATACATTAGGTTCATCAGATTCCCTAGTCAACTGATTCGCAAGGCTCATCCTCCATCATTGCTGCCATCATGTGTGCAGTAAGGAAGGGAGATTGCAAGTGTGACACTTGTGGGTCCCTTCTAGATCCTGTGCTTTGGTGACTCCAACTGTGGCCACTGCTCTCAACCTCCTTCAGTTCCTAAATAGAGCTTCTTGTCTCTAGGATGGCCTGCTTTCTGTGTCTAGAAGATCATATCTCCAGGTATCCTTTTTGCTTCCTTTCTCATGTGAAAATATTCATGAGTACAAGTGGAAAAAAATATAAAGGAAGAAAAAAGGCTTTTCCTGTCTACTGGAAAATATGTGAGGGAATAAGAATTTGTTTATTTGCCTATTCATTAAAACAAGAGCTACTGAGTACTAAAGACTTTCTGAGATGAATGTAAGTTTTTGGAGACACAAAGATGGAAAAAGACACTTTCTGCTGAAAAGCAAGCCCTAGTACAGTAGCAGGGTGCAGGCATATGAATAATATGGTGACGCTAGGCACATGTTATAGTGAATGTGAGTACTAGGATCAATGGGAGCACTAAGGGGGATACTGCATATTTCTAGAGTTTTGTGGAAGGAAGGTATAAGCCTCACCAGACCTTTGAGGGGAGGACGGAAAATTGGAAGTCAAAAGAGGAGGAGAGAGGAGCTCTAGGATAAGAAGAGTTTTAGACATCAAAAGCTATGGCTCAGGGACTCTAAACATACAACATTGTAAAGAGAGGCCAGAAAGAAGAGGCTGGGAAGGTGGTTGGCTTTGAAGGCTTTGGACAGTAGAATATGGGGTTTGGACTTTTATTCCTTGGGCAGAGAATTTAAACAAGAAAGTGATGCATACAAATTTGAGTTTTGGTAATATTCTTTTGAAGACTGTAGACAATGGATTACAAAATGGAAACAGACTTCAGCTAATGATTTATTAGATTAATGGAAATGATAAATGTGAGAAAATAAGAAGTAATAAATTCAAATTTCCCTACCTGGTTTGACTCAGTGGATAGAGCCTGTGGACCAAAGGGCCCCAGGTTTGATGCCGGTCAAGGGCACATATTTTGGTTGCAAGCTCTTCCTGGCTCAGGCCCTGGTCGGGGCTTGTACAGAAAGTGAGCAATTTATATGTTTCTTTCACAATGGTGTTTCTATTTGTCTTTCCCTCTCTCTTCTATTCTCCCTAAAAATCAATGGAAAACTATTCTTGAGTGAGGATTAACAAAAATATATAAATAATTAACAAACAAATAAATACATTTAAAAGCAAGATCTTTCAGAGGTAAAATCAGTACCACAAGGCAAAGTGAATGTGGGGAGTGAGTAGCCGATGGAAATAAATAACTCAGATGTTTTTCTCCAAGGTAAATTATTGAGTTGGAATATCACTGACTGAAATGGGAAGAAAAATATTTTAAAAGAAGTAGTAAAGAACAAAGATGAACAATTTGGTTTAAAGTTTACTGAGTTTGAAGTAACCAGTGTCATCTACCTGCTGTCTAAGAGCAATTGGAATTACACGTCTGGAGAATACCAACTGAATACATTAATTGTATCATTAGCATAAATACTTCATGGTTGAGAAAATACATGAGGGCAAAAATAAAAATAAAACCCAACTGAGGAATAGGATGAATGATGAGTAGGAGGAATCTATTCCATAGTCATAGCCATGACCTTGGACTAATACATATTAAGTATTATTATATGTTTAAGACCATCCTCAAAGAGGCCAAAATCCTACCAAGGAAAAAAATGAATCTGAACAAAAAGCAGGCTGCAGGATGTGATGCCTTTCCTAACTCTTTTTCCTTTGCTGATCTTTTCAAACAATGGAATTTTAAATGCACATATATTTTGTTAATGTCGCCAATGCATTAGTTCATTCTTTGATTTCTTTGTCAAATAGAAAACTTCTTTCACAGTACCGATATACAGCCATCATCTAGTGGCAAAATCTGGTAACTACAGAACTGTAAGTTGGGGGTGAGAGCAGTTCCTTGGCAGTTTTAAGAATTATGCACCCTTTCAGTAGTCCATGATGAGAGAGAATGGAAAAAAGCAGGTTTTCTATGATTTTAAAAATATTTTTAAATTTATTTCAGAGAGGAAAAGAGAGGGAAAGAGAGAGAAATATTAATGATGAGAGAGAATCTTTCATCGCTGCCACCTGCATGTCCCCTACTGGGGATTGAGCCCAAAACCTAGCATTTATCCTTTCTGGGAATCGGATGATAAATTAATGCTCCACCACTGAGCCACACCAGCCAGGCTAATTTTTATGAGCATTAATTATGGGAAATAGAAATTTAGATATTATGCATGCCTTTCCTTTGAGTGCTCTAGGGAACCATAGTATGAGCTAGAGCTTCTGTAGGGTTATTTGGTCTCTGGTGTCATGGCAACACCTAATTAGATTGATAGAAAATGATCAGTACCCACTTTATCATGCCCTACAGAGCTTTATAGGATCTAGCCATTGGCCCTCTCTCCAATCTTTTGTCACTTTAACCTTTGACCATTACAATGCAACCACAGAGACCTCCTTGCTATTACTTAAATATAAATTCATTCCTGTTGCAGGGCTTTCTATTTACTATTTCACCTCTTCCACCACCAATTCTTTCTACCACTTCTCCTTCTCCTCTTAGGTCTTTGTTTCAATATTCTCTTCTCAGAGAGATCTTCCCTGATAACTCTAACTCAAAACCCTTCTTCCCCCAGTTTACTTCCTCCTTGGTACTTAGAACTATCTGAAATTGTATTTTTCACTTACTTGGCAAAAAAAAAAAAAAAAAAAAGAAAAATATCCAAATCTACAGTGCAAATTCCATGAGAGAATGAATTTAAACTGCATTGTTTGCTAGCACCTAGAGGAGCTCTGTCACATAAAAGGTGTTCAATAAATTATTGAGGACTGAGTGAATTAATCCAGGAAATGCCTGGGCAGTGTCTGGGCAAAAGACAGAGTTGAACAGACTGCAATCTATACAGGATCATGTGATGACAAGATTCAGGCCAAAGATTTTGATATACAAGCAAGAAGGCCCAGCATGTACTGGATACGTGCTGCTGAAGGTTTGCTAACCATGTGTGGCCAAGACAGATAGTGTGAACTTGAGGCTTACTCAACC
Source organism: Lasiurus cinereus (assembly GCA_011751065.1). NCBI lineage: Eukaryota > Metazoa > Chordata > Mammalia > Chiroptera > Vespertilionidae > Lasiurus > Lasiurus cinereus. The sequence continues at coordinate 11,481,593 of JAAGEH010000286.1, read as the reverse complement.
GTTAGGAATCTAAGCTCAAATAACAGATTGAAAGTGGTGGAGGGGTTACAATAGAGGCTACTTTATAGGAAGTAAGTTCTCAATCCCCCTCCAAGCAATTTATTTATCTACTCAAAAGACCTATATCAACAAGGACTTGTATGCCCTAATAAGAGATGAAGTAAAGAAGATCTGCATGCATCAGTTTATTAAGATTGAAACTAGACCACTAACTTACACCATACACAAAAATAAACTCAAAATGGATAAAGGACTTAAACATAAGATGGGAAACCATGAAAATATTAGAGGAATCCATAGATAGCAAAATATCAGCATATGTCATAGAAATATTTTTACTGATACAACCCCTAAGATAATTGAAATTAAGGAGAAAATAAACAAATGGTACTACATCAAAATAAAAAGCTTCTGCACACACAAAAAAACACAACACATCAACAAAACAGTAAGAGAGCTCACTACATGGGATAACTTATTTGCCAATGTTATATCCGATAAGGGTTTAATTGCCCAAAATTTGCAGGGAACTCATACAATTTAACAAAAGGAAAATAAACAATCCAATAAAAATATAGACAAAGGACCTAAATAGACACTTTTCAAAAGTAGACATACAGAAAGCCAAGAGACATATGAAAACATGCTCAGAGAATCCAAGATGGCGGCATAGGTAAACACCTACACTGCTGCCTCGCACAACAATTTCAAAACTATAACTAAAAGACAGAACGGACATCATCCAGAACCACAGGAAAGCTGGCTGAGTGGAAGTTCTACAGCTAGAAGGAAAGAAAGGGGCTCACAGAAACCCAGAGGAGCTGCAAAAAGCTGAGGTATGGAGATGCGCACGCTGAGAGAACGGGTGCCAGAGTACCTGGCTGGTTTTCTCTGGCAGGAGGGAAACGGAGACTCCCAACGGCATTGAACCCCTTATCTTACGACACTAAACGCCAGATCCAGCCGAAACTCATTCGGGGGTGAAAGGGGGGGGTTTGGACTGTGAAAAGGGAGAGGTATGTGGAAATTTAGGGGAGTCGCGGGGGATCAGAGGCCTGATGGCGCGCGGCACTGCGTGGAGGACAGATTGCTGATTGTAACGCTGGCTTTCGCGAGTGGGCAGGAGGCAGACCCTCCCAACTGTGCCACTTCTGACTCCACTAAGCCCCTGTTACGGGTGAAATCCTGGAGACCTAGACTTGTGTGGTCCTGGCACGCAGGAGAGCTGGAAAGGCAGTGGTCTAGAGGCACTACGGGCACGCAGTGCACAAGGACCACTCCAGCTATTACCCAGTCACGTGAGACTCAGGGGCCGTGGAGGGCTGGGCCGACTGGAAGGCAAGGCGGTCCCTTAAGCCCTGAGACTCCACCCATCCCAAGCTCAACAGAGGCTTCTTCGGTTTTGCAAGTCTGGTATCATAAGGCTGAATTCAACACAGAAGTTTCCCTGGCATAGTGAAAATGCCGAGACAAGGGAAGGGATCACAAACAAAGGAAATAGAGGAAAACAAATGACTGGATAGAGAGTTCAAAACCATGCTTATAAGGTTTTTCAAGAATATGCTAGAAAAGTTGGATAAATTTATCAAGTCCCAAGAGGAGATGCAAAAGGACCAACTAGAGATGCTGGATAAATTTAGCGAGTTCCAAGAGGAGATGAAAAAGGAGCAACCAGAGACACTGACTGAAATAAAAAAAAATATTATACAGAGTCCTAATAGCAGACTAGAGGAAGGCAAGAATCAAGTAAAAAATTTGAAATATAAAGGAGCAGAAAACACTCAACTGTAAAAGCAAGAAGAGAAAAGAATCCAAAAATGTGAAGATAATGTAAGGAGCCTCTGGGACAGCTTCAAGCGTACCAACATCAGAATTGTAGTGGTGCCATAAGAAGAGAGAGAGAAAGATACTGAAAACCTATTTAAAGAAATAATGACTGAAAACTTCCCACATCTGGTAAAAGAAATGGACTTACAAGTCCAGGAAGCACACAGAACTCCATATAAAAGGAATCCAAAGAGGACCACACCAAGACACATCATAATTAAAATACCAAGAGCAGAAGACAAAGAGAGAATATTAAAAGCAGCCAGAGAAAAACAGTTCATTACCTACAAGGGAGCACCCATACGACTGTCAGCTGATTTCTCAACAGAAACGATGCAGGCCAGATGGGAGTGGCAAGAAATATTCAACATGATGAATAGCAAGAACCTACAACCAAGAATACTCCATCCAGCAAAGCTATCATTCAGAATTGAAGGGCAAATAAAGAACTTCACAGAGAAGAAAAAGCTAAATGAGTTCATGAATTCCAAACCAGTATTATATGAAATGCTGAAAGGTAGTCTTTTAGAAGAGGAAGAAGAAAAAGGTAAAAGCCAAAAAATTATGAACAATAAATACATATCTATCAACAAGTGAATCTAAAAATTAAGTAAATTAAAAATTTGATCAGCAGAATAAACTGGTGAATATAATAGGATCAGGAGCACAGAAAGGGAGTGGACTGATAATTCTCAGGGGGAAAGTGGAGAGGGGTGTACAGGGAGAGACTGGACAAAAATCATACACCTATGGATGAGATCAATGGGAGGGAGGTAAGGGCAGAGGGAAGGGTGGGAGCTGGGTGGAAGGGTGCTATGGAGGGGAATAAAGAGAAACAAATGTAATAATCTGAATAATAAAGATTTAATTTAAAAAAATAAATAAATAAAACATGCTCAAATTCATTTGAGAAATGCAAATCAAAACAACAATGAGGTACCATCTCATACCTATCAGAATGGCTATCATCAACAAAGGACAAGTGCTGCCCTAACTGGTTTGACTCACTGAATAGAGCATCGTTTGTGGACTGGAAGGTCCCAGGTTTAATTCTGGTCAAGGGTATGTACCTTGGTTGTGGGTACTCCCTATTAGCAGGTATGTAGGAGGTGGCTGATCAATGTTTCATTAATGTTTCTGACTCTCCGTCCCTCTCTCTTTAAAAAATCAAATATATATATATATATTTAAAGGACAAGTGCTAGTGAGAATGCAGGGAAAAAGAAATCCTCATGCATTGCTGGTGGGAAGGCAGCCAAGTGCAACCATTGTGGAAACAATATGGGATTTCCTCCAAAAATTAAAAATGGAACTTCCATTTGACCCAGTGATCCCACTTCTAGGAATATTTCCCAAGAAATCAGAAACATCAATCAGAAAAGATATATGCACCCCTATGTTCATAGCAGCACAATATGCAATAGCTAAGATTTGGATATAGCCTAAGTTCCCATTAGCAAGTGAGTGAATTAAAAACAAACAAACAAAAGAACAGTGGTACATCTATATAATGGAATACTATACTGCTGTAAAAAAGAAAGAACTCTTACCATTTGCAACAGCATGGATGGACATGGATAGCATTATGCTAAGATAAATAAGCCAGTCAGAGAAAGATAAATATCATATGATCTCTCTCATTTGTGGAATATAATGAACAAAAGTAGATCCAGAGACACAGAAGCATCAAATAAACTGTCAAACCTTAGAGAGAAGGCAGGGGAGGGTGGAAGACATGGAGCAGGTTGGGTGGGTAAGAGATCAACCAAAGGCCTTGTATGCATGCATAATGCATAACCAATGGATAGAGACAGTAAGGGGGATGAGGGCATATGCTAGGGGTGGGAGTGGTTGGGGAGAGGTCAATGGAGAAAAAAGGATAAATATGTAATACTTTAAACAATAAAAAAATTAAAATTAATAAAAGGTTGATGGCATGGTCAGGATCAATATAACCTATCTTGCTGACTTTATGGGTAATAATTAGCAACAGCAAGACTGGAGAGAATTTATGTCTGATCTATGATACCAAGAATCACTTTGCTGTCTTATCGGATGATACATGAAGAGGCCAAGTATAAGTTATGAAAAATGAAAAAGGGCCTGTGAGCACAAAAGGAATCCCTCATCTGGTGACCCATGATACTTGCACCACTCACTACTCTGGGCCCTTTATTAAGACGAATGATAACATTCACCTTGCAAAATTACTTATTTTATCACATTGGACAATGGTAACTGGAGTATGGTGACTGGAGGTGCTAACCTGGGAAGAACTGGTGGGATTACCTACAGAAAAACCCCCTGGTTATTTTAACATAGTTCATGTGAAAAATGCCAATGGCAACAGCTTTTCCAACCAGCTCTCCAACATTTTTGTTATTGTTAAAGGCAACAGATCATGGATTTGTTTTTCCTGTGGAAAGAGTATCCACCTTGCCATTGCTGCCAAGAGAGACAAGAGGCCAGCAGCCAAATAAAGTGGGTGAAATGATTGGAAAGTGAGAATGATTGGAAGGGTCCTTGTACTTAACAAAAGACCATGCAGCATAGAAAGAAATGGAGATTCCTCCAGGATATACTACCATTATGTCTGATTCCATAGGCCTGTGGAACTCTACAACTATACTTTTAAATTAGTACATAAGTATAATGTGTGCATTCTGAAGATATGGTTTTTGACATATACTTATTCTTGTGTTTTACAATAGTAAAACACGTTTACATATGACCTCCTTTATTCTCACCTATAATTCTGTTGAGTAGTAGGCAGAATAGGTTTCTACATATTATTATATTTTAAAAACTTTTTATTATAGAATATTTAAAATCCACAAACAGAGAATAACATAATGAACTCCATGTACCTATCATCCAGCTTCTACAGTTATCAAGTACTAGAGGCCTGGTGCACAAAATTCATGCATGGGTAGGGTTCCCAGGCCTGGCCAGCGATCAGGGCTGATCAGGGCCTGCTAGCTGCTGGCCGAGGCCTTCCTTCCACAGCTGCCAGCTGCCAGCTGCTGGCTGGGGCCTGCCTTCATTCTGCACCACCCCCTGGTGGTCAGTGCATGTCATAGCAAGTGATCAAACTGGTCTCCTGGTCAAACTCTTGAGGGCACAATTTGCGTGTGTGCCCCCTGGATATAGCATCCAGCCTCATGGAGGGGCTGATAGGCCCAGACACTCCAACGGCAGTGGATCCAGCCTTGCTGCTGGGCTCTCCTGGCCCCTGGCCAAGCGGACAGGCCCAGACACTCCAGCAGCAGCACAGTGGTGAGGCTGGATCCACCCCCTCTGGCGGTGGATCCAGCCTTGCTACTTGGTCCTCGTGAACCCCAGCCTGGCCGACAGGCCCAGACACTCCAGCAGCTCCATCTTTGTTTAGTTAATTTGCATACCCACTCCTGATTGACTGGTGGGCGTAGCAGATTGATGATCAATTTGTATGTTTCTCTTTTATTAGCGTAGGTAATCAATCTCACAACCTATGCAGACATGTAAAATGAAAAAAAAATTAATAAAATCTCAGTGTGGATCAGAAGAGAAAATTTTTATTTTTATTTTATTAACAGGGTTTTTTATATCATCTCCACAGAGAAGATGACTTGCCCAAAACATTTACCTAGTCTTAGAACTGAGACTAGAATTTATGGTGTAAGAGCGAGATGGAGAAGATTTGAATATGGACAGCTACATTCTTCACTAGGACTTTGAAGAATATGGCAATTCTCTAGTTGTGTGTGTGTATGTGTTTATTTTACAAAAAGGTAGGCAACTGTCTCTTTAGAATGATTTCTTCTAAGTCCTGCTTGGTGGATCCTTGCAGATCTTAGATCTAGTGCAATTAAATATTTTACCAAAACAAACACCCGGTGTACTTGGAAACCTTAAGCTATGAGGAAATGGCTTGTGAAGATGCACCAGAGAGAAGCAACGAGTTGCAGCTGTCCTCTGGAACCTTACACCACCTGAACTCTCAGGAAGACAAATGTGATTGAAGCTCATGCTTCCATTTTAAAACATGGCTGGCAAAACAGATTTCTGTCTTGGGCTGCTGAAAGTGACATACAAAATGTTGATTGATCCCCCATTTATTTTATTTTTAAAGTGTTTGCCAATATTGGTTGTGTGGGACTGCCACACTGCCAGCAGCATTGAAATTCCCTTCGCTGAGCTAAGAGTCCCATCCTATCTCAATTACAGTATTTTAAACCTTTTCCAATAATGACCCAACTAGGAGACTGTCTGAAAGCAAGTAGGCAAGGATTCCATTGGCTAAGTTGCAGATATTAATGTGAATCCATCTGGAAAATATGGCATGGGGCTCTTAATGTCTCATTAATGGGCTCAAGGTCAGGCTCTGTCAGGGCATTTTTGTAGTTCTATATCTCTCTTTTAGTTAGGTCCTCTTGAATGTAACAAGATGTTTGTTACAATACAAGCAAAATCACATGTACTTCTTCATAGAAGTCTTATAAAACCACAGGTACTTCTTCATAGAAGTCTTCTCATAAAACAGTCCGCAAATGAACTCTGCTATGCCAAGGAAAATAAAAGTGCTGCAAAGAATATTTAACATTTGTAATGCAAAGCATTTTGTAATTCCCTATTTGCCAAATCTCTCTTGAGAAGAGGTCAGTAACTTTCTCTGTTTCAGAAGACTGGAAAAAACCAAGTCAGGCTTAGAGAAAGGGAGTTACATTTTATCAAGGGCAGGGACAAAGAAAAATATGCCTTTCAAATTCTGACCGCCCCTGCCACATGGAGGAAACCTTTTCCATTTATACTTTTCCTAGCTCTTTTGTTTCCCAAATTTAGAATGAGACTTCCAGGCCTTCTGGGAAAGAAGGCCTACATACTGGGAAGGGGCCATGAGACCATATCTCAAAACCTGGCCTGGTGTCAGCATTGACAACTCTATCTGGGGCATAGTCCATGGCCTCTCTGGAATGAGAGTAATTTTATTTTCCTTATTATTTAAGAAGCCAAAATAGTAGGGTTAAAATTTCAAACAGCAGTTTTTAATATAAGATGGATGCCTCATTCCCCACTGGTTTTATGTACATGAGTCAAATCATTGACTCTTTTGGGTCATTGTTGCTGAGGGAGTTGTATTGACCCAGAGGACTATAAACTTGGTAGAATTAATTCTCTGCTGAATAAAGTCAGTGGACCTATTTATAAGATAAGGGCCCAGAATGAGGGCCAGGATTAATCTTTAGAGGGTCCTTCCTAAGAGTCCTGGACTCTATTTTGCCTGGGCTGTCTTAAGCCAGATGTAATGAAGACACATCGGAATCCCATAGACCTTGACTGCTGTGGGGTGGTCCTTTCCAGGTAGGCGTCAGTCCTTGTGTGGCAAATTTCTTTACCCAAACAGAGTCACCAGGGTGGAAGGATGGACTGGATCAGAAGTTGGTATAGGCAGAGTACCTTGGACATGATTCTGTACTGCTTTCTGGGTAGACTGTAAAACCTGTAAGAACTTGAGTAAGAATTGGTTATGGATTTCAGCTTTTCTAGATTGGGTTTTCATATAAGCTGGTGAGGTGGGTAGATCAGGGTTTGGAAGAGTCAGTAGAATCTGTAGAGACCCCACTGGTTTTGGGGCAGACTCCCAGGTTGCTTCATTTGCAGCCTCGTTCCCTCTTGCTTATGGGGAATCTCCTTGTCTCACATAGGTAGAGATGGAAAGATTTAATTACATCTGGTAATGTTAGTTGGCCCATCATCCTTGCTCTGCTCATATCTGTCTAACTGCCTAATATATTACCTCAAGGATCCTGGCTCTGGATTCTTTTAGGGAAAATGGACATTGGTGAGTCCTTCTAGCTACTTCCTGCTGAGGCAGGTCAGAGGTTTCTCTCAGAGCCAAGAGATTCTTGCTGTCTGTCAGAGGGACAATGAAGCCTGGGCACAGAAGGAGGTGGGCTTGTGACCTGGTGGAGACAAACTGTAACAACTGGTCCGGTGGAAGGGAAAGAAAACCTTTCAGTTTTAATAACTTCTATTGAAATAGAATTTTTCTCCTCAAAATTATTCCCATGTTTATCAAAAGAGCCAAATCAAGACTAATTTATCTATTGTATTTAATTTGGCCTGATTGTTTGCATTAACATAACAAGATTGGTAACTGACTACCTTTGCCAGAATTTCATGATTGAATCTTTTTTT
>JAAGEH010000286.1:11325723-11468589 GCA_011751065.1 Lasiurus cinereus | reverse complement strand
TTGTAGGTAATGAACTGTTTTTCTGTGGTTGCTTTTAATATTCTCTCTTTGTCTTTTGCTCTTGGTATTTTAATTATGATGTGTCTTGGTATAGTTCCCTTTGGATTCCTTTTATATGGGGTTCTGTGTGCTTCCTGGACTTGTAAGTCTATTTCTTTTACCAGATGTGGGAAGTTTTCAGTCATTATTTCTTTAAACAGGTTTTCAGTATCTTTCTCTCTCTCTTCTTCTGGCACCCCCACAATTCTGATGTTGGTACGCTTAAAGCTGTCCCAGAGTCTCCTTACATTATGTTCACATTTTTGGATTCTTTTCTCTTCTTGCTTTTCCAGTTGAATGTTTTCTGCTTCTTTATATTTCAAATTTTTTACTTGATTCTTGCCTTTCTCTAGTCTGCTGTTAGGACTCTGTATAATATTTTTTATTTCAGTCAGTTTATGTTTAATTTCTATTTGGTCCTTTATCATCTTTAGTTGGACCTTTTCCATCTCTAGTTGGCTCTTTTGCATCTCTAGTTGGTCCTTTTTCATCTCCTCTTGGGTCTCACTAAATTTATCCAACTTTTCTAGCATATTCTTGAAAAACCTTATAAGTGTGGTTTTAAACTCTATATCCAGTCTTTTTTTTTCCCTCCATTTCTTTTGTTTGTGATTCCCTTCCCTTGTCTCGGCATTTTCACTATGCCAGGGAAACTTCTGTGTTGAATTCAGCCTTATGATACCAGACGGAAAACCGAAGAACCCTCTATTGAGCTTGGGATGGGTGGAGTCTCAGGGCTTAAAGGACCACCTTGCCTTCCAGTTGGCCCTGCCCTCCACGGCCCCTGAGTCTCACGTGACTGGGTAATCGCTGGAGCGGTCATTGTGCGTGGCGCACCCGCAGTGCCTCTAACCGCTGCCTTTCCAGCTCCCCTGCGCACTAGGACCACAGGAGTCTAGGTCCCCAGGGTTTCACCCGAAACAGGGGCCCAGTGGACTCAGTGGTGGCACATTTCGGAGGGTCTGTCTCCCGCCCACTCGCAAAAGCCAGCGGTACAATCAGCAATCTGTCCTCCACGTAGCACCGTATGCGTGCGTGACCGGACCTGATCTTCTGCGACTCCCCTAAATTTCCGTGCACCTCTCCCTTTTCACAGTCCAAACTCCCCCCGTATGAGTTTCGGCTGGATCTGGGGTTTAGTGTCGTAAGATAAGGGGTTCAATGCCGTTGGGAGTCTCCGTTTCCCTCCCGCTAGAGAAAACCAGCCAGGTACTCCGGCACCCGCTCTCTCCACGCTCTCGTGTCCGTACCTCGGCTTTTTGCAGTTCCTCTGGGTTTCTGTGAGCCCCTCTCTTTCCTTCTAGCTGTAGAACTTACACTCGGCCAGCTTTCCTGTGGTTCTGGATGATGTCTGTTCTGTCTTTTAGTTGTAGTTTTGAAATTGTTGTGCGAGGCAGCAGTGTAGGTGTTTACCTATGCCGCCATCTTGGATCTCCTCATGATTGAATCTTAATGTGCCCTGTAGGGCCAGGAAATCAAGCCATCCAGCTGCCATCAGGCCTGCCTGTAGTATCTTTTGAGTTAGGTGAAGTCCTCACCTGTATTTGCTCTACCCCGGCCCATTCCCTAGCTCCAAGCCCATCTCAGCCCTTGTACTTGTCACAGCTCAGAGTGTGTGGGGATCCCACAGGGATGCAGACATGCCCTTATTGCTCCCCTTGTACTCTCACCAACTGCCATTGATGGTAGGGTATAGGCTTGATGCTCCAGCACCAGGTATTTTCAGGAATACCAAGAAGAATACCAGGATTTCTCCATGGTACTCTTAATGGCTTCAAGTCTTCAGAGTTCAGGCAGGTCTCTTTAAAACATGATACTTCAGTCAAAGTTTCTAGTTAATAAAACCACTATAGGAAACTGGTCTTATTGAATTTATGCAAACAAATCTATTGTCATGATTTATTTCTTAAATATTGCCAAATTTCAGAGGAATTGTATCAGTAGAAAAATATACTGACCTGCTTTAAGATAGAATTTTCCTTGCTAGTCCTTTTTATGGACTTTCCAAAGTAATATTTTCTGAATGTATTATAGCAAATAGTAACTGTTAGGTTTCTTTTTATCAGTTCCTTCCTAAGTACTTTGGAATAACTATTTATCCTCTGTTTAGGGAGGTAAAATGTAAATTATTTACTCTTCCTGGCTTACTGGCTTGTATTATTTGATTTCCTTTCAACATTTCTCTTCTCCTTCTTATTACACATACACAACCTTTATAAATTTTACACTTCCAAATTAGCCTTCAAACTTTCTTTCTATGTCCTTTAAAAATGCATAACCATGCCTCAGACCTTTTACTCAGTATTCCTTATTCTTTGAAACCTCAATTGTTTAATAATTCCTAAAAAGTAAACAGCCAGAATTTCTTAGATTAGCATTTACGACTTAGACCTTCTGTGATAAAACTAAGAGCAGGTAAAAATATTTCTTTTTGAGAGACAGATATTTTTAAAAGTTAAACTACTTGTAACATTAAAGATATTATATCTTAAAGTTCCTTTGCTGAATATTCCATCACTGCCCAAGAAATACCCAGTAACCCCACCCTGCCAGGCTCAGACAATGAGATTTTCTTTATGGGTATTGAAAGGGATAAAAAGAATAAAATGGGACAGAGAAAGATCCACTGTGTTTTGTAGAAAGCCTTGAAACCCAGGATGCCAGTAGAGCAGGTTGTAGGTAGCAAAATCAACAAAAACCTATGTTTTCCTGCTCTTTTTGCTGATACCCTTTTCCCCCTTTCTCTTTTTCATTTACTCTATCCTTAGCCAGGAAAATAAGGCAAGCAGTCTGAGATCCTGTATAACCACATTTTTTAAACATAAGAAACAGCTGTTCTCCCTTCCAGATTTTCTTTCTTTACTCCAAGGCCCTAGAGGATCTCAAATCCTCCTCCTCCTTCACCACTTCTGATATCTCCAACCATCCCCCTGTTCCCCAGCCTAGGGCTTCTCTATCTCAGCAGGCTGAGAGTGAATTCCACCATCTCTATCCTTTCTCACACCTGCTCTAGAGCAGTTTTTGGCTCTCTTCCTCCCCCAGAGATCCACTGTAAATCTATTGGGAAGGACAGGCTGGTCACAGTTCTCAGGGACCACATGATTCTCTGTTTGCTAGCAGGGCTGAAAAAGGTAGCCTGCAAAGCAGTTAATTATAACTAATCTTAACCCAACAAGCCTTTGTTTAAACTTCTCTGCATTGGCAACCTTCACAAATTTTATACTCTTAAATTAACCCCAGAATTCCAAAATTTAAAACTAACACAGCAAAATTATAAATAAGGAAAAGCAATGAAAAGTTCTCTACTTTCTTCCCTCTATAGCAGTGTTTGCATTGTCTTTCACACAGACTCTTACACTTATATTTATACACCAGACAGTCTGAGTTTTGGACCTCTACCAGATAGTTAGTCAGAGTTTAAATAGTCCACCTGATTCCTGATTAATTGCCTGAGGAAGTCCTTGACTTCCAGGGAGGTGATCAAGCTCCCCATTCCACTCACTCAGAGTGGGCCTGACTGATAGGGCCCCTACCTTACAGTTTTTGTCTACGGGTTCAGAAATGTCTATCCACTCTCTCCAGATGCCGTCCGGATCCTAGGCTGAGGTCTGGGAGTGACCACAGTCCCCTGGTTCAATTCTGCTAAATCAGCAGAGTGGTGCCTCCAAGAGGCCTGTCCAGCTCCCCCAGGTCCCAAACCCAGTCCACCCACTGGAGGCCAAAAGGCCAGCATATTTGGTCTTCTTCTTGGTCAGGAAAGCATTATGTTACAGAAGACCAGAAAGAAAACAAGCCATGCTTAGAGAAAGGGAGTTACATTTTATTAAGGACAGGGCCAGAGAAAAATGTGCCTTTTATATTCTGCCCGCCCGCCCCCCCGCGGATGGAGGAAACCTTTTTTATGTATACTTTTCCTAGCTCTTTTGTCTCCCAAATTTGGAATGAGACTTCCGGGCTTTCTGGGAAAGAAGGCCTACACGCTGGGAAGAGGCCATGAGACCATATCTCAAGGGCTAGCCTGGTGTCAGCGCTGACAACTCTATCTGAGGCTTAGTCCATGGCCTCTCTGGAATGACAGTAGTCTTATTTTCCTTATTATTTAAGCAAGCAAGTGTTTACGGAAGCCAAAATAGCAGGGTTAAAATTTCAAACATCAGTTTTTATATAAGATGGATGCTTCACTGAAGTCTTCTTATAAAACAGTCCACAAATGAACTCTGCTATGCCAAGAAAAATAAAAGTGCTGTGAAGAATATTTAGCATTTGTAATGCAAAGCATTTTGTAATTCCCTATTTGCCAAATCTCTGTTGAGAGAAGGTCAGTAATTTTCTCATTATCCTGCTAAAGGAAACAAGTCAGCTGCTGTTCCCAAAGTAACATATGGTCAATCAATATCTGGAATTAGAACACAAACCATTCCCATTCCAGGGACCACAGCTAAGCCAACAACAAATTTGGGTATAAGATTATTGTAAGTTTTGGAGATAACTAATATGATGAAATCATTCACCAGTGACAGGATGTGCATATGAATAAAGTTGAGAATGAAAGAAGTTATCCATTGCATTTAATGGAAGACATTTACTCGTTTGAGCTTTACAACTTTCCTAATAGTGCATGAGTTGAAAGAAGGAAAGATTAATATGTAGAGGGAGACAGAGAGAGAAAGAGAGTAGAAAATGTCAGAGAAATTTCAAAATAAAAATAGATTTTGAACACATGAAATTAGATTAGTAATTTTTAAAAGAAAATTAAGAGTTCTATTGTAGTCTCAGAAGAAAAATAAGATTTTAGAATACCTCACACACAAAATTCTGAATAAAATATAACAATTTCATATCATAAATTCAGTTGCCAAAGGAAATATATCAAATAAGTGAAAGCATCTTATTTGGTTTACTCTAACTCAGATAGCAGGATTGTCAAAATAATATTGTAAGTCAATCTATATATATCAAAAGCTAGCAACTGGAAGGCCATAAAGACCAGAACAACTGGTCACTATGATGCCCACTGTGGCCAGAAAACCAATCTGATGGTGGAGAGTGGGCCAGCCAACCTCCTGCAGCCCTCCCCCTCCCCCTGGCCAGTCTTGCCCCTGATGGGCCCCCACCACCCCATCAGCTTGCAGCCCCACTGCTGGCTGACCCCACCCTTGATTGCACCCCCATCCTGATAGCGGGAGGGACCGACCAGCCAACCTCGTGAAGCTCCTCCCCCCACCTAGCCCCAACCCAGATTGGCCCCCCAACCTGATCAGGGGCAGGCAAGGCCAGACAACTACCCATGTCCCCTCCACCAGGCTGCTGGCACCTGATTGCCCCCCCCCTCATCCAATTTGAGGGCAGAGCCAGCCAGCCCACAGCCCACAGGCCTTACCCATGGCTGGCCCCAACCCCAATTGGTCCTCCAACCCCAATTGGGAATAGGGTCTGGTGGCCAATTGCCTGCAGCCCCTCCTTCAGCCAGCCTGGCCTGATCAGGCCCAATCAGGGTTGGTCAGCCAGCCAACCTCTCACCATCTTCTCCTCCTGATAGCCCCAGCCCCAATTCTGCCCTTATTGGGGCCAGGCTGGCTGGATCCCACCTGTGCATGAATTCGTGCACTGGACCTCTAATATAGAGATAAGAAAAAACTTCTATTTTTATTTGCCATTTAAGTTAATAAAAAATATCTATATCCTTTCTTCTACCCACCACACACTGTAAGCAATAACTTTTGAATCATTTCTGACCTCATCACCACACTTTTACTGATGTTACCCTTGAGTTAATTTTTATCCTTTCTTTGCCTTGTGTCTTGTCAGTTTAGAATTTTTACAGTAATTCTCTAGACTGAGATCCAGTATAATCCTATTTTACCAATGTAACCTTTAATATTTCATGTGCATATTTATTAGAAATTAACTGAATAAAAACAAAAACAAAAATCCAAAAGCAATATTTGAAAAACAACCATATTCTCTTTAAACAGGTACTTTTTTTTAAAAAAAATCAAGTGCTCCAAACTCATCAAGTCATATGTATTAATATTTACAGAATTTTGTATTTCAATCATACCTCAATAAAGTGGTTTATAAACACTTTTTAATATAATATTTGGTTCATAAATAAATAAATAAATGATAACATTTAAACCAAATGACATATATCAGTTGCAGGAGGTTGATAAGACAAAGATTTGTTTCATGTAAATACTCTAATAACTTCTTGTGTTATTCTAAAACTCATATCACCTAGTTCATTATTTTTAAAAGCATTATATTCTTTTTTTTTCTTTTTTTTTTAATTAATTTTTATTAATTTTTTATACATATCTCCCCATTGCCCCCCCTCCCTCCCAGGCGTACCCCGACCCCTCAGTGTCTGTGATCATTGGTTATGTTTATAAGCATGCATACAAGTCCTTTGATTGATCACTTATTTACCTCACCTAACTTTAATCTTTCTGCTATAATTTCACAGTCTGTTTGATGCTTTATGATTTTTGTCCTCCTGAGAATTATCAGTCTACTCCCTTTCTGTGCTCCTGATTCTATTATATTCACCAGTTTATTCTGTTGATCAGATTTTTAATTCACTTAATTTTTAGATTCACTTGTTGACAGATGTGTATTTGTTGTTCATAATTTTTTGTCTTTTACCTTTTTCTTCTTCCTCTTCTAAAAGGGTACCTTTCAGCATTTCATATAATACTGGTTTGGAGTTGATGAACTCCTTTAGCTTTTTCTTCTCTGTGAAGGTCTTTATCTGCCCTTCAATTCTGAATGATAGCTTTGCTGGATAGATTATTCTTGGTTGTAGGTTCTTGTTGTTCATCACGTTGAATATTTCTTGCCACCCCCGTCTGGCCTGCATCGTTTCTGTTGAGAAATCAGCTGACAGTCGTATGGGTGCTCCCTTGTAGGTAATAAACTGTTTTTCTCTTGCTGCTTTTAATATTCTCTCTTTCTCTTTTGCTCTTGGCATTTTAATTATGATGTGTCTTGGTGTAGTCCTCTTTGGGTTCCTTTTCTTTGGGGTTCTGTGTGCTTCCTCGACTTGTAAGTCTATTTCTTTTACCAGATGTGGGAAGTTTTCAGTCATTATTTCTTTAAACAGGTTTTCAGTATCTTGCTCTCTCTCTTCTTCTGGCACCCCCACAATTCTGATGTTGGTACGCTTGAAGCTGTCCCAGAGGCTCCTTACATTATCTTCACATTTTTGGATTCTTTTCTCTTCTTGCTTTTCCAGTTGAATGTTTTCTGCTTCTTTATATTTCAAATTTTTGACTTGATCCTTGTCTTTCTCTAGTCTGCTGTTAGTACTCTGCATAATAGTTTTCATTTCAGTCAGTGTATTTATCATCTTCTCTTGGATCTCACTAAATTTATCCATCTTTTCTAGCATATTCTTGCAAAACCTTATAAGCGTGGTTTTGAACTCTATATCCAGTCGTTTTTTTTCCTCCATTTCTTTTGCTTGTAATCCCTTCCCTTGTCTGGGCATTTTCACTGTGCCGGGGAAACTTCTGTGCTGGATTCAGCCGCAGAAGCCTCGGTTGAGCTTGGGAGGGTGGAGTCTCAGGGCTTAAGGGACCGCCTTGCCTTCCAGTCGGCCCCGCCCTCCACGGCCCCTGAGTCTCCCGTGACTGGGTAATGGCTGGAGCGGTCCTTGTGCGCTCGTGCACCCGCAGCGCCTCTAACCGCTGCCTCTCCGGCTCCCCTGCGAACCAGGACCACACGAGTCTAGGTCCCCAGGGTTTCGCCCAAAACAGGGGCCCAGTGGACTCAGAAGTGGCGCAGTTGGGAGGGTCTGTCTCCCGCCCACTCGCGAAAGCCAGCGGCACAATCAGCAATCCGTCCTCCGCGTGGTGCCGTGCACGACCAGACCTCCGATCCTTTGCAACTCCCCTAAATTTCCGTGCACTTCTCCCTTTTCACAGTCCAAACTCCCCCCGTATCAGTTTCGGCTGGATCTGGGGTTTAGTGTCGTAAGATAAGGGGTTCAATGCCTTTGGGAGTCTCCATCTCCCTCCCGCCAGAGAAAGCCAGCCAGGTACTCTGGCACCCGCTCTCAGCGCGCGTCTCCGTACCTCAGCTTTTTGCAGCTCCTCTGGGTCTCTGTGAGCCCCTCTCTTTCCCTCTAGTTGTAGAACTTCCACTCAGCCAGCTTTCCTGTGGTTCTGGATGATGTCCGTTCTGTCTTTTAGTTGTAGTTTTGAAATTGTTGTGCGAGGCAGCAGTATAGGTGTTTACCTATGCCGCCATCTTGGATTCCATCCTAAAAGCATTATATTCTTTTTAGAAATTACCAAGTTGATTTTTTTTAATTGAATCTTTTAATTTATTTGGGGTTGTAAAAACTAGATATATATTACTTAATATTTCTTGATAATAATTTGCCCCGACTTAAAGTGCTATCTCTACAGTATCTTTGTCACCCCATGTGCATTTAACTGCATCACTATCACCAACCCCTATTTTTTTAAAAAAATCTTCATTAATCGAAACTGTTTCAGTGTTAATAACTGGGGTGTGTCAAAAGCAGAAATGATTTGTGGAATGGCACAAATAAGAGATGAACTTTTTTTTCTTCTTTTAAAAACTTCTTCAGAATTTTCTCTCCCCTGGTCTGAAGATGCCAGTCTGTACACAGTGATCTGTGTGCCATTCTCCCAGATTCTAGAAGACTCAGTTGGCATGATGAGATATGCAAGTACTGGTTCTGCAGTTGCTTTCTTCATTTTGAACTAATCTCAATAGAAACTAACTCCGAGTCTTCAGCACAGAGGCAATCCAAGCTCTGGTAATCCAAAAACTGCTGAGGAATTCTTCTGTAAGATTTACAAATATGGGTGATCATTGTATCCTTTCTGTAAATACACTCATTAGATGATTAGATGGTGTCTTCCTGTTTTCTTTTTTTATTCAATGTGGTCTGAGAAGTTGCTTGTTGATAGGGAAACTGCTATGGGAGAACCTACATCTATTTCTGGATATCAATGATGGGTTATAAGCACACCCATCACAGGCTCTATTCCTTAAAAGTGCCTATGGAATAAAGTCTATCCTCCATTATTCATTTGCTTTAAATTCTCCATGTTTTGAAAGCTACAAAACATGGAGAAATCAGGCCGTTCAGAATATACTTTTGAAAGCAAATATACCAAATTAATATAAACTCACTGCTAATTTATTCTGACTTAGAATAGCAGGATTTGCAAGATGACACTTAGAGTTAATATAAAGAATGAATGATTTTTTTTTAAATTTTTACTTACCATTTTGTTTCAGAACAATATACAAGATCTTGGGCAGTTTTTTGTGTTTTTTGTTTTTGTTTTTTTTGGGTTGTTTTTAGGTGCTGAGCATGAAATAAACACAATAGTTTACCTTATGCCTCCTTAGGCCATGAACCAAATCACTTCTCTGAGAATAACCCCCATGAATATTATGAGATGTGTGCATGGCAGTTCTATTTGAGACAAAGGTGGCTATTGATTCAAACTACTCAATTTCTCTCTCTAGAGATTCCAAATTTGGCCAAAGAAGCCCTACCCACAAGTGCATAGAACTATAACATAGCCATGTATGAGCCATGGTGTTGCCTATTCTATCATGTAGTGGACAGGGAGAGGCCAGAGAACCAGCACAGAGAGGAGCAGTCAAGACACAAAGCTTTACATTGACTGAAGGCTTTCATTTCCTGCTTCCAGGTTTTTCATGCTCAGCTTCATTCTTGCCCTTCATTTCCATGTATTATCCCTGTTTCCTTATAATAACTCTCCCCTTTTCTTTTGTAATCTAGCATAAATCAGTTTCTGACACCTTTATCCAATACAAAGGAGGCCAATGGATACTAAAAAGAAGAGTCTTGAATATGTATGAACAGCATAGAATTGAACTAGGCTACCTACACTAAAGCCACATCATTTGGGGATTGCAGATTCTTCCTCTATCTCCTTTTACAAATTATTTTCCCTTTCAGACTAAGCTTAGTTTTCATTTTATTTTATAAAGAATAAAATCAGGAAACACATTTTAGAGTCTCAAGATTTTGCTGAACATAGAAGAATAAGATTGACATGTCTTATTCTTCATAAGGGAGTAAGTAAACACAATGATTTCTATCAGCTGATAAACCTGCTTCAAGTTTATGCTTTTTCTTCCACCTTTTATGATTCTTTTCAGTCTTTAAATGCTCACTAGCACTCCCACATTGCACATTGATTTTGAAGAGAAACCTTGTTAAAGGATTCATTACTGTTTCTTCTTAAGCCTAAGTAAATGAACTGGCCTTCATGATAGGAATTAGAGAAAAATATTTTCTTTCTGCACATCTGTATCATGCTGGCACTCAGTAAATGCTAAAACAATCTGTCAGAGATGTTGTATTTTGGTAATGCTCATTAATGCAGAAAAAAATCTAACAAATCAACAGCCCAATTGGGAGAAGCTATAGTGAGACTGGCAGAGTTTAACTGAGAGCCCTGGTCCCCTCCCTCTCTCAGGTCTTCTGAAACATAGGCCAGTGCCCTCATGCAGCCTTAGGCCACTCTATCCAGTCCTATTTATCGCTATTACAACTTTAGCTTTCAGAGGGCTTTCTTCCTGCTCTCTCACCCATTAAATCTTATAGTTTCTCAGTTCTATTTTTATTTTTAACCTCACTTTAGTCTACCAATGTTTTAAGGAGACTTAGAAATGTGTTTTCAAAAGTAGGAAACAATTTTAAAAATTAATGCAGACCCAAAAAATATACTTATTTACAAAAAAGACACCCCTACTTCAATTTCTTCAGGAACCAAAGAGAAAGATAGCAGCTTGTCAAAAAGTCTCATTGAGTTTTTCTAAGAACTAGCTACATTAACCATCGAATGGATGAGAAAGAAATGATTGACTTTATCATGCTTTGTGTTATTTTGGGTCTTTGTTACTCAAAGTTTAACATAGCTCTCCCAGTATCTTCTAGAGGTTGGGCTCTCTCAAGATCCACCTTCTAGTCCTCTGCAGCACATTTTTTTTTCCAAATCTGAGTTAGCCAATCTAATAAGAATGTCATAGACTCTCCATCATGACAGCCTAGGTTGGATATTGACATAGTTCAGTGGATATGGTCTTTCCACGTCTGGTTCCTTTTGAGTGCAAGATGTAGCTTTATGTTATACTAGAGACACACCCTGTACCCTCTCCAATCTGGGATCCCTAGAGGGATGTTCGACTGCCTGTTTAGGCCAAATTCTGGTGGGATATTTACTTTTGGGCCACCAAAAATTTTATTATATAGGATAGAGGTCTAGTGCACGAATGGGTGCCAGCTGGTTTGCCCTGAAGGATGTCCCAGATGAAATAAACATCTTGGGTCATGGGGCAGCCTGAGTGAGGGGCCTGTGGTGGTTTGCAGGTTGACCATACCCACCAGCAACCCAAAAGGAGGCTCTGGTATGGGATTTATTTATCTTCTACAACTGAAATTTTATAGCTTGGAGCAGAGCTAAGACTTCTGCTCGCTCTGTGGTGGCAGCCATTCCTGTTGAAATTTATTTATCTTTTATAATTGAAACTTTGTAGTCTTAAATGGAGGTCTGGCCAGGCAGGGTTTGTGGAAAACTTGGCTTCCTCCATCGCCAGGGCAACCCAAGCCTCCCTTCTGCTCTCTCTATGGCCATATCCATCTTGGTTGGGTTAATTTGTATATTCATTCCTGATTGGCTGATGAGCATGGCTTGTGGGTATAGCAGAGGTATGGTCAATTTGCATATCGCTCTTTTATTAGATAAGATATTCTGATATCAAATAGATAAGTGATGGGACACACACACACACACACACACAAACACACACACAAACACACACACACACACAGTCCTTTCAAAGAAGTCAGAATTCAATCTAAACAAAATCAAGAATTATTGATTAATTTTATGTGACAATCACTGCCTTTTATACCTTTTTCTTATTCTTTACATCCATCTTTTGAGATAGGTACTATTTCCTATTGCTCTCCATAGGAGACTTACATTCCAAACATCATCTCATTTGTCCATGATGGTTGCTAGAATCCTGCTACTCTGTCTATATTCTAACAGGGAGGAGGAAACAATAAAGAAGGGCATGCCACTTCCTTTAGGAATACTTACCCATAAATTACATGCACTACTTCTGCTTATATTCCATTGTTTAGGACTTAGTCACATGAGCATACCTGCAGCAAGCATTTCTGAGAAAGTGGTATTTATTAAAGGTAGACAGGTAATAGCTAAAAATCAAAGTTTTTATGACTAAGAATAAAAGGAAACAAATAGGAGGCAACTAGCAGTCTTTGCCATGGGGAGGGGAGTATAATGTTAAGGAGTAACATTTGGATGATTCAGAGAAATAATGCAACCAATTTTCCCTTTATTTCCATATACTATAAGATAGTTAACCTAGAAATGAATAAGAGGATGCTTATTTTATATATGCACACAGAAGGTCAAGGCTTAAGGGCATGTTTGGAGAGAGAAATGCAGGTCAAAGTTTCTACTGCTACTAAACTAATCATATATGCATATGTTTATCCCTTTTCATAGAAGGCAAAAAGAATTCATCTAAGGCAGCGGTTCTCAACCTGTGGGTCACGACCCCTTTGGGGGTCAAACGACCCTTTCATAGGGGTCGCCTAAGACCATTGGAAAACACATATTTCCCATGGTCTTAGGAACCAACACACAGCTCTTCAGTGTAGCAAAGTGTAGCAATGTAGTTTACTGTTGTCATATGAAGACTGTTACCCATGCTACACCATGATTCAAGACAAATTTTCATTTATTTGTAATTAGAAATAAATATTTTACAATATATAATTACATATTGTTTTGTGATTAATCACTATGCTTTAGTTATGTTCAATTTGTAACAATGAAAATACATCCTGCATATCAGATATTTACATTACAGTTCATAAAAGTAGCAAAATTACAGTTATAAAGTAGCAATGGAAATAATTTTATGGTTGGGGGTCACCATAGCATGAGGAGCTGTATTAAAGTGTCATGGCATTAGGAAGGTTGAGAACCACTGATCTAAGGGAACCAAGTGTTTGCAGTCACTGAGGCTCATTCCATAAGAACAAATCTCTTCATGAGCTTATATATAGGAGACATTGAGACATGTGACACCAAGTCTTTGCTATTCTACAATTCAGTATTTAGTGGAAAGAGATCATTTTAACTATACTTAACTAAGATAACATATCTTAATATATTATAATCCCTCCAAATATTTATATTTTTAAAAAGTAAGTGCAATGTAATTTTATACTTAAGAGTAAGATGTTTTTTCAGATGTAATTGGACAGAGAGTTTTCTGGTTGCCCTGAAATTATACTGTATGATGCACATCAAGTCACAGAAGTTACTGTGATAGAAGCTCCAGAACAGGGGATTCCCCTCATCTTCTTCCTTCTGCCAAATTAAATGACACCCACCCTTAAAGACACAGTTCATGTTTCATCACTCCAAAGACATATTTGACTTGACTAGTTCTTGTTTCTCTTCCTCTTCTCTGAAATTCACACTACCTTTAACAACCTGTGCCAGACAATTTAACAATTATATGCTGTCTGCTAATGTTTCATGTGTGTTAAGACCCTAAAGGACATGTGTTTGTGTTTCTCTGAAAATCCCCATGGCCTTAGAATACTGAGTGCTTAACACATATCATTGTATAACTGATTGACTTTTGTATCAGAGCCTAGGGTAATTACACAAATGCACTGCACCTCAATCTATAGTGGGTCCACCTGCTCAGTATTACAGAAAGTGGGGAGGTGGTATTATAATGAGCTGGTAGGAAAAAATGTGTCTGCATGTATGTGTGTGCATGTTCCCATTACTATATACTAATAAAAGAGTAATATGCTAATTAGACTGGATGTCTTCTGGAAAAAGCCACAGTGGGCGGGGGCCGAGGCAGAGGTGGTTGGGCAATCAGGCTGGCAGGGGAGAGCAGTTAGGGATGATCAGGCTGACAGGGGAGGGCAATTAGGAGGGACTAAGCCAGGAGGAGAGAGCAGTTAGGGATGACTAGGCCAGCAGGCAGAGGCAGTTAAGGGCTGTCAGACAGGCAGGCAGGCAGGTGAGTGGTTAGGAGCCAATGGTCCCAGATTAGAGAGGGTGCAGGCTAACCTGAGGGAACTCCCGCCCACCCATGCACAAATTTTGTGCACTAGGACTCTAGTCTATAATTATAAAAGTGTAATATGCTAATTAGACTGGACATCCTTCTGGAAAAAGCCTGTGGCAGAGTAAGCCAAGGCAGAGGCAGCTGGTCTGGGCCCATGCAGGAGGTGACCAATCGATGTGTTTCTCTCACATCAATGATTCTTTCTGTCTTTCCCTCTCTCTTTCACTTTCCCTAAAAATAAATGGAAAAATATCCTCAGGTGAGGATTAACAAAACAACAACCAAAAATCCTTGGTAGATAGGAGCAGAGTTTGAATACTGCAGCTCTAGGCCAACCCTCTCACTTCACAGGTTAATAACTTATTCTCTAATTGCTGAATGTAAGTTAAGAGATACATCAGTAGTAGATTCTAGCTCTTTTTAATCTCAGTCAAATGTTTTTCCCACTGTGTTCTTGATTCTGGAGAGCACAAGCGACTTCCCTTATATTCAGACTATAAGAGTGCAGAAATACAGGTGTCTGCAATTGTCCTCACCATTTCTCACTAGCAACATGCCCAAATTTTGAGAGGCAGGTTTGCTTGGACATTAGAAGAGTGAGCAGTGGCTCTGTATCATGACCATGGGTCAAATTCTGACTATCCCCTTTTCCAGCTGTGTGATTTTAAGCAAGTTACTTAAACTTCATGGTTCTTGGGTTTTATATATATATATATATATATATATATATATATATATATATATATATATATATATCTACCTCACATATTTATTTGAAAGATAAAATTATAAATATATGCAATAAACTTAGAATAATAAACTAGCATTATAGTTAATACTAAACATTTATAATTACTGCTATCTTTAATCATTGAGATAAAGAATATAGGTATCATGGATAAATGAACTTCAAAAATCCTAAAATTGTCCTTGTGGGCAATGTCTATTTTCATGAGTACTGAGTTCCAAGCATTGAGCTCTGAGCACCAACTTTTAAAGATTAAGCAATGTAAGTCTCTGGTCATGACTTTAATTTCAAAAGCATGGCACTAGGGAGGAATAAGTGAACAGATATACAAAAAAAAAAGATGCCTTATATGCTAAAGTCTTGCCAACTCTGATCTGTATCCCAATTTAAAAACTCATTCTATATCATGGAAAATTTCAGAAAAGCATGCAAAAGTTTAGTACTTTCTACAGTCTTTAAATTAAGGATTAGAATGCCAATCTGTCCCAAAATAGATACTTTCTCCTCTATTTTGTAATTTCTAAACAATGAAAATGATATTAGTAACAATATAAATTCTGTGGTCCAAGGGTTTCGATGCCAAAGGCATTTCATATCAAAATCGGTGGAAGCAAGGAAGAAGATCCATTCATCCATCATTGGTGGATGCAGCACCATCCTTGGATAGTGGGCAAGAGGAGCAGTGAGTGCCCTGAGAGTATGGGATTAGTTTTCTTCTATGTGAAGGTGTCAAGTGGCAACAGAGGGTGGACCTAGATAGAATAGAAAATCAGAAGGGCATGCCCTTAACAGAGAAACAGTGAATGAGCAGTGCATGAAAAGATGAGCAATCAACCTAAGGGATGTTCCTTATAGTGAGGGCTGAGAGTAATGCTCCCAGATACTGTTGTACTCTCTGTATATCTTGATGGTTTATGGGATCATTCATGTGTTTATATTCCAAAGCTACTGTGGATTTCACTTTAAGTTTTTGGAAAAATCATTCAAAACAAAGTGGCATGAATGTCAAGAAATCTTATGGACATTCTAAATACTTAAAATTAATAAATACCATTATAAGTCAAGCTTGTAGTTTTTTGAGATCTCACCTCTTAATTCAAAACTAAAAGAAAGTTATTTTAAAATAATGTTTTAGGAAATAAAACAGCCAATTTTTAGGGCATAGATCATTTCAGTTTCTACAGCCTACAAGTTTGAAGAATCAATAACACAAGATTAAAGTTCTGGAGCTATCTTTATATCTTCCTCCAAGAAATTGAGAAGCATTTTCTGAGCTTCAGTCCACAAGCCTTTCACTATTATGATGGACACAGTTTCTCCTTTTCAGGGTTATAATAGATTCATAAGTAGAGAATGAAATGAGATTCAATAGTTATGTCAGATACTATACTTGATAGTTGTGAATTGTATACATTTATCCAATTATTTTTTTATTTTTTATTTTTTAAATATATTTTATTGATTTTTTTACAGAGAGGAAGGGAGAGAGATAGAAAGTCAGAAACATCGATGAGAGAGAGACATCCATCAGCCGCCTCCTGCACGCCCCACTGTGGAGATGTGCCCGCAAGCAAGGTATATGCCCCCAACTGGAATCGAACCTGGGACCTTTCAGTCCGCAGGCCGACGCTCTATCCACTGAGCCAAACTGGTTTCGGTGACATTTATCCAATTATTAATTAGTTCAATAAATGTGTTGAATTGTTACTTTAAACCAGGCATTTTTCTAGCTAATGGTAATACAACAAAAGAAACTAAAAGGCATGACCCTGTTTTTACAAAGCATCCTATCTAATAAAAGAATAATATGCAAATTGACCATACCTCAGCTATACCCACCAGCTACACCCATCAGCCAATCAGAGCAAGTATGCAAATTAACCCAACCAAGATGGCTACAGCCACAGAGAGAACAGGAGGGAGGCTTGGGTAAGAATATCTCGTCTAGAGGATCCAGAAAGTAATTTGGTTTTTATAGGATCTCACTGTAGATTTTAAAGCAGGAGAATAATGTGATGTAATGTATGTTTTTTTATAAATCACTTTTGCAGCTATACAGAGAGTGAATTTTAGGCAGTGGTGTGCCAGTAAATATTTACAATTAGCTATCTGGAAAATATATTTTAACAATTTCTGATTTATAGCACATTCTAATTTCTGTGGTGTGAATATTGCCACTATGGCCAATTTCAAGCTACCAATGTTACTGAAGGTGGAGTTGAAAAGTGATGCACACAATTGGCTCTTGAGAGCCTGGACAAGGCAGTTCCAGCAAATACCAGATTGTAAGGCACTAAGAATTGAAGCACAAAAGCTAGCCATAAGGCTTAAGTAGCCATCCAGGCAAGAGAGATGGTATGTTGGTAGAATGGATTTTATGATTGTAGATATGGTTAAAAGAAATAAACATACCTAAGAGGTATTTATAAGAGAAAATAGATAGGACTTGGTGAATTAAATAAAGTGGGTGGTATGGCAGCCCTCAAGAGTAAGTCCAACAATTCAAAATGGTAAAATTCCTTTTAGCTAATTACTCTCTCCCAGCTAGTCTCTATCCTTCCTATATTCTACCCAGACTCCTTTTATCTAAATTAAAAACAAAACAAACAAACAAACAAACAAACAAACAAAACCCCAACATCGTTCACACCTATTTGTTTCCTCTCTAATGTAGGAAAAAGAAAGAAGTTTCTTTTCCATGCCATGTTCTGTTCTCTTCTGGGTACACACAGCCCAAGAGACACTGGTGAAAGTAGAGGTAGAAATTTTGAATTCAATACTAATGTTCTTACTCCAGCTGCCTAGCCCTGCCATCCTTGCTACGGCTCACTTGAACAGTTGAGCCTCTGCCTATGTTAAGGTCAGGGTAGGAATGGCTGGTGACCATGTTTTTAAAAAGGATAAGATGGCATTAAGAGTTAAAGTCATGCTCTTTTCTAGTTGATTCCCAAGTCTATTTTTTCAATAATCAATCTGATAAGAATTATTGAAATCTCAAATGAGGAGTTATTTGACTTCTTGATAAAAACAACTACAAAAAAAAAAAAACCAGAAAAACACACAACACATTTCTAACTAAGCACCATACAATGGTTATTAGAATTTGTTATAACATTTTCAGTGTTTGCTGTGCAAATATTTTAATCATCATAATCACTTTCCCACTGTATATGATCAATTTTTGCATTACATCTCTCATGTTTCAACTATCTCCAGAGAACCAAGGTGAGTTTTCAAATTACCTTAATAAATATATTATACTGGGTCAGTCTTATTAAGGAACTCTCTTTCCCTTAATTTGATTGACTGAATGATACTGAGATTCAGTGATCCAAAACTGAATATAGATAACATTGTATGTTTGTCATTACAGCTGTTAATAGAAACAATAGGACTAATGATGAGCTAAATGCCCCCAAACAAGTTAACATCATTTTTTTAAAATTGACAAATATTTATGTCCAAGGTGATATTCTTTCCATCAAGACATTTTCTCCATACTCTCCTGTTGTCCTATATTTATGAGACAAGTCCACTAAAAAAAAAGATTTCCTGATATTGTCTTTCTGAAATCTAGATACTGAATTTATTGTTATAGTGATTTATTTTATCAAGACATAACTGCAGACTGCAATACCACGTTTCCCAGACAACGCTGACATTCATCACTGGCACAGCAGTACAGGAGAAAGGTCATTAAACAATAAGCAAAAGATTTGGGTTTCAGGTCTTCCAGTGACTTGCTGTTTGGTGATAGGATGTATTCTTATCCTCTATGACTTCACTCATTTAAATAATAAAGTATTTAAAAATAGACATTTAAAAAATTCCTTTCGGGTCTTAATACAGAACATTTTCTTTTTGGAGAAAGTGGTATGTAGTTTACATAGAATTATGCACAATATCAAATTGTAGTATGTTAATGCTTTTTATTTCTGAATTATGCATGATAATTACAGTTACCAGTAAGCTATTAATGGCTCATTGCCTATATGTTAGTCAGAAATTAACCCAAACTAGCTTACAAAAAAAAAAAAAAAAGTAGGAGGGCTGGGAGAAACATTGGGAAGGCAGTATAGGTCCAAGGACTGAAATGATGCTCTCTAATCTTTCACTTCCTTATCCTGGCTACTTCCTGGGGTTTGTTTTGTCTTACTTCAGACAGCTTCCAACATGAGAACTGGTGGGTGGTATATGATCAGAAATAACTCCAACATTATATCATTCTACATTATAACCCAGAGAAGGAGATATTTCTCTCATCCTATTTTTGCATATGAAATCCCAGGAAGACTCTAACTTGCTCAGTCACCATAATAACTGAGTTAAATCTACTGCCTTATGAGTCAGAGAGTGATAAGAAAGAGCACAGTTCACTAATCAGCAGCCTCACGTTAAATCTTACATGTGAAGAATAGTGTTATTCTTCCCAGAGATAGAGACAAATACTACACCGAGAAAAATAGGTATAAGTATCAGAGTCTGTATTCAAGGTTTACCCTCACAACAAGATATATGATCATTGTCTTTTGGCATTTAGTATGGGCCTTGATTCTTTTTGTCAATAAATTTCAGAATGTTAGAAGCCTAACTGGGTTGTTACATCATCTAGAGAAGGTCAGTGCAATTTCATTATTTGTCACCCATGTGACTTATTCAAGTAGCTATTCAATAAATATTCGGTGATAATGAAAAAATTCTAGTTGCTGTAAACCAATTTCACTTTACATTTAACTTCTTTATGAGAGAATGGAAATACAGCATGTATTTCTTTTACTTTTTTTTTGGCTCAACTTATTGTGGAAGAAACCATTGTTTCTGGATACTTACTCTGACAGCTTTAGTAGAGATTTTCATCTTCATTAGACAGTGCTTGATCTCCTCTGACAGCTTCAATCCTATAATGCTTTTCCCCAAAGGCGGTACTTAAAGTCTAGATATCTCTATACATTGTAGAGGTCCAACTTCATAACTTCACTTCTTATTAGACTCCTAGTAAAATTCCAAGGATACTGGGTATTTGTTATTATTAAAGGCTTTGCAAATTCTGGGCAGAATTTCTATACCTGTGTTTGTATCTGAATGATTATGTTCCTTTTCTTTCCAATGATCCTCAGGAGTGAGAACTTATATGCATAAATCCATATTCTACTACCTTGCCTATGATTTATAAGTAAATGAAGTAAAAAAAATTTACTATTGGCAAGTAAGTTCCATAATAAATAAAAATGAACACTAAGCTTTGGGGGAAGAGGGGTTGAGTACACAATATAATATACAGATGTTGTATTATAAAGTTTTATATCTGAAATTTATATAATGTTATTAACCAATGTTACCCAACAAATTTAATTTTTAAGTGGCGGTTGTTTTTCTCTATGCTTGATAATTACTCTTTATTTCATTGGATAAGATTTACCATGTCTAATTTGTGATGGTAACAGAGAAAATATATATAACCATATATCACATATGTGCTGTTCTATACTTGTATCAATATGAATATATCCATAAAACAATAATTAAATGGCAATTTCTAGGTCAATGAAAATTTCCCCCAAGATACTGTATATAAAATGTACTACTTAACAATATAAGGAAGATCTGCAATTTAATTGCATTCACAATTTTTTTGTTTTGTTTATGCTTTAGCTAATATTTTTAGATATCTGCAATACAATAAACTTTGACAGTAATTTGGCTTCCCACTAGTATTTTTTATATATTTTTCAAGATATATTTTTCCTCTATAATGGATTTTTACGATAATAAAGTAAAAGGCTATAATATAAAGAACAAGCTATAATATAAAGAAAATATATTGTATATCTTCCCTGAATCTGCATCCCTTCTATTTATTACAACATTTTTTTATTTCTATTGGAAAAGTCCTTGAAAGAGTATTAGTTATAGTTTTGTTTTGCTTTGTTACTTTTTTTTGTTTTTACATTCTATATTTCCATTCTCTCATCAATCCACTTCATTTAGGCTTTTCACATACTAGTCTACTGATCCCATTCTTAACGTAGCCATCAAGTAACTCTATCTTGCCAAATTCGGGGTCAACTTTATCCTCTTTTAACTTGGTCTTCTAGTAGAATTCAATACATTTAATCACCTCCTTCTTCTTGAAGCATATCCTTCTCTTAGTGATTAAAAGAAGGACTAGAATCCTACCTAATAAAATAGTAATATTCAAATTGACCGTACATTCACTATACCCACAAGCCACACCCACCAGCCATGCCCACCAGTCAATTGGAGTGAGTACGCAAATTAACCCAACCAAGATGGCTACAGCCACAGAGAGAGCAGGAGGGAAGCTTGGTTGTCCCTGGTGATGGAGGAAGCTAAGCTTTCTGCAAACCCTGGCTGCCCCAGGCCTCCACTTAAGACAACAAAGTTTCAATGGCTGTGCAAGCAGAAGGCTTGGCTCTGCTCCAGGCTACAAAGTTTCAATTGTAGAAGATAAATAAATACCAGATACCAGCACCTCCCCTTGGGTCACCATGGGATGTGGCCAGCCTGCAAACCACCACAGGCCCCTCACCCAGGCTGTCCCATGCCCAAAGGGAACACCCTCTCACATCTGGAACACCCTTCAAGGCAAACCAGCTGGCCCCCATCCATGGACCAGGCCTCTATCCTATCTAATAAAACAGTAATATGCAGATTGATCATCACTCCAACACACAAGATAATTGCCCCATGTGCTCAAAAGATACTGTCCCCATGTGGACACAAGATGGCCACCACAAGATGGTCAGCAGAGGAGGGCAGTTGGCAGAGACCAGACCTACAAGGGAGGACAGTTGGGGGTGATCAAGCCTGTAGGGGAGGGCAGTTAGGGGTGACCAGGCCTGCAGGGAAGGGCAGTTAGGGGTGACTAGACTCACAGGATAGGGCAGTTAGGGGCAAACATGTTGGCTGGGGAGCAGTTAGGCACCAATCAGGCTGGAAGGGGAGTGGTTAGGGGTTAATCAGGCTGGCAGGCAGAAGCAGTTAGGGGCTATCAGGAAGGCAGGCAGGCAAGCAGTTGGGAGCCAGAAGTCCTGGATTGTGAGAGGGATGTCCAACTGCCTGTTTAGGCCCGATCCTACCTGGACATCCCTTGAGGGGTCCCAGATGGGAGAGGGAGCAGGCTGGGCTGAGGGACACCCCCCCCCTCCATGTACGAGTTACATGCACCGGGCCTCTAGTACTTTATAAAAAGCCACACAGAAAATGTTAGGTTTTATGGATTGTACAGTTTCTGTTGCAACTACATAACTGTTGATTTAGTACAAAAGCAGCCTTAGATAATATGTAAATGAATAAGTATGGCTGTGTTCCAACAAAACTTTATTCATAGATACTGAAATATGAATTATATACAAGTTTCATGTGTCACACAATAGTATTCTTCTTTCAGTGATTTTTTCAGCCACTTAAAAATGTAAAACCCACTCTTTGCTTGAGAGACATGCAAAAAAAATAGCCCTGATTTGCTTAAGAGCTTTAGTATGCCAACCTCAGGTTCAGAGTAATTGATCTCCTTTCCCTATATGTATGTGTTGGTTCTTCTTGGTCTTCATTGCTATGTCTGACTGTTAAATGTTGCAGTACCTCCAAGCTCATGTCTTGGCCCTTTTCCATACCCAGGCTTCCTCCTTTGGTGATCTCATCCAGTCCAATAGCTTTAAAAATCATCTATATGCTTATGATTTCCAAATTTATACCTTCAGCCTGGATCCTCACATTTAATTCTCAGATCATATTTCCAGCTGTCTACTTAACATCTCCACTTGGAAATGTAATACTCACATGACACTTTAACTTATCCAAATCAGAATTTCTTATTCTCTCCCTTACCTGCTATTCCCCTATTTTTTATTATCTTGGCAAATAGTCTTGACATTCACTCATGTGCTCAAGGCAAAAACACAGGGTTCACCTTTTATTTCTTCTCTTTCCCTCATACCCACATCCAGATCATGAACAATTTCTGCCAGTATTACCATTTTCCATTACTCACCAATTCCAACTTGGCTCAAACATTTCATATCACTTGTCTGAATTACTTTACTAGCTTTATAACTCATTTCTTTATATTTATGTTTATCCCCCTGCCTTCTGTTCCCCACTGTGCTACTAGATCGACAATTTCAAAATGTAAGCAGAATTATATAATTCTCCTGCTCAAAATTATCTAATGGCTTTCCATCATAATCAGAATAAATTCCAAAATCTGTAGCATGGCCTACAGGCCCTCTGTGATCTAATTACTGCTTATTTCTATGCATTTACCTCTCAATCACTCTCTCATTATTTGTTCCATTCCAGCCTCTCTCTTGAACTCTTTTCTTCCAGTATGTCCCTGGCTTGCTTTCTCTCTCTTTATTCAGGTCATTGTTCAAATATTACTTCCTCGGATTTTCCATGACATGCTACCTAAAAAAGTAAACTCCTTTTTTTGTGTTCTTTCTATTTATCATGCTTTGTTTTCCTTCATCAAAATATACTAACTGAAAAAGTATTAATGCTTGTAAATTTGTTTACTGATTGTGTCTCCCATTAGAATATCAGCTTCATGAAGTCACTTCTTTTGTCTTTACATCTATATCTCAGGGCATAGAATAGGTCCTATTTGTGTACAAATGAAAGAAAATGAACAAATTCATTGACTAATTAATGAATATGAGTAAAATAAGTAGATTCTTACCAAAAGTAAGTTTTACTAAATTTCTATGCAATATGTGTTAAGAATATTCCTCAATATACATTTTTAATCAATTAATTTGTTTAATTTTATTGTGGTGACATTAGTCAACATGAACTTATAGATTTCATGTGTAGATTACTAATTTAAAAATATGTATATAGGACCATGTGCCCAACACTCAAAGTCAAATCTTCTCCTGTCACCTCATATTAGGACCCCTTCCCCCAACTTCCCTCCCTCTGGCAACCACCACACTGCTCTTTGTATTCATAAGTTTCAGTTTTATATTCCACATATGAGTTAAGTCATATAGTTCTTAGCTTTTTCTGTTTGATTTGTTTCACTTCACATAATGTTCTCAAGGTCCATCCATGTTGTTATAAATGACTCTAGTTCATCCTTTTTATGGCCATATAGTACTCCATTGTGCATATATATATATATATATATATATATATATATATAGTATCTTCTTAATCCAGTCCTCTATCATAGGTCACTTTGGCTGTTTGCAACTCTTGGCCATTGTAAATAATGCTGCAATGAACATTGGGGTGCATATATCTTTGCATATAAATGATTTCAACTTTTTTGGGTATATACCCAGGAGTGGGGTTGTTGGATCATATGGTAGCTCTATTTTTAATTTTTTGAGGAATCACCAGACTGCTTTCCATAGAGGTTATACCAATCTATGTTCCACCAGCAGTGAATGAGGGTTTTCTTTTTTTCCACAACTTCTCCAAACACTTATTGTTGCTTATCTTATTGATAACAGCCTCTCTAAGTGGTGTAAAGTAGTATCTCATTGTATTTAAATTTGCATTTCCCTGATTGATAGTGAACATCTTTTTATATATCTATTAGCTGTTTGTATGTCTTCTTGGGAGAGGTATATTTTCATGTCCTCTGCCGACTTTTTGATTGGATTGCTTGTTTGGTGTTGTGTTTTACGAGTTCTTTATATACTTTGCAAATTAAAGCTTTGTCAGAGCTACTGTCTGTAATTATCATCTCCCATCTAGTTGGCTGCCTGTTTTGTTGTCCATTCCTTTTTATTTGCAGAAGCTCTTTAGTTTGATATAGTCCCATTCATATATTTTTGCCTTTATGTCCTTTGCCTTTAGGGTCAAATCCATAAAATGTTCTCTATCACCAAGGTCCGTAAGTTTGGTACCTAATTTTTTTCTATGTGACTTATAGTTAGGGGTCTTATGTTTAAGTCTTTGATCCATTTTTGAATAATTTTTTGTAGATGGGGACAAACTGCAATCCATTTTCATTCATTTGCATGTGGCTTTCCAGTTTTTCCAGCAGTATTTATCAAAGAGACTACCTTTATTCCAATGTGCATTTCTGGCTCCTTTGGCAATTATTATCTGTCCATATACATGTGGTTATATAGCTGGGCTCTCTATTCTGTTCCATTGATCTGTCTATCTGTTTCTCTGCCAATACCATGCTGTTTTGATTATCATAGCTCTGTTGTATATGCTAAAGTCAGGTAGCATGATACCTCCAGCATTGTTCTTTTTTTTTCAGGTTTGCTTTGGTTATGCTGGATCTTTTGTGGTTCCAAACAAATCTAATGATTTCAGGTTCAATTTCTTCAATATACACTTGAAAAATAACAATCCATGAGTTGATATGTCTATCAACCAAGAATTTCTGCTCTGTCTATATTACTAATGTACTTTGTATTTTATAACTATTTATTCCACATAGAAAACCACACACACACACACACACACACACACACACACACACACACACACAAACACACACACACTGTGTTTTCCCAGCCTGCTGAAATGCTTTATTTAAAAAAAAAATTTAATAAGACTTTATTGTTCAGATTATTACTATTGTTCCTCTTTTTCACCCCATAGCTTACCTCTACCCAGTTCCCATCCCACCCTCTTTTACCTCCCTTCCCATTGTCCTCATCCATAGGTGTGTGATTTTTGTCCAGTCTCTCCCTGTACCCCTCACACCCCTTTCCCCCTGAGAATTATCATTCCACTTCCTTTCTATGCCTCTGATTCTATTATATTCACCAGCTTATTCTGTTCAGCAGATTTTTTATTTACTTGATTTTTACATTCACTTGCTGATAGATATGTATTTGTTGTTCAAAATTTTTATCTTTACCTTTTTCTACTTCTTCCTCTTCTTAAAGAGTATTTTTTAGCACTTCATATAATACTGGTTTGGTATCAATGAACTCCTTTAGCTTTTTCTTATCTGTGAAGGTCTTTATCCACCCTTCTGAATGATAGCTTTGCTGGATAGAGTAATTTTAGTTGTAAGTTCTTGCTATCCATTATTTTCAATATTTCTTGCCACTTCCATAGTGCCTGCATAGTTTCTGTTGAGAAATCAGCTGACAATCAAATGGTTGCTCTCTTGTAGGTAATTAACTGTTTTTCTCTTGCTGCTTTTAATATTCTCTGTCTTTTCCTCTTGGCATTTTAATTATGATGTGTCTTGGTGTGGTCCTCTTTTGATTCCTTTTGTTTGGGGTTCTGTGCACTTCCGACACTTGTAAGTCTATTTTTTTCACCAGGTGGAGCAAGTTTTCAGTCATTATTTTTTCAAATAGGTTTTCAGTATCTTGCTGTCTCTCTTCTTCTGGCACCCACATAATTCTGATGTTGATATGCTTGTCCCAGAGGCTCCTTACACTATCTTCATATTTTTTTAAATTCTTTTTCCTTTTTGTTTTTCCAGTTGAGTATTTTCTGCTTCTTTGTATTTCAAATCTTTGACTTGATTCTTGGGATCCTCTAGTCTGCTCTTAGGAGTCTGTATAATATTTTTTTATTTCAGTCAGTGTATATTTAATTTCTAGTTGGTCCTTTTTCATCTTCTCTTGGGTCTCGCTAAGTTTATCCATCTTTTCGAGGAAATTCTTGAAAAGCTTTGTAACGGTGGGTTTGAACTCTATATCGAGTCATTTGTTTTCCTCCATTTCTTTCAATTGTGATCTGTTCCATTGTCTCTGCATTTTTGCTGCTTCCCTGAGTTGATAGAGTAGCTTTGTGTGGTAGGTGTCGTATATGGCCCAGGAGCTCCAGCTCCCCAGTAACCTGAGGTAGATCCTCTTGGTGCACTCCTTTGTGGACTGTCTGTACAGTCTTGTTGTAGTTAAGTCTTGATTGTTGTTGGTATCATTGGGAGGAATTCACCGCTAAGCCAACTGCTTGTGAGGATCAGCTGTGTCTATGCCAGGAGAATTTCTGTGCTGGAGTCAGCCTTATAATACAAGACTTGCAAAATTGCAAAAGCCTCTGTGCTCAGCTTGGATGGGGCAGAGTTTCAGGGCTAAGCTGACAGCCTTGGCTTCCAGTCAGTCCTGCCCTATGTGGCCCTTGGGTCTCAGTGTCCCTCAGTAATCACTGCAGCCTTCTCTGTGCTCACGTATGTGCACCTCTAGACCTCAGCCTTTTGCATATCCCCTGAGTTTGCTTGTGCTCTAGGGACCCGTATGAGTCTGGGTCCCCAGGATTTTGCCCAAAACTGGGGTTCAGTGCAGTCAGAAGTGGAGTTCAGCATGATTGGGACGTTCAGTCTTATTCCCACTAGAGAAAGCCAGCGGTACAATCATCAGTCAGTCCTCTCTGGACGCACTGGCATGCATGCCTCCAGACCTCTGCTTTTTGTGGCTCCCCTGAGTTTGCCTGAGTTTCCATGCACTCCTCCCTTTTTTCGACAGTCCAGACTCTCCCTGTATGATTCTTGCCCAGAACTGGAGTTCATTGCAGTCAGAACTGGAGTTCAGTGCAGTCAGGAGTTTCTGTCTCCCTCCCACTAGAGGAAGCCAGCCAGGCACTCAGCTGCTCATCCTCTCCACGCACATGTCTCTGTACCTCAGCTTTTTGCAGCTCCTCTGAATCTCTGTGAGCCCCGCTCTTTCCTTATAATTATAGAATTTCCACTCAGCCAGCTTTTCTGTGGTTCTGGATGATGATAGTTTTGTCTTTCAGCTGTAGTTTTGAAATCGTTGTGCGAGGCAGCAGTTTAGGTGTACATCTATGCTGCCATCTTGGTTTCTCTCTGAAATGCTTTACTATTTAAAAATATTCACTGAAATTTCTGATGACAAAAGTGTACATTTAGTTTTAATTGTATGTTTATATTTTGTTTGAATTTGTATTATTACAGAATATATCTACATATTAGATGTGTTATTGCATAATAATTTGATATATATTAAGTATTTGCTGATATATATTGTAGAATAAAGCAACTTAGTCAATTTCATTATCTTAAATATAGTTAAATGCATTTATCTTAAATAGTCAACAGCCTTATTTTTTTCAATTACATTGTTTTTTGTAAGTATTTTCATCCTACTTAAATACATTGTCCTTTCAAATTTTATTTTGTATACATTTTTTGCAAGAAAAAGGAAATACAATTTTTAAAAAATATAAAGGACTAAAACAACATCAGGACAATTACTAAATCACATCAGGCTAAAGAGTAGATACTACCAATAATATTAGTACTATATATAAATTTACTCAAATCATTTAGTTTTTTTTTCTTTTAATGTTTTATCCTAACACAAGATAAAATAGTATACTGGGTACAAGGTGGAATCCTCTGAGCAAACCTACATGAAAGGTTTCCCTTTTTCACTTAAAAAAAAGGTACTATAAACAAACTTATGTTCTCTTGCCTCTTCTTTCAACAAGGCTGAACTGGTGGTACATTGCTCCCAGAAATAGGAAAGAGAGTAAGAGAGGCCTGTGCCTTAACTGGTATAAAAAAATTGCAGTCTGTATCATGTGTGGAGGTTCTTTCACATGGACCAATGTAGGGAGGAAGGAACGTATATCAATATATAGCATTTCTGTACACCAACAGTGAACTTATAGAAAAAAAGACTAAAAAAGTAATCCCATTTACCATCACACCAAAAAAATTAAGATACCTAAAAATAAACTTAACTAAGGAAGTAAAAGACCTGTACTCAAAAGCTACAGAACACTGAAAAAAGAGATAGAGAAAGACATAAACAAATGGAAGAACATACCATGTTCATGGATTGGTAGAAACAACATCATTAAAATGTCCATACTATCCAAAGCAATCTATAGATTAAATTCAATTCCCAATAGCATATTTCACAGATCTAGAAAGAACTTTCCAAAAATTCATCTGGGATACAAAAGGACCCTGAATAGCTGCAGCAATCCTGAGAAAGAAAAACAAAATAGGAGAAATCTCAATACCAGATATCAAAGCCGTTGTTCTCAAAACTGCCTGGTACTGGCACAAGAACAGACATAGAGATCAATGGAATAGAATAGATAATCCAGAAATCAACCCAAACCACTATGCTTAATTAATATTTGCCAAAGGTGGCATGAACATACAATGGAGTGAAGACATGCAAAAAAATGAAACTAGACCACCAACTTATACCATACACAAAAATAAACTTAAAATGGATAAAGGACTTAAACATAAGATGGGAAACTATAAAAACATTAAGAGGAATCCACAAGCAGCAAAATCTCATATATTCTGAAGTAATTTCTCCACTGTTACAGCTCTTAGGGCAATGGAAACTAAGGAGAAAATAAACGAATGGGACTACATCAAAATAAAGATATTTTGCACAGCAAAAGAAAACAACAATAAGAAAGCCCACTTGCCCAAACCGGTATGGTTCAGTGGATAGAGCGTCGGCCTGCAGACTGAAGGGTCCCAGGTTCGATTCCGGTCAAGGGCATGTGTCTTGGTTGCGTGCACATCCTCAATAGAAGGTGTGCAGGAGGCGACTGATTGATGTCTCTCTCTCATTGATGTTTCTAGCTCTCTATCTCTCTTCCTTCCTCTCCGTAAAGAATCAATAAAATATATTTTTAAAAAAGAAAGCCCACTGCATGAGAGAACATATTTGCTAATGTTATCACCGATAAGGGTTTAATCTCCAACATTTGCAGGGAACTCATACAACTTAACAAAAGAAAGATAAAATACCCATTCAAAAAATGGGCAATAGACCTAATAGATACTCTTTGGAAGAAGACATAAGGAAGGCCAAAAGACATATGAAAACATGCTCAAGGTCACTAATCATCCGAGAGATGCAAATCAAAATGACAATGAGTTACCATCTCACACCTGTCAGAATAGCTATCAGCAACAAATCAACAGACAACAAGACAACAAGTGCTAGCAAGGATGCAGAGAAAAAGGAACCCTAGTGCACTGCTGGTGGGAATGAAGAATGGTGAAGCCACTGTAAAAAACAGTATGGAGTTTCCTCAAAAACCTAAAAATGGAACTCCCATTTGACTTAGTGATCCCACTTCTAGGAATATATCTCAAGAAACTAGAAACACCGATCAGAAAGGATATATGCAACCTTATGTTCATAGCAGCACAGTTTACAATAGCTAAGACTGGAAGCAGCCTAAGTGCCCATCATCACATGAGTGAATTAAAAATCTCTGGTACATCTATACAATGGAATACTATGCTGCGATAAAAAAGAAGGAATTCTTACCATTTTCAACAGCATAGATGGAACTGGAGAGCATTATGCTAAGGGAAATAAGCCAGTCAGAGAAAGATAAATATCACATGATCTCACTCATTTATGGAATATAGTAAGAAACATAAACTGATGAATAAAAACAGAACCAGAGACAGAGAAGTATCGAACAGATTGTCAAACCTCAGAGGGAAGGTAGGGGAGGGTGGAGGTAAGGGAGAGAGATCGACCAAAAGACTTTTATGCATGCATGTAAGCATAACGAATGGACACAGATAAAAGGGGGATAAGGGCATGAGTTGGGGAGGTGGAGAGGTAAATGGGGGATTAAGGATACATATGTAATATCTTAATTAATAAAGAAAAAATTAAATTAAAATAAAAAATAATGTAGAACAAATGGAGGATTCTGAGGTGGGGGTACTCCTCTACGTGTCAGATTTGGGCTTCACTGGGAGAGAGGAGTGTGATAAGACCATAGAGGCTCATTCTGCTTAATTTTTTTTTATTTTTTAAAGTATTACAAATAGTAGTACATGTGTCTCCTTCCCCCCCTCCCCATTAACCTCCCCCCGGCCTCCCCTACCCCCAAGTACATGCCCTCACCTTCCTGCCATCCCAGTGTCTTGTATTCATTGGTTATGCTTATATACACGCATACAAGTCCTTTGGTTGATCTCTTACAGCCATCCCTCCCAGCCTCCCCTGTCTTCCCACTATAGTTTGACAGTCTGTTCAATGTTCCTTTGCCTCTGTATCTATTTTTCCCCCCGATTCTTTTCTTTAAAAAATCTTGCCTCTGCAGACTAGAAATAAACCTATAAGAACAAAAAATGTTTGAGTCCCAATTTCAATGTCCAACAGTTCCTTATGTGTACATGTCAGCAATGTTATCTGGATGGTGGATAAATGGTGGCAATGCAGGTCCAATCCTCTCTGGTTTGGTCCTAGGCACTGCATTAAAAATTACAAAAGCCTCCATTAATCAAAAAAAGGGGGGATAGTAGGGTAATATCATGTAAGGAAAAATATCGTTAGTAAATTACATCTAGAAAATTTTTACTTTAGAAAATTAATTTTCATTTGTAATGCTAACATCAAGACACCCATGAAAAACACACATGGTGTCAAAATAAGCCAAAGGAAAATCATTTGGGAAAAAATAAAAAGGATCCGAAGTCAATTTTATAGAAAAGACTCCTTTATTAACTTTTGGTCGAGAATATATTTATATACTTCAGAAAACAACTCCAAGACCAATTTAATCTTAATTTTTTTTTAAGTTTTCACTGAGTTTTTACATTCTCATACTGTCCTCCTCCATGTTCAACAGCCATGGTCCTTCCATTCATCCCACCGTTACTATGCTAGGTTTTACCTCTGACATCCGAAGTCATCCATTAACTTTATAGCCTATAATGCATGCTTCTTTTCTCCTGGATGTGAATTTCTTAAGGATATGCTCTATATCTTAAAAAAGCTATTTTTATTAACAAGATAGTCTTAGATAAATTAACTTCCTAATAAATTAATAGTTTGATAATATAATTTAAATTTATTAGTATTGGAACAAAACATTTTCAGTATATTTCAAAATTATGGTGATTTAAATTATTCTTATTTAACATATTCTGACCCGTCTTCCATTTACTGTCTTTTATCCAATATTTTTTGTAGTAGATAATGATGTGGCCAAGTAAATAATAACAACAATAGCAGTGGCAGCAACAAAACAGAGAGAGGAGGTTAATACTTGCAGCCAAATTTTTACTGAATGCCTCATTGAGTCTAAGAGACAATATCATCCATGCAGGAATAGCATGATGTTGGGAAAATGAAAGTAGTATTTTAAATGGGTAAGTGGCCACTGTACATCTCAACCTGGAAGTCCTAAGAATACTGTTGAGAATTTTTCATGGGTCTTTCATGCTTCTACACATCATATAGCAGGGGACCTAAAAAATATTTTATCCTTTTCTTTTCTTTTCTTTTCTTTTCTTTTCTTTTCTTTTCTTTTCTTTCCTTTCCTTTCCTTTCCTTTCCTTTCCTTTCCTTTTCTTTTCTTTTCTTTTTTCCTTTCCTTTCCTTTCCTTTCCTTTCCTTTCCTTTTTTCTCTTTTCTTTTCTAAGGTTTTTATTGATTTCAGAGTGAGGAAGGGAGAGGGATAGAGAGATAGACACATCAATGATGAAAAAGAACAAGTGCTAGGTTGCCTCCTGCATGTCCCCTACTGGAGATGGAGGCCACAACCTGGCATATGTGCCCTGACCAGTAATCAAACTGTGACCTCCTGGTTCATGGGTCAATGCTCAACCACTAAGCAATACCTCCCAGGACATGACTTTTCATTTTATATAATTTTTTCAAAGGTGTTTATATAGTGAACAGCATGGAAAGGTAATATCCCTCTCCAGAGAAGAGGAAAGTTTGTTTACTGTCTATCATAAAAGCCTCAGGTTCCCTAAAGTCAGGGTAACTCAGCTGTGACATACATCCACTCTGTCTGCAGCTTCTATTTAAGTATCTTCATGTTGCTTCTGTGGGACTTGAGGGGACAATGTAAACTGACATAAATATGATCTCATGATGTTCCCATGTAGTGAGTAATTAAGTAATTTGTCTCTGACACAGAAGCTCATTTTATTTTGATAGAAGAAAGAGAGAGGAACCCTAGGTAATTAATTAAAGAAGTTGGAGGGAAGGGGTACTTATGATAAGCACACTGGAGAGTTCACAGAATTGAAGTAATAGTTGAGTACCCAAATTCAGAAAAGATGAGTCTCAAGTGCATAGACCCTTTATGAATCACTTTCTGATTCTGACATGGAATTAATCATCATGTTTAATGAGCCATTTCATAGCCTACATGTTTTATATATCAAATTCCTAAAAGGAATGTAATTAGATTGGGTTACACACCTCAACCCCTATGGTGAGAGGAAGTGGGACCACCTTATTGACATTCCCACCAATCAGAATGAGGGAGAGAATCAATAAGTCAATAATTAGATCCTACCTAATAAAATAGTAATATGCAAATTGACTGTATCCACCAGCCAAGCCCACTAGCCACACCCACCAGTCAATCAGAGCAAGTATGCAAATTAACCCAAAAATACAACCACAGAGAAAGCAGGAGAGAGGTTGGGGTTGCCCCTGGCAATGGAGGAAGCCAATCTTTCTACAAATCCTGGCCTGCTGAGGCCTCCACTTAAGGCAATGAAGTTTCAGTGGCCATGCAAGCAGAAGGCTTGGCTCTGTTCCAGACTAAAAAGTTTCAATTGTAGAAGATAAATAAATCCCAGATACCAGGGCCTCCACTTGGGTCACCAGGGGACGTAGCTGGCCTGCAAACCACCATAGGCCCCTCGCCCAGGCCAGACCAAGCCCCAAGGGAACACTCACCCTGATCCAGGACACCCTTCAGGG
Organism: Lasiurus cinereus; assembly: GCA_011751065.1. Taxonomy (NCBI): domain Eukaryota; kingdom Metazoa; phylum Chordata; class Mammalia; order Chiroptera; family Vespertilionidae; genus Lasiurus; species Lasiurus cinereus. Next base: position 11,435,013 of record JAAGEH010000286.1, on the reverse strand, counting down.
CAAACCAGTTGGCCTCCACTCATGCACCAGGCCTCTATCCTATTTAATAAAAGAGTAATATGCAGATTGACCATCACATCAACACACAAGATGATTGCCCCCATGTGGTCAAAAGATCCTGCCCCCATTTGGAGATAAGATGGCCATCACAAGATAGCCAGCAGGGGAGGGCAGTTGGGGGTGACCAGGCCAGCAAAGGAGGGAAGTTGGGGGTGACTGGGCCTGCAGGGAAGGGCAGGTAGGGGTGATGAGGCCCACAGGGAAGGGCAGGTAGGGGTGATGAGGCCCACAGGGTAGGGCAGTTAGGCATCAATCAGCCTGATAGGGCAGTTGCTAGGGGGTGATCAGGTTGGCAGGCAAAAGTGGTTAGGGGTAATTAGATTGGGTTACACACCTCAACTCCTATGGTGAGAGAATGTGGGATCACCTTATTGACATAAGGAAGGCAGGAAGGTGAGCAGTTGGGAGCCAGCAGTCCTGGATTGTGAGAGGGATGTCTGACTGCCTGTTTAGGCCCGATCCAGGATTGGGCCTAAACAGGCAGTTGGACATCCTTCAAGGGGTCCCAGATTGAAGACGGAACAGGCTGGGCTGAAGGACACTCCCCCACATGCATGAATTTTGTGCACCGGGCCTCTAGTTAATTAATAAAAAAGCAACAATAATAACAAAAAGAGACATCCCCTTCCTCTTCCATAAACAAACAGTTTTCACCTCTGAAGATATTGTAAATTTCTCTTGGGAAAACAATGGGCAGCTCATAATTTATTATATTACCCTGTTTGTTTTGACTATCAATAACCAAAAATTTAGCTGAATATTAGTAATTATGCAAGACCAAATGCCTTACACATTGATCCATGTCTTGTCCTTCTACCCTCACATTTTTTCTTCAAGTAATTTTGCATGTGATAAATAAAGAAACAAATAATTAGCATGACCATAACACTAAACTAACATGCTCTGCTATTTTACTCTTCTGTGACTTTGCATGAGCTTTTTCTTTTAGCCAAAATCTCTTCTCTTCTTTCTCCACCATGCAAACTTTTGCCTGTAGGAAAGGCAGTCCTGCACAGCTGCATGGCAGTGGCCTTGAGCCTGGAACATTTCCTTGCAATGAAAGAGCCTTCACAGCTTGTACTATGAAGCATTCCTTATTCCAAGCCTAAAGTGTAGGTCTTTGTTCTGTGCAGACATTTGTGCCCCGGCTATATCTGTCTTCAGAGGGCAGGGAGGGAATGGAGTCCTTCACCGCAGCACAGATGGTGCACACAGATCATCTCGCAGCATCGGCTGAAGGTGAGACCTGTTATGCTCTTTGCCGATCTCACACAATGGGACTCCTTCCCTGAAGGTGGTAACAGGTTTCACCTGCTCAACACTATCATTTAGATCTAGGTAAAGTTATTCACCCTGTTCTTTCTGCTCCCAACATACTGTTATTTACTGGTAGAATCCAACCTATTATAACATTATCTGCAATACTTTGTTTAAATATCTGCTAGTAGATTGACATTTCTTTAGATAGACCTATCTCTCCTTTATTATTATTATTTTATGTTTTTATTGATATTAAAGAGAGAGGAAAGAAAAGGGGGAGAGAGAAAGAGAAAAACATCAACCCAGGCATGTGTTTTGAATAGGAATTGAATTAGTGACCTTTCAGCTGAGTCACACCAGCCAGGTCATTTATTATTGCACTAGAAGCCCGAAGGATGAAATTTGTGCAAGGGTAGGCCTTCCTTCCTCCTGCTGCCGGCACCAGCTTCTCTGTGGCACCCAGCACCCGGGCTTCCCTCAGAGCCCAGCTTCATCTGGAATTTTGTCCAGAAGGATGCCTGGTCTAATTAGCATATTATGCTTTTATTATTATAGATTATTATAGATTGCCAGTACCTACTCTGTTTCCTGACACTCAAGAAAAGTTAAGTAAAGGCTTGTTAATTAAATGAGTTTATAACTGGATGAATGAATTAGGCATTGAAGATAATCAAGGAAATCTGCATACTTTTTCTTGTGAGCTGGTTTCTACAGTCCCTATTTTGGTTTTTGTTTTCATACTCTTTCCCTTTTCTTTTTATTTATCTCTGTACTAATCTCTAGGACACTAATCTGTTCTTATTCTTCATAACTTAATTCTAAGTTTAACATTCAGCTCCTCTTGAGAAACTATGCAGTCAGATTTTCATTTTAAATTCCAATTTCTCCTTCTTTCTAATATTGAGGTGTCTATCATGCTGCTTCCACAGTTCTATTTAATTTGGTTCACACCACTTTGGGAATTTACAGTTCTCACTACAGTCAAGGCCCACATAGCTCACCTAACAAGTTAGTGATTAGGACAGACTTTCTTTCAATCCATCACAACACTATCTAAAAAGTTTTTTTTTTATTATACTAAATTCTACTCCATAAGCTGAAAGAAGTAATGTCTCTTCCCAAATTACATAAGTTCATTCAAAATTGGAGTTATTTGCTTCATTAAATAAATCACAGCAAAGGCCTAATATTGCCTCTGAGATCTTAATAAGCAGAACAGAAAGTCATGAAAGTTTAGGAGGTATACAAACACATTAATATCTATGGAAAACCTTACTCCCTATTAATGTCTTTTAAGAATGATGCCTCTAAGTTTTACTTCAAATCACTTTGTCAATATTAAATAATAAAGTACTGCATTCTTGCTGTAGTTACTTTCTTTGTAAAACACAAAGAAAAAAAATTATTGCTACAATGTCATCTCTCCATAAAGAGGAAAATGTTTTCATCTTTGTTTGCCTTTATTTTAATAATTAAAACACTGTCTCTCTCTTGCTAATTGAGCCCATTCACCTGTGACAAATGCAAGTTGTACTGCAGTTAGGACAAGTTTGTCACCCAGGTCACTCACAGAAGCTCTTTGCCAGGGAAAATTGCTGATGTCCTAGCATATTCTTAGTTGCTAAGTCTTACCAGGTGAGCATAAACAAATAGCTCAATTATTCAAGAAAGAGAAAGAGTTGAGAGCAGGGTGGAGATGCTACTACTGCTATTTCCATCCTCTTGCAAATACAACAAGATTCTAACAGCATAACCAATCCATTATACATGATATATCTCTTCCTGGCTTACGGCTTCTTACATATTTTTTTTTTCATTTTTATTTATTGAGTTTAGAGAGAGAAAGGGAAAGAAAAAAGAACCATTGATTTGTTGTTCCACTTATTTATGCATTTATTGGTTGCTCCTTGTGTGTGCCCTGACTGGGGACCAAACCCACAACCTTGACATATTGGGACAGCACTTTAACCAACTGAGCTATCTGGCCTGGGTATTCCTGGTGTATTTTTTAACTTAGTTCTCTATGCTGTTGCATTATCTAGGCTCATCTATAGCAAGGAAGTGAGGAGAAAAAAATGTTTAAAGAGCAACAGGTTATTCACTATAATGATGCCACCTTTCATAAATTCACTCTTGCATTCTCAGTGTACCCTTTCATAGATAGCTCAACTGGAACTGAACTGAAGCTCTTATAATTTGTGCCACTTATTTATTCATTATTCAAAAAGTATTTTCAACATATATTGTGATTATAAGAATACTTCAGCTCTGGGAACATTCTTTCTCTTCCAGGTTCAGCTTCGCCCAAAACAAAATCCACATTTTTAAGGATATAACATAAGAATAAAACAGCAACTATAAATTTCTATGAATGGGATAACCTAGGACAGTAAAATTTTCTAGAAAAAAAAAGACACTATTCTCTATATTTCAATTAAGAGAAGTTAATTGGCTGTTGAGAGGTTCATATTTACTTTTTGTCATAATACCTGAAAATTTTAGAGCAGTAAATAAAATTGAGAAGCTCCTAACCAATGTAGGGAACATAGATGACTTTATTATATTACATATGGTTCAATATAGTGGAATTTATTTGTCTTTGGTACCCAGAAAACAGAATTTTCCAATATCAAAAAAATAATCTGTGTTTTTATATTTTTATTAGAGGCCCAGTGCATGAAATCCATGCATGGATGGGGTCCCTAGGCCTGGCTGGTGATAAGGGCCTATTGGGGCCATCTTGCCCAGTTCCAATTAGGGCCAGTCTGGGGCCTGGGGGCTTGCCACCTGCAAGCTGCCATACAGGGCTTACCAGCTGCCAGCCAAAGGACCTGCCAGCTGCTGGACGGGGCCTGCCAGCTGGGACCTGACAGTTGGGGGGAGGGACCATGGGAAGTTTGCCAGCCAGAGGGAGGGATCAGGGAAGGTTAGCTTGGCATGAGAGGTTTGCTGTGGGAAAACCTGACCACCAAAGGACAGCTCCTTGTGTTCAATGCATGTCATAATGACTAGTTGACCTGTAGTTCTAGTCGTTCCAGTTATTCAGTCGTAACGGTCGTAATGGTTGCTTAGGCTTTTATATATATAGATATTAGCTAATGAGAAGATCCAGCATTGTATACAACAGAGATAAGTATTTTAATTGTATTTTTATTTTTGCTTTTAACCTATTTCTTATTTTGAAGTTATAAGGAAATAAAATAGTTCTGTACTTTTATAAGTAAACACTAGAGGCCCATTGCATGAAATTGTGCATGGGGAGAGGGGGTTCCCTCAGCCCAGTCTGCACCCTCTCACAATCTAGGACTGCTAGCTTCTCACTGCTCACCTGCCTGCCTGCATGCCTGATCACCCCTAACAGCCTCTGACTCAGCCCCCACCATGGTGCTTCGTCCAGAAGGATGTCCAGAATGATGTATGGAAGGTTGTTTGGCTGTTGGTCTAATTAGCATATTATGCTTTTATTATTATAGATTATATATATCTGACTCAGGACATCATTCAATGCATATACATTAACCTTCAAGTTCTAGGGCCACAGACAATTTTCCCCTTATACATTTCAAATAATTAACACTATAAATATATTAATATAGTTATAACTATGTTGGTGATAGAAATTGCTATTTGTTTGTAACATTAGCACTAAGGGGGTCTTATCAAGTAGGAAAAAAAGTTTTTAGTCATATATTCACTTGCATATTACTCCTTCTTTTGTCATTCTCTTAGGTAGTTGAATAAACATTGTTAAATATTTCTTTGCTTCTGGTGCATCCTTTTATTGTCTAACCATTTTACTTTGAATTATTGCCTTTTGCTTATTTCCTCCCTGTACCTGTTTACTACAACAAGATTGGGATAAATCAAAGCTGAATGTAAAATTCTGGCATATGTGCGTTTTTCTTAGGGATAAGAGTCATCATTTGTCAATTACATAGACTTTTTCTTAAATAACTAGTTTAGTATTTACACTAGCCAATCAACATTCCTTTCCTCTTGTTACCCAGATAATAATAAGAATAATTTCCCCCAAAACAGTCTCAAAAAGTGTTCATATGTTTCCGGAGAATGAAAATTTTCTATGATACATGTATGTGTGTTTTTCCTAAATAGAATTTTAAATTGTTTTAATGTTATCAGGTTTAAAAAATGAGTGGATATCACTAATAAAACTTATTGCAAGCTATGTGTAAAGAAATAAAAGCTGAGTGATGTTAAGACTGTCATTAGTGTCTTTAAATAATTTATTTTATGAAAATATATTTTAAAATAAAATACAGTGTCTTGACATGATGCAAGACTATCCTATATAATAAAAGGCTAATATGCAAATAGACCAAAAGGTGGAATGACCGGTTGCTATGATGCGCACTGACCATGAGCGGGCAGAAGCTCAACACAGGAGTTGCCTCCTGGTGGTCAATGCACTACCACAGGAGAAGCGCTACTCAGCCAGAAGCCAGGCTTATAGTAGGGGAGAATAGCAATGCTTATTGGAGTTTTTCCTGCCTCTGCAGCAGCACTAAAGACCCCTTGGGGGATGTTCACCTGCTGGCTTAGGCCTGCTGCCTGCAAGAGGGCACAGGCAAGGTTGAAGAACCCCCTCCCCCAAGTGCATGGATGTTGTGCACCAGGCCTCTAGTAAAATAATATTTTTTCATTCAATTAGTGATGATTTCAACTACATCATTAATGTTTGTTTGGGAAAATGTAATAATTGGACATGATATATGTTGAACATTTCAGAAGTTAAAATACATTTTATTAAAGGCTAGCTTGAGTTTGCAGGTAGACATACTATAGATAGTGATATAGATAGATAGATAGATAGATAGATAGATAGGTAGATAGATAGATGATAGATAGATAGAGATAGAGACAGAGATAGTGATAGATATAATGATGAAGTGTGGCTTCTTCTCATAATCTTTCAGTCAGGTGAAAATTATTCAACCTGATCACCATGGAGTTTTACATAAGACTATTGCCAGGGTAGGATATGATGCTACATAGAATAGAATTCTATTTTCAACCTTGTTGAAAGTGGCTGATCTTTCCAAGAGAGGTTTAAATCCCCTATCGCCATACTACACTAAATCCAATCCCTGCACAAAAAAATGCATATACAGCCTGTTCATATTAGATAAACACAGACACTATATTAATTCATAGTAATACCAGTATTGCACAGAGTGTATTTCATGAAAATGAAGATCCAGTAAGCTCTATCTGGCAAATTCGAAAGAAACCACTATTAGTATTTCATAGTGAGATCAGTAAATGATTCATGCAAAAAGCAATAGTGTTTCTTTATATCAGCAATAACCACCAAACTGTAATAGGAAAAAATAACACATTGACAATAGCAACAAAGCACATAAAATACGGTTAACAAAACAAAAAATATGCAAGTCCTCTACTTAAGAAAGGAGAATTTATAAAACTTTCTTTTAAGAATTAAAAAATAATTTGAATTATCTCTGTGGAATAAAAGAAGGAATATTGAAAAGTATTTTTCCCCAAAATTAATATATAAATACAATTAAATCCACTAAAATATGAAGTTTACTTTTAATATTACAAGCCAGTTCTAAAATATATCTAGACTACATAAAGTTAAATATGACACCTCTTACATTCTTCATCATGTATTCAGTACTTGGTATTGTTGAGTGCACATATTCAGCCCTTGACTAATAACTATACATTATTTGAATAAATGAATATAACCTAAGTAATAAATCTGGGTTTGTATTATATAAATCTGAATATATATATATATATATATATATATATATATATATATATATGCACACTGAGTGGCCAGATTATTATGACTACCTGACATTTGTAGGCAAACTAGCTGTACACTGCATTGTATGAGATAGGGAAGCTGAAGGCCTGTTCAAACACCTTTGCTGTCTGCAGTTACCATGATAAAACATCTCCAGTTCACACAAGAACACAAGAATTGGACAGTTGAGCATTGGGAAAAAGTCATGTGGTCCGATGAATCATGTTCCCAGTTGCATCATGCAGATGGCAGAGTGAGAATTTCATGGAAATAGCATGAAAGCATGTACCCCACATGCATGAGTATAACTCTTCAAGCTGGTGAGGGCAGTCTTATGGTTTGTAGCATATTTTCCTGGCATGATCTGGGCCCTTTAATTTGTGTGGAACAATGCCTGAGTAGCATAAGATACCTAAGTATTGTTGCTAATTAAATTCATCCTATCATGTTGATGGCATATCCCAATGGAGATGGCTTCATCCAACCAGACAATGCACTAAGCCCTGGTACTTGTATTGTGAAGGAGTGGTTTCAAGAACATGAGGGAGACTTTACCTTGCTTAGGTGGCCCCCACAATCACCAGATCTCAATCCAATTGAGCATTTGTGGGACAAAGTTAAAAGAGCCATCAGGTAGCTGGTTCCACAACCATCAAATCTCATAGAACTGGACAGTGCTATTCATCAGGCATGGTGTCAGATTCTTTGCATCACTTTTCAACATCTTGTGGAGTCAGTGTCAAGAAGAATCACTGCAGTATAGAAGGCAAAAGGTGTCCCAACAAAGTACTGATGGGCTGGTCATTATAATCTGGCCACTCAACATATATGTGTGTGTGTGTGTGTGTGTGTAGCATAAGAGTGTACATATGGATAACAGCCTATCATCTATCAGAATATTCCATGCACTTTTTCAATGCCTACCATGACTCAATAATATATCCCAGACTAGCCCTCTCACCACAAACAACTATTAAATGGAACAAATAAATGAGACAAATGTTTTCAGACATTGGACAAAAGACAATAAAATACTGCAATTTTTGCAAAAAAGGTAAAATCACAACCTGAGTCCCACCTGTGTCCTAGATCTCTGCCCAAAAACAACTTTCAGAGCATGGCATAGAAAAAGGGAGTTAAGTAGAAGATTTCAGATCTTTTAAGGACCCCTTGACAAGGACTTTACAGGACAAAACAATTATATAACAGTATCTTTCATTAATATAAATGCAAAAATCTTCAACAAAACAGCAGCAATCAAATCCAGAAATATATAAAGCATATATTATGAATAAATGGAGTTTATCCCCAGAATTCAAGACTGGCACAACATTCAAAAATCAATGTAATCAACTACATTTAAAGAATATTCAGTGAAACCATAGAAATTAAAAGAACCCAAGTAGTAAGAAATGGACATTCCATCATCAAGCAGAACAATGATGCATACTATAGAGGAGGTTCAAATAGAACTAACTAACATGAGGTAATAATGGTTACTTAGAGAACAGAAACTGAAAACTGAGATCAAGACCAATTATATGTAAATTAATGGCCTAATGCACAAATTTGTGCTCATTGAAAGGAAACTAATTATAAGAAATATTTTGAGGAGAAACCAAAATGGCAGCATAGGTGAACATCTAAACTGCTACCTCACACAACATTTCAAAACTATAGTTTAAAGACAGAACAAACATTATCCAGAACTATAAGAAAGCTGGCTGAGTGGAAATTCTACAACTAGAAGAAAAGAGAGTGGCTCATGAAGACTCAGAGGAGCTTCAAAAGCTGAAGTATGGAGACACATGTGTGGAGAGGACAGGTGGTGGAGGGTCTGGCTGGTCTCCTCTAATGGGAGGGTGACATAAACTTACAACTGCACTGAGCCCCAGTTCCAACTGCACTGAGCCCCAGTTCCAGGTGAGACTCATTCAGGCGGAGTCTGTACTATCGTGAAAAGGAGGGAGTGCATGGAAACATAGGGGAGACGCAAAAGGCATGCAGAGAGGACTGACTGCTGATTGTGGCGCTGGATTTCTCTAGTAGGAAGAAGACAGAACCTCCCAACTATGCTGAAATCCACTTCTGACTGCACTGAACCCCAGTTTGGGGTGAGATCCTGGGAACTCAGATTCATACTGGTCCCCGGAGAGCATGGCAACTCAGGAGAGTCGGAAACACAGAGGTCTGGAGACATGCGAGTACATGGGCACACAGAGAGGGCTGCAACAATTACCAAGAGACACTGAGACCCAGGGGCCACTTGGGCAAGGCTGATGGGAAACCAAGGCTGTCTGCTCAGCCCTGAGACTCCGCCCCATCCAAACTGAACACAGAGACTTTTACATTTTTGCAAGTCTTGTATCATAAGGCTGACTTCAGCACAGAAATTCTCCCAGCATAGACACAGCTGATCCTCACAACCAATTGCCTTGGAGGTCAATCCCCCCAGTGATACCAACAACAATCAAGACATAACAGCAAGGCTGTACACACAGTCTGCAAAGGAGTGCACCAAGAGAGTCCATATCAGGTAATTGGTGAGGTGGAGCTATTGGGCCATATAGGACACCTACCACACAAAGCTAATCTACCAACTCAGGAAAGCAGCAAAAATGTGGAGACAAAGAAACAGATCACAAAAGAAATAAATGGAGGAAAACAAACAACTGGATATAGAATTCAAAACCACAGTTATAAGGTTTTTCAAGAATTTCCTAGAAAAGGTAGACAAATTTAGCGAGACCCAAGAGGAGATAAAAAATGAACAACTAGAATTTAAAAATATACTGACTGAAATAAAAAAATATTATACAGGAACCTAACAGCAGACTAGAGAAATGCGAGAATTAAGTCAAAGATTTAAAATACAAAGAAGCAGAAAATACTCAACTGGAAAAACAAAAAGGAAAAAGAATTAAAAAAAATATGAAGATAGTGTAAGGAGTCTCTGGGACAACTTCAAGTGTAACAACATCAGAATTATGCGGGTGCCAGAAGAAGAGAGAGAACAAGATACTGAAAACCTATTTAAAGAAATAATGACTGAAAATTTCCCACATCTGATGAAAGAAATAGACTTACAAGTCCAGGAAGTGCACAGAATCCCAAACAAAGGAAATCCAAAGAGGACCACACAGACACATCATAATTAAAATACCAAGAGGAAAAGACAAAGAGAAAATATTAAAAGCAGCTGGAGAAAAAATAGTTGATCACCTACAAGGGAGCACCCATATTATTGTCAGTTGATGTCTCAATAGAAACTATGCAGGCCCGATGGAAGTGGCAAGAAATATTTAAAGTGATGAATAGCAAGAACCTATAACCAAGATTACTCTACCCGGCAAAGCTATCATTCAGAATTGAAGGTCAGATAAAGAGTTTCACAGATAAGAAAAAGCAAAAAGAGTTCATCAACACCAAACCAGTATCATATGAAATGCTAAAAGGTGCTCTTTAAGAAGAGGACGAAGAAGAAAAAGGTAAAGAAAAAATTATGCACAACAAATACATATCTATCAACAAATGAATCTAAAGATTAAGTGAATAAAAAAATCTGATGAACAGAATAAACTGGTGAATACAGTGGTGCCTCGAGATACGAGTGCCCTAACATACGAGATTTTTGAGATACAAGCCATTGAGCGAGCGATTTTTGCTTTGAAATATGAGCAACAGTTGAGATACGAGTAATCCCGCAGATCAGCCAGCTGCACACGGACCCACCAGTTTACCGCGACTGACCGTCTCATAGTTTCCCATGCCTCAAGGTTACAAAACGAATTAAACTTGTATCTCGAGGTACCACTGTATAATAGAATTTTGGGCATAGAAAGAGACTTGACTGATAATTCTCAGGGGGAAAGTAGTGAGGAGGATGCAAGGAAAGACTGGACAAAAATCATACACCTATGGATGAGGACAATGTGGGGGAGGTAAGGGCAGAGGGAGAGGTAAGAGCCAGGTGGAAGGGAGCTATGGGGGTAAAAAGAGGTACAAATGTAACTATCTGAAAAATAAAGATTTATTAAATAAAAAAAGAAATATTTTAATATCACTATTTGCTCTTTCTCTAAAATAAAAGTTTTAACCAATTTCATAATCCACAATGACAGCTCAAAACACATGCATGCAATTGGTGCCAGTGAGAGCTTTATATGTATTGCACATGCATGAGTCAACTTAGCCTACTATATATATATATATATATATATATATATATATAATAAACTTCCTTAATTAGATCTTCTTTCTGATGTAGCTAAGCTAAGCTTTTTCCAGACCAGTGAAGCATCCCAACTTCTTTTTCAGGTAATTGTCAGCAACACAGCAGTAAATATCAACACAAAAAGATTATTATTGTAAGTGATTCAGGGAGAGCAAAGGGTAAAATATTTAACTGCAGCAGTGTTTGACTATATTATGTGCAGTGAGAAAACCTGAAGTGATTTTCAAAGTCCACCATTTCTTCTTTTCAGTTGGGTCAAGTTTCTAAGCTTTCTAAATTTCTGTTTTCTGGGAAATGTAAAGAAAATAGGATCCTACCAATTATCTACCTACTCCAGGACTTCTGTGAAGATCAAATGAGAAGAGGCATGGGAAAATACTTCACAGACATTTGGTTAAAGTGCAAAATGTTTTTACCTGGCTATAAAGCAAGTCATGTTCATGAGCAAAAACAAAAACAAACAAACAAACAAACAAAAACCTGCAAGGAGGAGGCTTGTTGCTAGGAAGAAGAATCTGGATGTTGCTATGTGACATCATTACCCAGATGGACACTTAGCATATTAGCCTTTTATATAGATAGACAGATATCCAGAGAAAATATACACAACTTTTTTTAAAAAATATTTTTAGTGATTTCAGAGAGGAAGGGAGCAGGAGAGATAAAAACATCAATGATGAGAGAGAATCATTGATTGGCTGCCTCTTGCACGCCCCCCCACTGGGGATTGAGCCCGAAATCTAGGCATGTGCCCTTGGCCGGAATCGAACCTGGGACCCTTCATTCCGCAGGCTTATGCTCTATCCACTGCGCCATACCAGCTAGGGCAATATACACAACTTTAAGCTATCTCAACAAATTCCTTTGATATATCATTAATATCTCAAAGCTAAAGAATCTCTCTGGCTATTGCAGTAAATAGAGGTCCAGCAGATCCTAAATAGCCTACAGTGTCCAGTGTTGAAATGGGCAAAGGATGGCAACTGTAGTTTTTACAGAATTCAGCTTTAAAGTGCTTTATCTATATCTGGTCTCTATGCATTGGAACACAAAGAGAGAGGTTGTTTGCATGTGATTTCTAATAAACATTTAAGTTTAAGCTATAGCATTCATTTCAAGATAAATAGCTATTGTTCATCAATAAACCACAATATTAGAAAAGTTATAAATTTTGCTTGTACTATTCTGTACTTCCAAACTGTGTTAGTGAGTGCTTTCCCCAACCCCTATGATATAAAGAAGTCAAGATCACTAATGCATAGCTGTTTCCCAGGTTATAAATCTTCTTGAAAGAGCCTACTTGTGTCACAGATAAGGAACTTGAAGAAATAACTATAAGGACCAATTTACTGGTCTTGGGGACTTTGAAGGATGAGAATTACTTAAGAAAAGAGACAATATCTATTTCAGTCTCTGAACGACCTTTCATTTACTTCACCTCTGGTTTAAGGCATTAGTCTAAGACCGATAGCGTTTTCATCCTGGCTAAAAGTACTTTTCCTGGATCTTACCCTCTGATGTATTCCTTGTCATTTCTGGCCTCTGCTGTGTATGGGTAGGAAATTAATTACAATAGGCTGCACTGTATTTTTATTACCTTATTGATTACAACAGTGGCTTATAGCTCAGCTATATTATTCAGAGCCACTGGAGAAGCTGAGAAACTAGTGAAAGAAAAAGTCAGAATATTTCTCCATCTCCTTGGCCAGTGTCTCTGGTAGTAACTGTGTCTACTATGTTGCTTCAGCTCCCATCAGATGGGTCTGCAGGGGTTCACCTGGGTGACCCCACTGCCTTTGCTCTTTAATCATACTGCCTCCCCTTATAGCTCTAGCCAGTAGTGGCAGTTGTGGCTTCCTGCTTCTGATCACCATCCCATTTATCTTCCATCCCATGATTGATGGACATTCTGCCTATATTATGTCTAATTTAAATATTGAAAAGTTTTATATTTTTCTAAATAGACTATGACAGTTATTCTACATAAGAAAAATACATCAAAATAAAATCATATGAGTTTGTTGCTAAGCAAAAGACTTACTGCTGTGCCCTTGTTTTATTTTTCATCCGCACATAGTGAGATGATTTATATAGTTTGTGTAAAGTTTTCACTATTGCTGTTACTGCCTCTACACTTGCTAAAGGAAATTGTGCCTCTCTTACTTTTGTTCTTACATGCAGATTTGAACTATGAGATCTGAAAATGCTTATCTCAGGATTTCTTATAACCTTTTACTTTAATACTAGCTCACGTCTGTAGATGGTTTACAGCTAGATCTAAAATTCTTTCTGAATCCTGCAAATAGTGAACATCAATTGTATTTGGCTGCTCAATGTTCCCTTTTAGTCTGCTAGCTAAAGATATGCTTATCTGTTTTTTAATTTTTTAAATAGGTTTTTATTGATTTGCTTTTAGGGAGAGGGGAAGGGAGAGGGAGAAAGAAAGAAACATCCATGAGAGAGAAACATCAATTGGCTGCTTCCTGCACACCCAATACTGGGGGATCAAGCCCACAACCTGGGCATGTGCACTGACATGGAATTGAAAGGATGACACAGGCTAGGCTAAAGGTATGTTTTCAACAGTAAATGTATTCCACATGCTGGGCGAACTACCCCCTGACCACTATGGTGGTCAATTAATCTGGGCCTGACGGATGATGGAAGCCTGTACTCCTGACCACAGTGATTAAGTGATTGGCAACTTTAACAAGGAGACCAATCAGAGCCATCCTTCCAGCTCCATGCTGGACTATCTGACTTTCATAATTTTTGGAAAAGATTGCCTCTTTCAACTGGACTTATTATGGCAGACCTGAAGATGCACTGCTCAGATCCTATTACAAGGAAAACTTTTGCACTAGAACTGTGTATAGACAGAAAACAGCTTTTAGTTATCTGTTTTTTCAAGGTCTACCTAAGTTTTTTTTAAAAATATATTTTATTGATTTTTTACAGAGAGAAAGGAAGAGGGATAAAGAGTTAGAAACATTGATCAGTTGCCTCCTGCACACCCCTTACTGGGGATATGCCCGCCATCAAAGTATATGCCCTTGACCGGAATCAAACCTGGGACATTTCAGTCCAAAGGCTTATGCTCTATCCATTGAGCCAAACTGGTTAGAGCCTACCTACGTTTTTAAAGTCACCTCCATCTGACTTTATCACTTCCCAGACAGCATGCATCAAGTGATTTAGCAAGATGCGGTTATAAAAGCTCATTCATTTCTGCTGGAAGCAGGAAACTCTGACAAGCTCTGCTTACTAGTTTCCAATAGGGTTAGCTGAGGCTTTGTCAGGCATGAATCACAGTTTAAATAAGAACAGCATGGTAACAAAGGACCCAGATTTCTTGGATTTAGGTATAGGTCATGTTTTTAGGTAGATAATTAAGATGAGCACAGATAGTAGCTAAGATTAAGAAGAATGTAGGATTAATAGAAGAGGGAAAAATAAGTATCAATTATGACCCTAAGAACAACTTCAGTGTCAGGAATTATAGTTCTTCCCACTAAACACTCTTCCAAATACAGGTTTAAGAAGATCTGTGCAGCACAACAAGCAAACTGTGGTAGACGTGAAGAACCCCTGTGAGAGCAAAACACTAAAACTGCATAAAATACAGTCAGCAGACAGCCTCCAGCTGCCGGCTCCCTCATTGTCTGATGCAGCTCCCTAGCCACATAAGTCCACCTTGCCAAAGGCCACACAGTTCCTAGGGCAGCAAATATCCAGTGACTGAGTAAGGAGCTGGTATAAATAAAAATAAAACCAATAAAAACCTTGTTGTTTGAGCCTGCTGTGAAACAACTCTGAAAGGCACTATTCCAAATTTTTGTACCAGGTTAGTTGACACTTTGTCAGATCCGAATTTCAGTTTGACTTCTCCCTCTTCCCAATCCTGTTTCCCTCTTCCTTTCAAGGTGTTGATCCCTATTAAACAGCTTATACCACAAACTCCATTTAGAATCTGCCTATAGAGAATGCAACTTATGACTGCTGCTAAGCAAATGGGTGAAATTATTGGACTCCTGCCCATCTTTTTTTCCAGCACTTCCAAGTACAACTAATACCAATTGCCTCATTGAGTTCCAGGTCATTCCTTAAGTCATGACTAAAACCAAATATACTCCAGGACTTTGCAGTTTTGTAAATCATTAAATTTAAGCTCATATTTACAGAGAATAGATTGGTGGTTGCCAGAGGCAAGGGGGGTGGGTGTAGTAAAAATGGGTGAATTGTTGTTTGTTTTTAGTTTAAATAAATTGAATTTAAAAATATAGTAGGAATTACAGGTTGGGAGATGGAATAGGGTGACAGGGGGGCTGAAGCTTTCTATGATAATTGAAATAATCAAAGATAGAGGGCATAATGAGATCAGACTTACTGGATTCAAGACAAACATTAGTGTTGAAGCTATAAATATTGAAAGGTAGGGAGAAATTGGTAGCTCAACACTCTCTCAAACCCCGATATGATGAGAGAAGGCCTATAGAGGTAAGGTCTTAAAAATGTTAATTATTATTGATAATATTATGATTATTATACATAAGCTATTTAAATATATTTCTATCTCTTACAATTAGATTATCTTGATTGATAAAATACAAAGTCAACTGAATTTATTTAAAAAAATAAAAGTGAACAATGAATATCTATGAAAGAAATGCTAATTTTTATAAATAGGAGGATGAACAAATAGTATAATGCTCTACCAATGTCACCCCAATTAATTAAAAAATGAAATTGAAAATAAAAAATAGTAAAATGCAAAAATTTAACTGTGTAGTACAATATATGACTCATTTTATTTATTTATTTATTTTTATTTATATTATTGTTTAAAGTATTACATATAGTAGTATATATATATATCTTCTTTTTCCTCTCCCATTGACTTTCCTCCAGGATCCCCCACCCCTTATCACATGCCCTCATCCCACCCACCCAGTGTCTTGTGTACATTGCCTGTGCTCATATGCATGCATGCAAGCTCTTTGGTCGATCTCTCCCCACCTCCTCAAAACTCCCCAGCCTTCCTGCTGTAATTTGCTAGTCTATTCAGTGCTTTACTGCCTTTGAATCTATCTTTTTGTTCATAAGATTATAATGTTCTTTATTTTCCATAAATGAGTGAGATCATGTGCTATTTTTCTTTCATTGCCTGGCTTATTTCACTTAACACAATGCTCTCCAGGTCTATCCATGCTGCTGCAAATGCTAAGAATTCCTTTTTTATAGCAGCGTAGTATTCCAATGTGTAGATCAGTGGTTCTCAATCTTTCTAATGCCACAACCCTTTAATACAGTTCCCCATGTTATGGTGACCCCCAACCATGTGCCGCACCAGCATAGCCAAGGGTTTGGCAAGCCTGAGGGAGGGCCAGTGAAGGATAAAGAAAAAACAAAGAGAATAAGCTGAGTCTAGGTGGATCTTCTGTGCCTGGCTGAGGCCACAGAACAGATCCAGATTGCAAGCTGAGCCTTTATTTTATAGTCAGAGGTAAAAAAAGGTAATTTACAATGTTCTTATAAGTTTCAGTTGTTTGGCAGCATTTGCTGCACCTCCCACAGTCCATTAGCTACCCAGGAAAGATCTGTTCTTAGGGGAAATGGTTTTAGTTTTTGCCCATTGAGTATGATGTTAGCTGTGGGTTTATAATATATGGCTTTTATGATGTTGAAGTATGATCCTTCTATTCCCACTTTGCTGAGTTTTTATCAAGAAAGGGTGTTGGATTTTGTCAAATGCTTTTTCTGCATCAATTGATATGACTATGTGATTTTTATCTCTCAATTTGTTTATGTGATATATCACGTTTATTGATTTGCAGATATTGTACCATCCTTGCATTCCTGGGATGAATCCTACTTGGTCATGGTGTATGATCTTTCTGATGTACTGCTGGATCCGATTTGCTATAATTTTGTTGAGGATTTTGGCATCTATGTTCATGAGAGATATTGGCCTATAATTCTCTTTCATTGTGTTGTCTTTATCTGGTTTTGGTATTAGGGTGATGCTGGCTTCATAGAAGGTGTTTGGAAGTATTCCTTCTTCTTGAATATTTTTTAATAGCCTAAGGAGGATGGGTTTTAATTCTTCCTTGAATGTTTGGTAAAACTCTCTTGTGTAGCCATCTGGTTTCAGGCTTTTATTTGCTGGAAGCTTTTTGATGACTGCCTCAATTTCTTCCATAGTTTTTGGACTATTGAGATGTTTAGATTCCTCCTCTTTGAGTTTTGGAAGGTTATATTTTCTAGGAAAATGTCCATTTCTTTCAGGTTGTCCAATTTTTTGGAATAGAGTTGTTCATAGTATTTTTTAACAATCTTTTGTATTTCCACAGGGTCTGTTGTTATTTCTCCCCTTTCATTTCTGATTTTGTTTATTTGGGTCCTCTCTCTTTGCTGCTTGGTGAGGCTTGCTAGAGGTCCATCAATATTGTTTATCCTTTTAAAGAACCAACTCTTGGTTTTGTTGATCTTTTGAATTGTTTCTTTGGTCTCCAAGTTGTTTATCTCTGCTGTGATCTTCATTATTTAGTTCCTTCTGTGTACACTGGGCTTATCTTGTTGCTCTCGTTCTAGCTCTTTGAGTTGTAGGGTTAAGTGATTTATTACCATTGTTTCCTGTTTTTTTGCAGTAGGCTTGTAGGGTTATGAACTTCCCTCTCAAGACTGCTTTCACTGTGTCCTATAAATCTTGTATTGTTGTGTTGTCATTGTCATTTGTTGCCATGATGTTTTTTATTTCTTCCTTGATCTCTCTGGTTACCCAGTCATTGTTTAATAGCATGCTGTTTAGTCTCCATATGTTTGATTTCTTTCTATTGTTTTTATTACAGTTGATTTCCAGTTTTATGCCACTGTGGTCTGAGAAAATGCTTGATATATTTCTATCTTCTTGATTTGAAGAGTCTTTTCTTATGACCCAGCATATGATCTATCTTTGAAAATGACCCATGTGTACAGCAGAAGAAAGTATATTCTGTGGCTTTGGGATGAAATGTTCTGAAGATGTCAATTAATTCCATCTGGTCTAGTGAGTCATTTAGGATTGATGTTTATTTGTTAATTTTTTGTTTAGAGGATTTGTCCAGTGGTGATAGGGGTATTAAAGTCTCCTACTATGATTGTATTGCTGTCGATCTCTCCCTTAATACCCTCCAGGAATTTTTTATGTATTTAGGTGCTCCTATATTGGGCACATATATGTTTACCAGAGTTATATCTTCTTGTTGGATTGTTCCCTTTAGTACTATGAAGTGGCCTTTTTTTATCTCTTGTTATGTCCTTCACTTTGAGATCTAATTTGTAGACAGCAGATATGTGGATCATGTTTTCTTATGCAATCGATTACCCTATGTCTCTTGATTGGAACATTTAATCCATTTACATTTAAAGTTATTATTGATAGCTATTTATCCTTCGCCATTTTTAGTCTTTAGCCCAGAGTTCCTTCTTCGCTTTCTGTTTCTTTTTATTACAGCAGACCCTTTAACATTTCTTGCATTGCTGGTTTGGTGGTAACATTATCCCTTAGTCCTTTTTTTGTCTGTGAAGCTTTTGATTTCACCTTAAATTTTGATTGAAAGCCTTGCAGCGTACTGTATTCTTGGATTCAGACCCTTCATTTGCATGACTTTGTATATTTCATTCCATTCTCTTCTGGGCTGATGAGTTTCTGTTGAAAGTCAGTAGCTAGTTTTATGGGGGTTCCTTTGTAGGTAACTTTCTGTTTCTCTCTGGCTGCTTTTAAGATTCTTGCTTTGTCGTTTCTGTTTGCCAATTTAATTATAATGTGCCTTGGTGTCGGTTTTGTAGGGTTCATTTTGCTTGGGACTCTGTGAGCTTTTTGGATTTGTGTGGGTTTTTCCTTTCCTATATTGGGGAAATTTTCTGTCAATATTTCTTCAAACAGTTTCTCTAATCCTTGTTCAGTTTCCACTCTTTCTGGAACCCCAATTATGCGGATGTTGTTTTTTTTCGTGTTATCCCGAAGTTCCCTTAGGCTCTCCTCTTGCTTTTTAATTTTTTTTTTCTAGAAGCTGCTGTACTTGGGTATTTTTTCCTACTGTGTCTTCTAGCTCACTGATGCAGTCCTCTGCTTCTTCTAGTCTCTCTTTTGATGCTTCCTATTGAGTTATTTAATGCAGTGATGTCATTTTTTATTTCTTTGTGCATTTCTTCATGCTTCTTCATTTCCTCTTGGCTATTACTCAGATTGTGGATTTTGTCTTCCATTCTTTTCATCCACCTTATGATCATTTCTCTGAACTCTTTCTCTGGCCAGCTTATTTCTGCTTCTATGTTATTTACTTCCTTTTCTGGTGATACCTGCCTATCTGTCGTATGTGGGATGTTTCTTCTTCTGCCCATGGTTTTTCTTCTCCGGGTGTTTGGTTATGTAGTTCTCTCTCTTACGTTGATTCAAAGGTACAAACTACAACACGACCCGGTACAGCACACAAGGCACTGAACAGAAATGTATTCATGATGTTAATAATCACCAATAAGGTGACCACCAATGAAAGAGAAATTAGGGGTAAGTAGAGAAAGAAGAAGAGGAAAATGAGAAAAAAAGAAAGGAAAGAAATGCCCAAATCAGATTGGGAGAGGGAGAAAAATAAATAAATAAAAAAATAAACAAAAAAAGTAAAATAAAATAAAGGAGAAAAATAAAAAAGAAAAGAGAAAGAGAAACAAAGTCAGAGAGAAAAGAAAGCAGATAAGAGAGAAAAGGGGAACAAAATATAGATGTCAGGAGAAAACTCTAATAGAACAGTCACTAATCCCAATAAAGGCCAGCAACCAGTACGTAGAGATTAATACAAACTGCAAATAACAACTGGTATTGAGGGAGGTGAGGGAAAAGAGAGGTAGAAAACAAAGCATGCAAAAAGCAAAATAAAACAAGTAGAATAAGCTAAAACAATCTCACATAAAAGTTCAAAAAATCAATATAATCACTGTTCAGGCAAATAGCAACAAAAGGACATAGAGAAAAAACAACTTTTTGGCTAGTGAAGACAAGAAAAGAGAGGTTTGTGTGGACTTCTAGTAGGGGATTTGAAATTAGATATATAAGTGGGGTGAAATTTTAACCAGGTAAAGAGAAAGAATAGGGAGAATCTAAAGTTGGAAAAGGGAAAGAGAAATAAGACAACAAAACGAGGAAAGTTAAGTGGAAAGTGTTGTTATAAAGGTAGAGTTGAGTTGGAGTAAAATTATGCTAAAGGAAAGATCAAAATAGACTGTAAAACTCTAATCCTGAAGTAAAATAAAGAGAAAACAAAATGACACTTGCTTTTTTTCCAAAAAGGTAAAAAACTAGCAGTAATAATACTAGTTTAAAACAAAAATGTAATAATTAAAATGGTAAAATCAATTGAGACAGAAAGAAAAAAAAATAGTCTTTTAATTAAAATATGTAAAAATGAAAAATAAAAAAAATAATAAAAAAAAGGAAAAGAAAAAAAAAATAGAATGGTCCTTCATTTACACTATTATTCTGCTTGGCACTCCTGTTTCCCCGTAGGGAAGGTATTGCAGTTCCCTGTGTTGCACTGTTGACGTTTTAATCTCTTTATTCTTTTGTGGTTATGCGAGAGTCAATTTTTGCGTAATCCACTGGGTGGCAGTGTTTCAGAATTGATCTCTGAGACAAAGCACAGGACCTCTCTAGGCTGTGCTCAGATCCTGCTACTCTGTGGTTCTCAAAACCGGTTTGTGGGGATTTTCTAGCTGGCACACTGTAATAATTCCCAAGCTATCCCTCTGCCTCAGATAAAAACGAGTCGTCTTCCCGAGCTCCCCTCTGTCAACAGCTCGGAGAGTTTGCCCCCACACTTAGGGATCACGCCCTGCCCACCTCCGCGGACCTCTCCAGAGGCAGCTTTCCCGAAACCCTGTTCCCACAGTGTGCGCGTCTCTGTTCTGAGAGGCTGGAGACCTCACCTTATCCCAGACGAAATCTGACCTTTCTGTGTGCTGTGTGGATCTCTGAATCCGCCGCCCGCGTATCTGCGCCGATTGGAGAGTGGTGTTCTGGGTCCCCCACTGTTCAGTGAGTAATTCAGCCACAGTGTTCAGACCGCCGCAGACATCCACCTCCCTAGGCAAATGTCGTGGTCTCCGTGTTCGCGCTGGTGGCTCTGGCTGTCAAAAACCCTGTGGCAGTGGGACTGCCTGGCCAGGAGAGCCCCTTCCAGCAGTTCCCAGCCTTCTCCTGGAGAATAACTGACTCTTAACTTGCCAACAAACACTCCCCGTGCGACTCTCAGCTGCTTTCTCTCCCTCTGCCCAGGAACAAAGCTCCAGACGCGTCGGTCTATTCCGCCGCCATTTTTGCTTCCCCCTTTTTTTTTAATTTTAAGCTACTAATCATGAAAGTAAAACTTAAACTTCAAGAACAAAGTTCTGACTATTAAAGTGTTAACAAAACAATGCCAATGCAAAACACAATAACAAAACAATGCCAATGCAAAACCGAGACATGCCCATTAATAAAACAATGCTGATGTAACACAACAATAATAGAGAAATCAAACTACAGTAATATTTTTCTACTAAATTAAAGTTTCTTTTGCTGATTTACTCAGAGTCCTCCAACTTGGCTGTGTAATACTTTGTAGAAGACTGGCATCTAATCAATGCTAGCGTAGCCAGAAACATGGTTGAGAGAGTAGCTTCCACTTCTTGCTTTTCTACCATCTGCTGAGCCTCAGATGGTAGAAAAGCAACTGTTAACTTATTCATCTTGGCACCCCATCAGTCTCTTGCATAGCATTCATCCTCTGCTTTGCTGTCATTGAGGCAATTCTCAGTCTTTTGAACAAAGGGACAAGGAGCTTCTCTGAGTCAATTGTGGTGACATATGTATCACTATAGCACCCATATTGGCTGCACTGCTCCTTCTGGAAAGATACAAACACAACTTATTCCCCACATGATTACTAGATCTAGTCCAAACCATTCTCCAGTTTGTGCATCCTTCCACAGGGCTAACCTCGTGGAGGCTATTGAACAGGAGACCCGATGTCTTTCGGCTGCTATACATCCCTCTGCATCACAATTCAAATAATTTAAAGTATAAAGAGCATGACTGAGTTTGTTTGAGGTGACACATAACATCCATCTCCCACTTTGGTTTAGTAATTGCATTTTAAGAGTACGATTTGCTCTTTCTACTATTACTTGAACTTGAGGGTTGTAAGGGATACTAGTTTTATGACAAATTTGATATTGCTGACAAAAATGTTGAAAAGCAGAACTAGTGTATGAGTGTCCATTGTCTGTCTTTAGCTCTAAGGGAGGACCTAGTACCACAAAGGCAGCTAGGCAATGATTAATTACATGCTTGGTACTGTTTCCCATTTGGAGAGTTGCAAAGATAAAGTGGGAGCAGGTATCTATATTAACATGTACCCATCTATGCTTACCAAACTTCGGGACATGGGTGACATCCATTTGCCAGATTTTTATTAGGTTTAAGACCTCTAGGATTAACCCCCAATGATTGTACAGGGAAGTGAATTACACATTGAAAGCACTCCTTAACAATTTGACAAGCTTGCTCCCAAGAAATATGGAATTGTTTGTGTAAGGCAGCAGCATTTTGATGATGCAAAGCATGGGAGGACTAGGCAAGAGAAAATGGAATAGGCTCTTGCATTACAGCAAGGTGGCGATCAATAGCATCATTGCCTATAGCTAATGGACCAGGGAGACCTGAATGAGATCAGATATGACCAATAAAGCAGGGAAATTGTTGTTTTCTAATGACTTTTTGAAGGTTGAAAAATAAGTGAAAGAGTTCCTCCTAAATTAGTGTGCTTTATAGTAACCGTTTCAATTAGTTTGACCATACTTATCACATAGACACTATCACTATATAGGTTAATGAGCTCCATAGCAAAATCTGTCAAGGCATAAATAAGAGCTTGTATTTCTACCCATTGTGCTGAAATATAAAGGGTTTGAAGGACCTTTGTATCTCTGCTGCAGTAGTATCCAGCTTTTCCAGAACTGGACCCATCTGTAAAAATGGTTGATGCCTGAGATATAGGTTGTTACTTCACTATCTTTGGGAAGGTAAAAGTAGTAACTGAGAGAAATTGTAAAACCTTATTTGCTGGATAATGGTTACCAACCTATCCGGAGAAATTAGCAAGTGCAACTTGCCAATTTGTTGATCGTTGCCAGAGCCAGTCTTGCTGTACAACTGTAAATGGCACTACAATAAGGTCAGGGTCTTGACCCACTAATTGACCTGTTCAAAGGCGGGCTGGAGCTATTAGCTGGGAAACTGAATAATGGAAAGGAATTAATACCTTAGTTGGGGAATGAGCCTAATATAGCCATTCAACAATTACAGGAGCTTGCCAAATGACCCCAGTGGGTGTATGTATCATAGAGAAAATTAAAACCTGTAAGGGAAGGGAGTAATCAATTTTAGTAAGTTTTGCTGAACTTAAGGCATCCTCAACTTTGTGTAAGGCTGTCTTGGCTTCCTCTGTCAAGCAGCGTGGGGATGAAGGAGATGAATCTCCTTTTAATACAATGGTTGGCAAACTCATTAGTCAACAGAGCCAAATATCAACAGTACAACGATTGAAATTTCTTTTAAGAGCCAAATTTTTTAAACTTAAACTTCTTCTAATGCCACTTCAAAATAGACTCACCCAGGCCGTAGTATTTTGTGGAAGAGCCACACTCAAAGGACTAAAGAGCCACATGTGGCTCGCAAGTTGCAGTTTGATGACCACTGCCTTAGTATATGAAATAAAGGGCTTAAATCAGCAGTGATTAATTTTAAAGCAGGTCAAACCCAGTTAATATCTCCTAATAATTTTTAGAAATCATTTAATGTAAGTAAAGTATCAGTCTGAATTTGAATTTTCTAAGGTTTTATTGTTTTTCCCTCAATAATGCTGCCAAGATAAGAAAAAGGAAATGTCCTTTGAACTTTTTTGGGTGCTATGCATAATCCAGCAAAATGCAGGGAATCCTGTAAATTATATATATATATATGTATAATTTAGATGTGTTTCACTTTCATGAGCTAAGAGAATATCATGCAAATAATGAATAATATAAGCCTTGGGATATTTTTTCCTTATGGGATATATGGCTGCAGCCACAAAATCCCGACATATGGCAGGACTATTGGCCATACCCTGAGGCAATACTTTAGCATATCTCCACCTCCATCATGCTTTCTCCAATCCTCACTCATATTTGGGAAAAAGCACATTGTCTGGAGGGCTCTCTCCCACAGGACCTATAGCCTCAGGGACTGGAGGAGGCAGCAGAGGCACCAATGGGGGAGTCAGAAACCTCTGGCAGCTTTCCCCCATCTGTTTTGATACCTCTGCCACATTCATCTACTCCCTTTATGGAGTGGAATCTAGGCAGTCCCTAATCAGGGTCTACAGACTAAAAGTAGAGGCAGGCATTTCCTCTGGACCTTAGCTATATAAGAATTGTGAAGTTGTTTTCCTACCTTCTTCCATGCCTCTATGTTTACCTTTCCTTCCTCTGAAAAACATGGGCAGATTTTACTCACAAAATCCAAAAAAAATCAAAATCTGTTCATACCTCACAGAACAGCCCCTTGCTTGGAGCATAGCCTTAAGCATGGATACACATACATTTTTTCCTTGTGATCCTGAATTTCCCATGTTTTACACCTAGCTATTACTACACTGCACTCCTTAACTTCCTTTTTGCTTTCTGCATGTGCTTCACTGGAGCATCCTTTCACCTAAGAATTGCAGTTCCCTCACACGCAGGCCTGCATTGAGTGCCACTTGGACCAAACTCAGCCCCACATTGGGTGCCACTTGTGCCATGCCAGTACAGCCAAGGGTTCTCAAGCCTGAGGGAGAGCTGGTGAAGGATGAAGAAAAGATAGACAAGAGAATAAGCTGAGTCTAGGTGGATCTTCTGTGCCTGGTTGAGGCCACAGAACAGACCCAGACTGCAAGCTGAGCTTTTATTTTATAGTCAGAGGTAAACAAAGTAATTTACAATGTTCTTGTAAGTTTCACTTGTTAAGGCAGCATTTGCTGCATTTCCCACAGCCCATTAGTTACCCAGGAAAGATCTAGGGAACAGTCACAAGATCAAGCTTAATTATGCTAATAAGAGGGCTTGGACTTGTTTGTGGCATTGCCAGCAGGTTAGTCTGAGGCTTAATCCTATAACCACTCCCTACACAACCATAAAATTATTTTCATTGCTACTTCATAACTGTAATTTTGCTACTTTTAATGAATCATAATGTAAATATCTGTGTTTTTCAATGGTCTTAGGCTCTACAGCAGCAGTTATCACGACCCACAGGTTGAGAATCACTAGCAGGGTTGCCTAAGGGTCAAAACAACATGAGGAATAGTATTAAAGAGTCATGACATTAGAAAGGTTGAGAACCACTAGATGTACCATAATTTTCTAATCCACTCATCTGCTGATGGGCATTTAGGCTGTTTCCAAATTTTAGCTGTGGTGAATTGTGCTGCTATGAACATAGGGGTGCATATATCATTTCTGATTGGTCTTCCTAGTTTCTTGGGATATATTTCTAGAAGTGGGATTACTGGTCAAATTGGAGTTCCATTTTTAGTTTTTTTGAGGAAACTCCATACTGTTCTCCACAGTGGCTGCCCCAGACTGCATTCCCACTAGCAGGGCATGAGGGTTCCTTTTTCTCCACATCCTCGCCAGCACTTGTCATTTGTTGATTTGTTGATGATTGCCATTCTGACAGGTGTAAGATGGTCTCGCATTGTCATTTTGATTTGCATCTCTCAGATAATTAGTGACTTTGAACGTGTTTTCATGTGTCTCTTGGCCTTCCTGCTGTCTTCTTTCAATAATATTGCTCATTTTTTTTATTGGATCATTTATCTTTCTTTTATTAAGTTGTATAAGTTCCCTTTAGATGTTGAAGATTAAACCTTTATCAGTGACAACATTTGCAAATATGTTCTCCCATACAGTGGGCTTTCTTACTGTTTTGTTGATGGTTTCTTTTGCTGAGCAAAAGCTTTTTATTTTGATGTAGTCCCATTTGTTTATTTACTTTTTAGACACATTTTAAATACTAGTAGATTATTATCTTAAATTTATAAATGACAATTGTGCAAGGTATAGGTTAAGCAAGTTGCTCAAAGTAACAATGAATAAATTATGGACCTGAGAGTTGTCAGTTCCATGTGTCCAAGCATAATGGTACCAGGTTGGTCTCATTGTTATTATATACAACTAGAGGCCTGCTGCACAAAATTCATGAATGGGGAGGTGTCCCTTAGCTCAGCCTGAAAACTCTCTAATCTGGGACCCATCGAGGGATGTCCAACTGTCCATTTAGGCCCAATCCTGGAAGGACAGTTGGACATCCCTTTCACAATCCAGGACTGCTGGCTGCCAACTGCTTACCTGCCTGCCTTTCTGATTACCCCTAACCACTTCTGTCTGCCAGCCTGATCACCTGCTAACCACTCCCCTACCAGCCAGATTGATGCCTAATTGCTCCTCTACTGGCTCAATTGCCCCTAACTTCCCTCCCCTGCAGGCCTGGTTACCCCTTAACAGCCCTCCCCAGCAGGCTTGATTGCCCCCAACGGCCCTCCCATGCAAGCCTGGTCCCTCCCAATGCCATCCTCTATTGGCCATCTTGTGATGGCCATCTTGTGTCCACATGGGACAGTCATCTTGTGTGTTGGAGTGATTGTCAATTTTCATATTACTCTTTTATTAGGTAGGATAGAGGCCTGGTACATAGTGGTGGCCAGCTGGTTTGCCCTGAAAGGTGTCCTGGATCAGGGTGGAGGTTCCCTTGGGGCATGCAATGGCCTGCAAGAGGGGCCTGTGGTGGTTTTCAGGCCAGCCATGCCTCTGGCAACCCAGGTGGAGGTCCTGTTATCTGGGATTTATTTGTCTTCTATAATTGAAATTTTGTAGCCTTGAATGGAGTCCAGGGCCAGCCCAACTGTGCAGGAAGCCTTGCTACCATTCACTCCAGGAAAACCCAAGCTTACTGTTTGCTCCAGGGCCACACCCATTTTGATTGGGTTAATTTGCATACTCGCTCCTGACTGGCTGGTGAGAATGGCTTGTGGGGATAATGGAGGTACAATCAACTTGCATATTACTCTTTTACTTGATAGGATTCAATATGCCCTCAGGAGCCCAAACATGAACTGTTCTCTCTGGGGTTGTAAAATTGACATCCTTGGAAACATAAGCACAGTTGCCCCTTGGTTAGAAGCACCCTTGTCTGGAGTAAGCTGCATGGCTCATGACTGACTAGGTACCCTGTGTTTTCTTATGAAAGAGGAATAATTATAAACATCTTGCCTAAGTAAACACTACCAAGAGGTAAAATATGCTCTGATCACACCAAAGTATGTATATATGAATGTCCATAGCAGCTTTTTTTAATATAATATCCCCTCCCCTTGGAAACAACTGAAATATTCATCAATAGGAGAATGGATACATGAATAGTGAAGGTTCTTACAGTGGAACACTACAAAGCAATGAAAAAGAAAAGAAGAAATAAATTATATCTGCAATATGAATGTAACCTACAAACAATTGTATTGAATAAAAGAAGCCAGTTAGAAAAGAGTACATCCTATACGCTTCTATTTGCATGAAACACAAAAACTAGCAAAATTAACCAATGATAACAGAAATCAGAATACTGGTCACCATGAGAGGTGTACTACTGATTGAGGAGGAGTATGATGAAAGTTTTGGACTGCTAGAGATATGTTGTACCTCTCTCTCTCTCTCATACACACACACACACACACACACACACACACACACACACACACACACATTGACTGTACAGCAGAACAACTGGTCTCTATGATGCTCGCTGACCACCAAGGGGCAGATATTCAATACTCAATGCAGGAGCTGCCCCCTGGTGGTCAGTGTGCTCCCAAAGGGGGTGAACTACTCAGCCAGAAGGTAGTGACTGGAACTTTTCCTCCTCTGCAGCAACACTAAGACTGAGGGACCCCCTGCCCAAATGCATGAATTTCATGCACTGGGCCTCTAATACACACACACACACACACACACACACACACATAAACACACCAAAAATAACATATGTAATATATACCTACCAATAAAAATATCAGCTATTAATAGCATGGACCCATATCACTTTATGCAAAAAAACAAATATTTTAAAATGGGTAAAAACTCAAGTTACATAAATGGAATCTTACTTAAAATGTATTTCTTCATCTAAATCAACCAAAAATTAATTATCTGAAACAACTTAAATGTCATCGTCTCTTTTATAAGTCTCTCTCTTTTCTTCAAACTACTCAAAACTATACCAAAAGAAAGATACAAGTTTGTTTGTTTTTTTAGAGTGTTTGGTAGTGAGCAACTAGAAGATCAAAAAGACCAAGTAATTTTATCACTTAGAGTTAGACACCATTTATGAGGCTTAATAATCCTGGACTTTACTTGATGTTGATTACTAGAGAGTTAGGCATCTGAAGGTTTTGCTAACAATCTCCCTGTGCTGATTGAAGACTTGAGAAAATTGCAATTTCTGTATAGACTGCATTTTAAACAAATTTCTCCTTCACTGTTTTTCAGAATGAAATGATTTCACTGCTTAGAAAACAATTAAACAAACAACTGCATTCTGGCCTTGTAAGAATCCCTTCTACTTTCAGGTTGGGGGTATTTCACCTAACATATGTCATCCAATTTTTGAAATTAGAATCCACCAGACCATCCTTGAAAACAAGGTCAGATCTATTTTTGTGAGATAAATAATGTACTATATTGAGCCTATTCTGTCTCATGCTAGATTAAAGCCACATATTCAAGAATTTATGATGACCTTATATGCATTTTCATTTAATTCGGAACAACATAATTTTGACTCTCTTTTAGGGAAGAATTAAATATTTTATATATTTTATTCTGTGTGAGAGCCAAAAATAGTGTTACTCATCCTATTTAATAAACAAGTAATATGCAAATTGGCCATCACCCCAGCACACCAGAAGACTGCCCTCATGTGGTCAAAGATGTCCACCCCCATGTTGACACAAGATGGCCACCACAAGATGGCCAGCAGGGGAGGGCAGTTTTGGGCAACCAGGAGGGGAGGGCAGTTAGGAGTGACTAGGCCTATAGGGGAGGCCAGTTGGGGGTGACGAGGACTGCATGGAAGGCAGTTAGGGGCTGCCAGGCCAGCACAGGAGGGCAGTTATGGGGGGGCACCAGGCCTGCAGGGGAGGGTAGTTCAAGGTGACTGGGCCTGCAGGGAAGGGCAGTTGGGGGCAATCAAGCTGGCAGGGAAGGGCTGTTAGGGACAATCAGGCTGGCAGGGAGTAGTTAGGGGATGATCAAGCTGGCAGGGAGAAGCGGTTATGGGTAATCATGCAAGCAGACAGGCGAGCTTTTAGAAGCCAGCAGTCCTGGATTGTAAGAGAGATATCTAACTGCCCTTGAGGGTTCCCAAATTAAAGAAGGTGCAGGCTGACCTGAGGGACACACACACCCCCATGCACAAATTTCACGCACCAGGTTCTAGTTGACAATAAAAATAACATGCGATTATTACAACGTTAGACATATTGGAAATGCCCAATACAATTTAATTGAGTGACTAACATGTAAATGAACTGTGTGATTCTTTATGATATTTTACAGATTGGGAGCTCAGGAAATACACGCTGGCAAGAAATAGCTAAAAGATCATTGGCTAAGTGCCCAATTTTATTGTTCTGTCCAACTTTCTTTGTCTTTGATGAGAGGATAAGTGAATTGGATTTAACTGCTCTTCAGTTGTGTGTACTTGATTTTCCATAATACAAATAGAGTAGAAGCAAGTTATGCATTGAACAGAAAAGACTAGTCAACATCTAACCCCCAAGATAACACTAAGAAGAAATTCAGCACTAAACTGTGTGTTGTTCAAGTTATATACAGGAAAAAAAAAAAAAAAGGCCTGGTCTGTAGAATTTCACAATACACTGAATTTTGGTCTCTGAAATTAGAACTATTGAAGCATAAGATGACTATAACATTCAAGTTCAAAGTTTAATGTCTTTTGAGTTATAGCTAAATAAAAGCATAATTGAAATAGTTAGAGAGAAAGATATCAAGTGGGCTTGATATTCATATAACTTAATGTAGAGAAAAAGAAGTTGTTAAGGTATTCTTTTATTTTGGTTTGGTTTTATGATGGTTTTCCCTTTAATCTCAGTTTAGTCTTCATTTTAAAAAGAGATTTCTTTCCAATAAGAAAGCTCCCCAATTCAGCATTATTAATAGATCTGTAAGATATAGCATATGCAGGATATTATACTAGACTAGAGGCCTGGTGTACAAAATTCGTGCATGGGGGGTGTCCCTCAGCCCAGCCTACACCCTCTCCAATCTGGGACTCCTCGAGGGATGTCTGACGGCCCTCTCACAATCCAGGACTTCTGGGTCCCAACTGCTCACTTGCCTGCCTTCCTGATTGCCCCTAACAGTTCTGCCTGCCAGCCTGATCACCCCCTAACCACACCCCTGCCAGCCTGATTGATGTCTAACTGCTCCCCTGCCAGCCTGATTGCCCCAACTGCCCACCCCTGCAGGCGTGGTCCCCCCCAACTCCCCTTCTTTGCAGGCCCAGTCACCCCCAACTTCCCTCCTCTGCCGGCTTGGTCACCCCTAACTACTCTCCCCTGCAGGCTTGATTTCCCCTAACTTCCCTCCCTTGCAGGCCTGGTCCCTCCCAACTTCCCTTGCCTGCTGGCCATCTTGTGGTGGCCATCTTGTGTCCACAAAGGGGCAGATCTTTGACCACATAGTGGCAGCCATCTTGTGTGTTGGAGTGACAGTTAATTTGCATATTACTCTTTTATTAGATATGATAATTTGTGTTTTTCAATGTCTAATTTCCATGTACATGTAAAGATCTTGGAGACTAATGTAATAATGATGCCATTTGGGTAGAGAGTTGCCTATACAAACAACAGCATATTTTATAATCACACTTCTCAGTTTTTAATTGGAAAAGGCTATATAAAATCCTCTAAACAAGTTGTTGGCAAACTCATTAGTCAACAGAGCAAAATATTAACAGCACAATGATTGAAATTTTTTTTGAGAGCTAAATTTTTTAAACTTGAACTTCTTCTAATGCCATTTCTTCAAAATAGACTAACCCAGGCCATGGTATTTTGTGGAAAAGCCACACTCAAGAGTCTAAAGAGCCACATCTGGCTCGCGAGCCATAGTTTGCCAACCACTGCTCTAAACATTGGCTTTTTTAAATTGAGTAAATTCCATGAACCACTCCTAAGTGGTTAATCTAATATTTGACTGAGGAGCTACGTAGATATTTCTGATTGACTCACTGACACTATTAGTACATATTGAGTCAATTCATCAGGAAAAAAGAAGCCAGCCAATGAATCACAGATCTAAAGGGTTTAATATAGAATTAAGGGCACCTGGCTGGTGTGGCTCAGTGGTTGAGCATTGATCTATGACTCAGGAGGTCATGGTTCAATTCCCAGTCAGAGCATATGCCCATATTGTGGGCTCAGTCTCCAATGTGAGGTGTGCAGGAGGCAGTCCATCAATGATTCTCTCTCATCATTGATGATTCTCTCTCTCTCTCTCTCTCTCTCTCTCTCTCTCTCTCTCTTTCTCTCTCTCTCTTTCTCTCTCTCCATTCCTTTATAAAATCAATAAAGACATATTTTTTTTTTAAAAAAGAATTAAGGACCGACACCTTTCTTAGAAGAAAAGAGAGATCAGGAAATCAGGAAAGGTTCTAATAAATGTTAGGGGACCTGCCTCTGAAGGTCACAGAGTCTTCTCAGCCCAAAGCACTAATGCTGCTGATTAGCAATCTTACCTGTTATCTCTGAGAAGGTCTTAAAGTACTGACTCAGACTGAATCCACTAAGTTGGCTGTTCCTGAGAGCTTACCTGGTTATGCTATGTCCAGAGAACAATGATTTCCTCATCTCTTACTTTTTATTTTTTTCAAATTTTATTAAGGCCTATTTTGTTAAAAATTATAATTGATATTTTTTATTTTAAAGTATAATGATTGCTTTTATTTTAAAATTCAAATAATTTTAGCAAACATTTTGATTGGTTCATTATGGCCAGGGGAAGGGACTTAGAGGTTGGCTGTTCCCGCCTACTTGCCAGCCTCACTCTCACTGTGGTTGGCCATCAGGTGAGCAGAGCCTGCCGGCCAGAGAAAAGGACCAAGAGGTAGTCAGTGTACCTCATAGTGACTAATCCAGTGGTTGTCTTGGTAATTCTGATGTTACAGTCAATTTGCATATTACCCTTTTATTATATAGAATAGAGGCCTGGTGCACAAGTGGGGTCCTGGTACACAAGTGGGGGCCAGCTAGATCAGGGTAAGGGTACCTGCAAGAAAGTGGATCCAGCCAAAATGAGGAGCCTCAGGGTGGGGGTCCCTGCTGGGGGTGGGGCTGGCCTGGGTGAGGGACTGCCAGGGGCTTGCAGGCCAACCATGCCCCTGGCTTTGTCAGGAAGGATGTCCAAAATGATGACTGGAAGACAACTGGTCTATCCAAGCTAATTAGCATATTATTAATACTGTATAGATAGTAGACTTTGCAGCTTAGAGAAGTAATTAGACATTTGCTATAGTCCCATATAGCCCCAATTTACTGGCTTTAGAATCACTTTCCACTTTAAAACCATCTTTGCAAGACAGGTGAAAATTTATCTTACTATAATTTTTAAAAATATATATTTTATTGATTTTTTTAGAGATGAAGGGAAGGGGATAGAGAGTTAGAAACATCAATGAAAGAGAAACATTGATTAGCTGCCTCCTGCATGCCCCCTACTGGGGATGTATTTACAACCAAGGTACATGCCCTTGACCGGAATCAAACCTGAGGCCTTTCAGGCTATAGGCCGATGATCTATCCACTGAGCCAAACCGGTCTTGGCTATCTTATTATAATTTTTTAAAGTGTAAACTTGATTTTTCTTAAGTATTTTGACTTCTAGTGAAATATTTCTCTGGCCTGGACTTCCATAAGACCACAATCTACTTTCAACCATCAACACTGTGCTAGGAATCTGCAAGCTTCACAAGGGCAAATGGCAAATATAATGCCCCATGTATATTTATTTTCTTTTAAGGTAAAGATCATCTCAACAATAAATGTGATTAAATTCAGAAAAAAATAGAGAAAATGCTATGTATCTTAGTATCCAATGATAACCTCTGTGTTTGTTTTTTAGTTGTGTCATTTTTTTAATTTAATAAATCTTTATTGTTCAGGTTATTACAATTGTTCCTCTTCTCCCATCACCCTCCCATAGCTCCCCTCCACCTGGTTCTCACCACACCCTCTGCCCTTATCTTCTCCCCATTATCCTCATCCATAGGTATATAATTTTTGTCCAGTTTCTTCCCACAATTCCCTCACCCTTTTACTTTTAGAATTGTCAGTCCACTCCCTTTCTATGCCCCTAATTCTATTATATTCACCAGTTTATTCTGTTCATCAGATTTTTTATTCACTTGATTTTTAGATTCACTTGTTGATAGATATGTCTTTGTTGTTCATAATTTTATCTTTACCATTTTCTTCTTTTTTCTCTTCTTAAAGAATACACTTCAGCATTTCATGTAATACTGGTTTGGCAGTGATGAACTCCTTTAGCTTTTTCTTCTCTATGAAACACTTTATCTGCCCTTCAATTCTGAATGATAGCTTTGCTGGGTAGAGTAATCTTGGTTGTAGGTACTTGCTATTCATCACTTTGAAAATTTCTTGCCACTCCCTTCTGGCCGGCATAGTTTATGTTGAGAAATCATCTGACAATCATATGGGTGCTCCCTTGTAGGTTACTAACTATTTTTCTCTTGCTGGTTTTAATAATCTCTCTTTGTCTTTTGCTCTTGGCATTTTAATTATGATGTGTCTTGGTGTGGACCTCTTTGGATTCCTTTTGTTTGGGGTTCTGGGTGCTTCCTGGATTTGTAAGTACATTTCTTTCACCTGATGTGGGAAGTTTTCAGTCATTATTTCTTCAAATAAGTTTTCAGTATCTTGCTGTCTCTCTTCTTCTAGCACCCCCATAATTCTGGTGTCGGTATGCTTGAAGTTGTCCAAGAGGCTCCTTACACTATCTTCAAATTTTTGGAATCTTTTTTCTTATTGCTTTTTCAGTTGAGTGTTTTCTGCTTCTTTGTATTTCAGATCTTTGATTGATTCTTCTGGTCCTCTAGTCTACTGTTAGATCTCTGTATAATATTTTTTATTTCAGTCAGTGTATGTTTAATTTCTAGTTGGTCCTTTTTCTTTTTTATTTTTAATTAAATCTTTATTATTAAGATTATTACATTTGTTTCTCTTTTTCCCCACCATAACTCCCCTCCACCCAGTTCCCACCACCCCTCTACCTTTACCTCCCCCCATTGACTTCATCTATAGGTGTATGATTTTTGTCCAGTCTCTCCCTGTACACCCCTCACCCCTTTCCCCCTGAGAAATATCAGTCTATTCCCTTTCTGTGCTCCTGATTCTATTATATTCACCAGTTTATTATGTTGATCAAATTTTTAATTCACTTAATTTTAGATTGACTTGTTGATAGATATGTATTTGTTGTTCATAATTTTTTATCTTTTACCTTTTTCTTCTTCTTCTTCTAAAAGAGTACCTTTCAGCATTTCATAAAATACTGGTTTGGAGTTGATGAACTCCTTTAGCTTTTTCTTGTCTGTGAAGCTCTTTATCTACCCTTCAATTCTGAATGATAGCTTTGCTGGGTAGAGTATTCTTGGTTGTAGGTTCTTGCTATTCATCATGCTGAATATTTCTTGCCACTCCCATCTGGCCTGCATAGTTTCTGTTGAGAAATCAGCTGACAGTCATATGGGTGCTCCCTTGTAGGTAATTAACTGTTTTTCTCTTGCTGCCTTTAATATTCTCTCTTTGTCTTTTGCTCTTGGTATTTTAATTATGATGTGTCTTGGTGTAGTCCTATTGGATTCCTTTTATATGGGGTTCTGTGTATTTCCTGGATCTGTAAGTCTATTTCTGTCACCAGATGTGGGAAGTTTTCAGTCATTATTTCTTCAAATAGGTTTTCAGTATCTTGTTCTCTCTCTTCTTCTGGCACCCCCACAATTCTGATATTGGTACGCTTGAAGCTGTCCCAGAGACTCCTTACATTATCTTCATATTTTTGTATTCTTTTTTCTTCTTGCTTTTCCAGTTGAGTGTTTTTTGATTCTTTATATTTCAAATTTTTGACTTGATTCTTGCCTTCACCTAGTCTGCTGTTAGGTCTCTGTATAATATTTTTTTATTTCAGTCAGTGTATGTTTAATTTCTAGTTGGTCCTTTTTCATCTCTAGTTGGTACTTTTTCATCTCCTCTTTTGGTCTCGCTAACTTTATCCATCTTTTCTAGGATATT
Source organism: Lasiurus cinereus (assembly GCA_011751065.1). NCBI lineage: Eukaryota > Metazoa > Chordata > Mammalia > Chiroptera > Vespertilionidae > Lasiurus > Lasiurus cinereus. The sequence goes on along the minus strand of JAAGEH010000286.1, from coordinate 11,399,186 downwards.
CTTGAAAAACCTTATAACCATGGTTTTGAACTCTATATCCAGTTGTTTATTTTCCTCCATGTCTTTTTCTTTTCTTTTCTTTTTTTAAAATATATTTTATTAACTTTTTTTAAAATATATTTTATTAACTTTTTACAGAGGGAGGAATAGAAAGCCAGAAACATCGATGAGAGAGAGACATCAATCAGCCGCCTCCTGCATGCTCCACACTGGAGATGTGCCTGCAACCAAGGTACATGCCCCCGACCGGAATCGAACTCGGGACCTTTCAGTCCACAGGGTGACGCTCCATCCACTGAGCCAAACTGGTTCCGGCCCTCAGTTTCTTTGGTTTCTGACCTCTTCCTTTGTCTCCACATTTTCAATATGTCAGGAGAACTTCTGTGTTGGATTCAGCCTTATGATAGAAGACTTGCAAAACTGCAAAAGCTTCTCTGTTGAGCTCGGGATGGGTGGAATCTCAGGGTTTAATAGACCACCTTGCCTTCCAGTCAGCCCCACTCTCCATGACCCCTGGATCTCACATGTCTCTGGGTAATAGCTGAAGTGATACCTGTGTGCAGGAGCAGTGCCTCTAGACAGCTGCCTTTTTGGCTCCCCTGTTCTCCGGGACCATATGAGTCTGGGTCCCCAGGATTTCGCCTGAAACTGGGGTTTAGTGGAGTTAGAAGTGGCATAGTTGGGAGGCTCTGTCTCCAAGTCCACTCATTAAAGCCAGTGGCACAATCAGCAGTTGGTCTTCTGCGCACAGTGCTGTGCGTGCTACCAGACTTCTGCTCTTTCTCAACTTCCCTAAATTTCCGTGCACTTCTCCCTTTTCACAGTCCCAATTCCCCCTGTATGAGTCTCCCCTGGACCTGGGGTTCAGTGCTGTAGGATAAGGGGTTCAATGCAGTTGGGATTCTCTGTCTTCCTCTTGCCAGAGAAAGCCAGCCAGATACTCTGGCACCCGCTCTCTCCAACCGTGTGTCTCTGTACCTCAGCTCTTTGCAGCTCCTCTGGGTCTCCGTGAGCCTTCTAGTTGTAGAATTTCCACTCATCCAGCTTTCCTGTGGTTCTTCATGCTGTCCCTTCTGTCTTTTAGTTGTAGTTTTGAAATTGTTGTGCAAAGCAGCAGTGTAGGTGTTTACCTATGCCGCCATCTTGAATTCTCTCTAGTTGGTCCTTTTTCATATCTTCAAAGGTCTCGCTAAATTTATCAAGTTTTTCTAAGAAATTCTTGAAAAACCTTATAACTATGGTTTTGAACTCTATGTCCAGTCATTTGTTTTCCTCCATTTCTTTTCTTTGTGATCTGTTTCTTTGTCTCTGCATTTTTGCTTCTTCCCTGAGTTCGTATAGTAGCTTTGTGTGCTCTATAGCAGCAGTTCTCAACCTGTGGGTCCTGACCCACAGGTTGAGAACGGCTAGCAGGGTCATCTAAGACCATCAGAAAACACAGATATTTACATTACAATTCATAACAGTAGCAAAATTACAGTTATGAAGTAGCAATGATAATAATTTTATGGTTGGGAGTCACCACAACATAAGGAACTTTTTAAAAGGGTCATGGCATTAGAAAGGTTGAGAATCCACTGGCATAATGTGAAGTCAGTTTGCTATGCTCTGGACTCAACATGCTATTTTAATCTCAATAACTGCTAATGCTGTTCACTAAACAGAATGACTTTCTCACTTTTCTCTGATCTTTTAAGCTTTATGCATCCTTTATAAACAAATTCAACTTTCTTTTATGAGTGAACTAGAGGCCTAGTGCATGAAAATTCATGTACTGCAAGGTGGTCCCTCAGTCCAGCCTGCCCTCTCTCACAGTCCAGGAGCTTTCAGGTGTGGTAGGCGACCCGGTGATCAGGGGAAAGTGATGTCCCATCACACCTCTGCTGCTGCCACTGCTGGCAGAGCAAGCCTCGGCTGGCCCTGGTAACATAAGCTTCAGGCAGCCTCCATCTAAGGCTTGCCTGTGCCTTGGTTCAGCTCTGGGTGGCTGGGTGGCTGAGGGACTCTGAAGGCAGGTGTGTGGAGTGGCTGAGTCCACCTGGGATTTGGCCCAGCTTTGTTGCACACCTGCCACCCTGGTGGGGCTGAGGGGACTGGGCGCCACCATCTAGTGGCTGTGGGTGTCGCCATTTTTGAGGGTGGGGCAGTAATTAGCATATTTCCTCTTAATTAGGTAGGGTATTTTCTCACTAATTTTTGATCATACTGATCTCTTACTACTCTGACATCCTACAGTGCTTCTTTTCTGTATCACACATTTTAGCTTATAACTAAAGGTAACCTTGAACTCTTGTCTATGTTTTCATTTTCAGGTACCAGTTCTCTTATTTGAATGTAAGCCCTTTGAGAAAGAGACTGTGTCTTGTCAAGACATATTTTGTGAGTTTATTAATGAGGTTTCAACCAGAGAGTGGGACCAGTAGGAGATATATTAATTACAAGGGAAGTAGCTAGTATAATTGTGGGTGCTGAGTAAGCAAGTCCAAGGTTCACAGTACAGGCAGTCAGGAAATGGAAGTGACAAGCAGACTGTAATCCCACAGGCACAAGCTGATGATTTCTGTTCACAGATGGTGGTCAGGAAAAAATATCCAGAAGAAAGGAAGAGCAATTACAAAGCTAGAGACTGTATGGAGCCCTGACTTTAGGAAAATCATAAATCCTCTTTTAAAGGGTTTCCCACTGTTTGGTAGGCCTGTACAATGTATTCTTCCTTTTTATTAGTTTAAGTCTACTGATTAGGGACCTTAATCACATCTTCAAAATCCCTTCACGGCAGCACCTGGATTCTAGTTCCTATGAGTAGAAGAATTTATATGTATGCTACAAAATGACAGCTATCTTCCTGTTATCATCAGAGGACAGCCATTGTAACCTGCTCTAACCAGACACATACAAGATAGAGAATTCTGGGGGACTGTAGTTCATGCAGACCAAGTGGACATCAAAAAGCCACAATACTGAGCACATAGGACATAGATGACACTGTTGCTGCTCTTAAAGAAAAAAATAAAATAATATGTAATAGAAGAAAGTATTTCCTACTTCTCACAAGCCTGGCTCTGTGCTAGAGATATAACAGGTACACAACAAATACTTAAATAAATAGCTAGTGGCTTTGGCCCAATTTGATTATATTGATTTGAGCACTACACAGGTTTGATGAATGCATTATTTTGTCTGATTTAAATGATATGATAAGAAGCAAGAGTTGAGTTAATGGCATCATTTTGTCTCACTACTATTTTAGAAAACACATGCTAAATGGTCATTTCTGAAAAAAGCACAAAAATGCTATGCTTATGTTTAATTTATTGTATTTAATGGAAATAGGCTATTTCGAATTCTCAGTATGAGTCATCACTAAGAATTATCAAAATAACTGAAGAAATTGCAATAACCTATCCTTTGAGGTCATTCTTTCATTCAATAAATATTTATCAAGTGCATTCTGTGTGCTTTCATGGTTCTATGTGCTGAAGATAGAGTTGAGGATAAAACAGTTTCTACACACATGGAGCATATGTTATGCAGGAGGTGGCAAAAATAAACACAGGAACAGTATAGCATACAAAAACATCAATTTGGGCAGATTTAATAACTTTGGTCTGAAATTTTTCATGCCCTTCATTAAAAGGAAAGAATAAGACACACAAAACCAATGAATACCAAATTAGATATACACATTAATACTTAGGGCATTAAAAGAATTGTGAATCTTACAAAGCTATCTTTTGATAGCATCACAAAGTTCATAAAAATCCATAATATTTTTATTAATTAACTTCCTGACATATTTTATAATTTGTTTTATTATTTTTACTGTATAACAACTATGATAATTATTTTGTATTATTTGGTAATATATTCTATTAAAAAAGTGCGAATTCAGATTTCCCTCTGGAATAGTTGATTAAAACCTGTGGGTTTTTTATTATTAACTAGAGGTTCAATGTGCAAGGGGTTCAGCCCTCGCAGCCATGGCGGCATTATATGTTTTTGTACTAAAATAAAGGAAATGGCCCTGGTTGGTTTTCTGAGTGGTTTAGAGAATCAGCCCATGGACCAGAGGGTCATGGATTTGATTCCTGACCAAGGGCACATACCTTAGTTCCAAGTTTGGCCCCATCCCCTATCAGGGCACATGCAGGAGGCAACCAAATAGTATGTCTCTTTCACATCAATGTTTCTTTCTCTGTCCCCTCTTCTCCCTCCTTCCCACTTTCTCTAAAAAATCAATGGAAAAAATATATTCTCTGGTGAGCATTAAATACACACACAAACACATGCTTACACAGACACACACACACACACACACACACACAGAGACACACACACACGGACACACAAGAAATATAACCATCCTATCCTATATAATAAAGAGCTAATATGCAAATGGTCACCATGCCCTCATGCCATCATGCCTTAATGGCTCAGACACTCAACACTGGGGAGATAGGAATGGGAATCAGCCAGGCACAAATGAACTCAAGAGAGAAGAATGGGGATCAGCCAGGCTGTGGCCTGGGAGGGGAACAAGCCACCCACCTCATGGTCCCAGGCACCAGCAGCTGCACCTATGACTGCAACCCAGGAGAGAAACAAGCCGCCAGCCCCATGGTCCCAGGTATCTGCAGCTGCAGCCTGGACAAAGCCGCCCACCCATGGTACCCTGCGGCTGGGCTGGATGAAGCTGGCCCAGGTCCTGGGTGCCTGTGGCTGGCCAGAGAGAGGGAAGCCCGGTCCTGGGTACAGGGCAAGGCAGAGGCAGTTAGGGGTGATCAGGCAAGCAGGGAAGCAGTTAGGGGTGATCAGGCAGCTAGGCAGAGGTGGTTAGGGGCAATCAGACAGGCAGGCAGGCGAGTGGTTAAGAGCCAGCAGTCCCAGATGGTGAAAGGCAGTGGGATATCCCCCAAGGGATCCTTGATTGGAGAGGATACAGGCTGGGTTGAGCCCCTCTCCTCTCCTGTGCATGAATTTTGTGCACTGGGCCTCTAATTTTACATAATTCCCATAAAAATAAAGATAAACTTTTAATTATATAAACATTATGTAATATGTTATTACATATACTAGTAGCCCTGCAAATGAATTTATGTGCCAATAGCTCTCTGCAGGGCCTGGCTGCTTCATGCCCACTACAAAGATGCTCTCCACAGCCTTGAGGCCCAATGGTGCCCCAGCCTGGCCAGAGGTGATGAAGCAAACATTCTACCAGGCTGTTCATGCTGCCTAATCTCAGCAGCCATCCCTCCAGGGACTGGGGGATTCTGGCGGGGCTGAGAGGACTGGGTGCTGCCATCCTGTGGCTATGGGTGCTGCCATCTTTGTGACGGAGTGATGATTAATTTGCATATTACCCTTTTATTAGATAGGATTCTGATAGGACAGAAAATGTTGACAAGATAGCATTTCTGTTTTGATTAGGCATTAATGGGAACAGAATTCTCCAATTATAACTATATGTCTGATTATTAAAATAGTTTTCCAACCTAGCTAGTTGACTCCGTAGTTGAATATTAACCTATAAATCAGGAGGTCACAGTTGGATTGTGCATCATCATTGATGCTTTTATCTCTCCCTCTCTCTTCATCTCCAAAATCAGTAAAAATATATTAAAAATAGTTTACCATAGTTTAGCTTTTGGCACTTTATACTTCAAACATTTTTTTTCTTCTCCATTAAACTCATAATTCCTGTGCCAGGCACTGTGGGACACACTCAAATAGTCATACAACATTTGGTCTTGTCCCTCTATTCCATAAATGTCAACTGTATCCTCAACTCAACTTGCCCTTCATGCCTGCTGCCACTCTAATGTCATATGCCATGCAGAAAAATGTGATCCACGTTTCAAAAATAAAAACAACTTTTGCCTTGGCTCTTGTGATTGAGCATGCAACAAATAGTACCAAGTTTGATTCAGGGTCAGGGCACACAGCTGGGTTGCAGGCTCAATTCCCATTAGGGAGCAGGCAGGAGACAGCCCATTTATGTTTCTCTTTCATATTATGGTTCTCTCTCTGTATCTGTTCCTCTCTCTCTAAAATCAATAAGAACATGTTTTTTCAAAAAAGAAAATATTTTTTAAATTTTTACAAATCCTTGGGCAAGTAAGAGGCTCAGAATTATGAAGACCAAGGTTAATCAGACAATTTGGCAGGGGATGTTTAAAGTTATTTTCCTGAAATTTTCTTTTATCTATTTGTTGGCTCATTACTGCTGGTCTTATTGATCTTTGTGATATAATCATTAATGGTATAAAGCAGTGATTTTAAACTTTTTTTATCTGTTGGCACACATAAGCAAATTACTAAAATTCTGAGGCACATCAAAATATATATATTTTTTTATTATCTGACAAAAATGGGTATAATTTTGATTCATTCACACCGATGACTACTATGTTGTCATTTTTTTTTTATTTGACAATCTAAGGGAAAAGAGGTCAGTCCTCCAAACTAAATAGTCAGGTATTACATATTTCAAAATTCTTGCAGCACACCAGAGTGCCTGCCATAGCAGCCTCATTGAAAATCACTGCTGTGGAATTGACTCCAATAGTATTACAGACTGTATACTGCAAGACATTACCTGAATCAAGTCAGTCTCAAATCCAGAACCTTCCCCTCGTTAGTATCTTTGAATAGGGAAATATATTTGAAATTTTAAGTCACGTTTTTCTTCTATTTTATTCCCTACCCAGCCTGTCCACCTTCCGCACCATCACCCACAGTCCCGTCTTACTTCACAATGACTACGTAGAATTGCTATGTTGTGTGGGGGATATGTAATTCTAAGAAGAAGAAAAAAAAGCCTCTTCCCAGCTTTGCTTTCTGAAAGTGTGATGTTCTGAGGTAAACTGATGATCTAAAAGGATTGATCCTAACCTTACAAATCAAAGAAACAATAATAGACACATAATTCTGCCTCTAGCCCATAGATCAGTGATTTTCAACTGATGTGCCACAAGGATTTTAAAAACATGCAATGCCCATTTAGTGGATAATGACTTTTTCCCTTCACATTTTAAATAAAAAAAATTACAACAGCCAATACAACAATAGCTGTCTGGTGTGAATTCCCTGTCTTGAACCATAAATATACAGGTCATATAATAGAGTTGTAGCTTATTGGTTATGTCACATAATAAGGTTGTTTCTGTTGATTAATTCCTAGAGCAGAAATCCTTATATATAAATATAGGCAACTAATTATTTAAAAGTCACTTTGGAGCAAAAAGTGTAGGTAATTACTATTTTATTTTTATTTTTTTGTAAATAAATGAAAATTATACTGATTTTTTGGCAGATTGGCTAAAATATCATACAGTGGTACCTTGAGATACAAGTGCCCTAACATACGAGATTTTTGAGATATGAGCCATCGAGCGAGCGATTTTTGCTTTGAAATACGAGCAACAGTTGAGATACGAGTAATCACGTGGCCAGTTTACCGCGACTCCAGAGTCTCATAGTTTCCCACACCTCAAGGTTATGGAACGAATTAAACTCGTATCTCGAGGTATCACTGTATATTTTTGGTGTACCACAGAATTTTAGTAATTAGTTTATGTGTGTCATGAGATGAAAAAAGACTGAAAATTGTTGCCCTATTCCTAGACAGAAAATATTCCTCCATTAAAAAAGAAAACAGAGAGTTCATGATGAGAGGGTAGTTATCACAGAGAAACACTGAAGAAGTGAGGAAAATTGTCATGGATCCTGGATTTCTGAGCCCTATGTTCTATTTATAGACAATTCTCTGAAGTGTTATCAAGATCTTAGAAGAAAAAGATGCACAAAGAATATAGCCAAAAAAAAAGAAAAAGAAAAAGAAAAAGAAAGAAACTAGATCACCACCTTACACCATACACAAAAATAAACTCAAAATGGATAAAGGATTTAAATGTAAGATGGGAAACGATAAAAATCCTATAAGACTCCAGAGGCAACAAAATTGCAGACATATGTCGTAGCAATATCTTTACAGATACAGCTCCTAGAGCAATGGAGACTAAGGAGAAAATAAACAAATGGGACTACATCAAAATAAAAAACTTCTGCTCAGCAAAAGAAACCATCAACAAAACAACAAGAAATCCCATTGCAGGAAGGAACATCTTTGCCAATGCTATTTCAGATAAGAGTTTAATTTCCAACATTTACATACAACTTAACAAACAGAAGATAAACAATCTAATCAAAAAATTGTCAAAGAACCTGAATGGACACTTTTCAAAAGAGGACATGCAGAAGGAAGAGAGACATATGAAAATATGCTCAAAGTCACTAATCATCTGAGAGATACAAATCAAAACAATGAGATACCATCTCACACCTGCTAGAATGGCTATATCAACAAATCAGCAAACAACAAGTCTGGCGAGCATGAGGAGAAAAAGGAACACTCATGCACTGCTGGTAGGAATGCAAACTGGTGCAGCCACTGTGGAATGCAGAATGGAGTTTCCTCAGAAAGTTAAAAATGGCCAAAACTGGTTTGGCTTAGTGGATAGAGAGTTAACCTGCAGACTGAAAGGTACCAGGTTCAGTTCTGATCAGGGCACATACCTTGGTTGTGGGCACATCCTCAGGAGGATCTCTCTCATCAATATTTCTAACTTTCTATTTCTCTCCCTTCCTCTCTGTAAAAATATCAATAAAATATATATATTTTTTAAAAAGTTAAAAAATGGAACTCTCATTTGACCCAGTAATCCCACTTCTAGGACTGTATCCCAAGAAACCAGAAATACCAATCAGAAAGGATATAGGCACCCCTATGTTCATAGCAGCACAATATACAATAGCTAAGATTTGGAAACAGACTAAGTGCCCATCATCAGATAAGTGGATTAGAAAACTTTGGTACATCTACCCAGTGGAATACTAGGCTGCTATAATAAAGAAGGAACTTTTACCATTTGCAACAGCATGGATGGAACTAGAGAGCATTATGCTAAGCAAAATAAGCCAGGCAGAAAAAGGTAAGTATCATGATCTCACTCATATGTGAAATATAATGAACAAGATAATTTGATGAACAAGGATAGATCCAGAGACAAATGGCATAGTAGTGGGAAGGGGGTGGGGAATTAGAGAGCAACCAGAGGACTTGTATGCATGCATATTAGCATAACCAATGGACACAGACACAGGGGCAGTGGGGGCTTGCCCGGGGTGGGAATGGCTTGAGGGAGGGAGGGTCAATCGGGGAAAAGGAGACATATGTAAAACTTTAGACAATAAATAAATAAATGAAAACAGTAAAAGAAATAAAGAAATAAAGAGAAAGGAAGGAAGGGAGGGAGGGAGGAAGGGAGAGAGGGAGAGAGAGAGAGAGAGAGAGAGAGAGAGAGAGAGAGAGAGAGAGAGAGAAAGAAAAGAAGGGAGGAAGAAAGAGAAAGAAAGAGAAAGAAACAGGATATGAGTCGGTAGATGAATCTCAGCACTATAGTCACTTCAGTGCCCAATACAGAATAGGATCCCATAGTACCATACAGACCACTGTGGTGGCCGCTCAGACTGGAGAGAGATATATCAGGGATGACCTCTGTGGTCTAAAGACAAAATAAAAAGATGGCCATCAAGGCAGATATTTGTAAAAATAAATGACATGAAACCTACCCTGATAAGAGAAGTAGAGAATTATTTTTTTTAATTAACTGGGATTATATTTCTTCCACCCTGCTAGATGGTAGACTATAAATATATATCAAAGCAAGATATAAAATAAATTAGAATTATAAAAGATTTATTAATTTTTTAAACATTAAAAAAAAACAAAAAAGAATTACATATACAAACAAACACACATATCTGGCACATCTGAATTTTGCCATGAAGAATATATCTTGTACACCTGGTTATCAGAGACCAAGCCAGTCTGCTTGCCATAGGCATTGAAAAAAATAGCTTTCCCTAAGAAAAATCAAATAATTTGTTAATGAAAAAAAAATCTCACCATTATCAAAAGAATTATATATAACTGTTAGTAACTCAAAGAAGTTCTCTTTCATTAATATTAATACATTCTGGATCTACGTGTGATGGAGTTTACATTTCATACTGAATGGGAAAAGGTGTGTTTAAGTATTAATATATAACAGCTATGTCTCATTACAATCATCTCACCTTAAAACTGTCAATAATAAACTATTTTTTAGTATAAACACAATAAGAATTTTGATATTAATTTTAAACATATTAGCTATATTCTTGATTAAAGCTGACTTTTTTATGAGGCTCTCATTTTTAGTCCTTCAACTTGCATACATTTCATAGAATATTAGAACATCAATTTTAAATTGGTAACTATGCTAAGTCACTCACTGATTGTGACTAATTTAGCTGATAATTAAATGTATCTGTTGTTCATTTTTTTCAGAATTACATTCCCTTTGCTTAAATTACAAATTCAAGCCAGTTGTTTGTACTAGCTGACACTCTCACTCCACTCTAGGAAACAGTCTCCACTGTGTTTTATTTACTAGTAGAAGAGGTATGCTGAGGGGAAATCTATAATAATAAAAGCATAATTATATTATGCTGTATGTCCTTCTGGAAGAATTTCGGGACGAAGCCAGGGCTGTGAGAGAAGCCAGATCCTGGGTACCTGCCAGTGGCCAGAGGGAAGCCCAGGTTCTGGGTGCCAGAAGGAAGCCGGTGCTGGCAGCTGGGGTAAGGAAGGCCTACTCTTGCACAAATTTCATTCACTGGGCCTCTAGATTATGTATAAAAATTCAAACAAGAGATGTACATTAATTACCTCACAAAAAGTCTGCGATCAAAAAGTCACCAGGAGACTTGAAAGAATCTGTACAGATCCTGGTTCGCTTTGTACCAGAGATACCTGGGCACCTGCCTCCCCAAGGCCAAACTCTAGCCCAGGGCACTGAAAGCAGCAGCACCACTTTTCACACATGGAAAGGAACCTGAATGAACTGATCCACACTTAGAAGAAACTCCTGTGGAGCTTCAAATATGAAAAGACCCAGCTTAATATGGACTACTTTGTGGTGTGGCTGCACCTCCACCAAGGGTGCCTGTGCTATGAGCAGGCCCTGTGCCCATCAATGGCTGGGACCTATGTATGCCCATGTGCATGGGTCTTGTCTATGCTGCCGCTAAAGTACAGGCCTACACAGCCCCAGCCAGCCGATTCAGCGTAGGCTAGGATCTCTGACTCAAAACCCAATGGCCTTCCTCGTCCTTGACCCACCTGCCCTCCAAGTATCCTCTAGCCACATCCTATATAATAAAAGCTTAATATGCAAATTGACTATCATTCCAACACACAAGATGGCTGCCCCCATGTAGTCAAAGATGGCTGCCCACATGAGGACACAAGAGGGTCACCACAAGATAGTGAACATGAAGAGCAGTTGTGAGCAATCAGGCCAACAGGGAAGAGCAGTTGTGAGCAATTAGGCCAACAGGGAAGAGCAGTTGTGGGCAATCAGGCCCACAGTTATGAGTGGACAGGCTTGCAAGGGAGGGCAGTTATAAGGGACAGGCTTGAAAGGGAGGGCAGTTAGAGGTGACCAAGGCTGCAGAGGAAGGCAGCTGGGGGGGACCAGACTTGCAGAGGAGGGTAGTTAGGGGTGATCAGGCCTACAGGGGAGGGCAGTTTGGGGAGCAGGCCTGCAGGGAAGAACAGTTGGTACTGACCAGACCATCAGGGGAGGGCAGTTAGGGGTGACTAGGCCAGCAAGGGAGGGCAGTTTAAGGCCACCAGACCAGCAAGGGAGGCCAGGTAGGGGTGACCAGGCCTGCAGGAGAGGGCAGTTGGGGGCAACCAGGCTGTCAAGGGAGGCAAATTAGGGTAGACAAGGCCAGCAAGGGAGGACAGTTGGGGGCAACCAGGCCAGCAGGGGAGCAGTTAGGTGTCCATTAGGCTGGCAGGGGAGTGGTTAGGGGGTGATCAGGCTGGCAGGCAGAAGTGGTTAGGGGCAATCAGGCAGGCATGAGAGCTGTTGGGAGCCAGCAGTGCTGGATTGTGAGAAGGATGTCTGACTTCCCATTTAGGCCCAATCCCAATGGACATCCCTTGAGGGGACCCAGATTGGAGAGAGTGCAGCCCCTAATCTCCTCATGCATGAATTTCATGCACTGGGACTCTAGTTTTAAATAAAAATAGTATCACCATTTATAACACACACACACACTTTTGCACTAACTAGTCCCAATTGCCAATATCAGATTTCTGTATACCTATCATTAAAAAACACCAGCACTTAAGATGTCAATGTATGTGGTATATTCAAGTGAAAATTATTAAATTTAAATGATAGTCAAGAATACAGTTTGTTGTGTGTGGTGTTTTTTAAAGTCCATTTGAAAAAGTTCCCAGTTTCAGTTTGTATTCCCCTAAAATCTTATAATGATTTCAAATGCAGTTAGTTGCAGGATGAAAATTGGGAATAAGAAAGGAAGTTTACTAAGTAAAAATTTCATTGGCCTTTCTCTTCTTTATTCTGATCTATTGTCTCTTTTCAAGTGCCTCTGTAGCCCCCTGGAGTGTTCCAGGGCTTCTCTTCTTTGAAGGATGACAGAAACATTCACCCTGCAGCCACTGACCCTGGAAATAGATACACTGGAGAAGGATCTGAAAATCAGAGAACTGGGTCACTTACTCTAAGCAAATAAGATTTTATAAAAATCTCAATTTGAGTCAGGACTGGGAGAGGAAATAAGGGTGGGTGGAGGGTTTTGGAGTTGGGGTTTGGGGATTGTACACTAGCGGTAACTATTAGTTAAATGACATTATCATTTTCAAGGTCAAATGAAGGATGGGATGAAAATGTGAACTAAGTCACTAACCCACTCCCCAAGCTGCATATGATTATTTTATAAAGTTTCTACTCTCAAAAATTTCATGTTAATGTATAAAAACAAGAATAGATACAAAGAAACCAAATTATTTCCTTTTAGCACAGTAATGATTAAAAGAATGTGTGTACCTAGTAAGATGTAATCCAGTGTACAACACATACCTGCAAAGCAACTAATGACACACAACACTCATTCATTTGCCATTCAACATTTATTTTGAGCATTGACTGCCTAGATAGAGTGATAAACAGAAAATATAGTGTCTCCAATTTTCATGGGATGCATAGTCCAATATATGTATGTGTGTTTGTGAAGAGAGGTGGGAAATTAATTAAATAATTAATTCACTCTTTGAACTAATATTTATCAAGTAGCTGCAAAATGCTCACTTCTTATTCATTCTGGGAATGAACACTTGGGATAGCTCACATTAGAATGAGAGAAACAATGAATAAACAACTGCTGTTAAGATAGTGATAAATCCCATTTAAAAACAAAACAAAACACAAGGGAGTGATAAGAGTATGTGTGAGTGCATGATATTTAAATTTTTAAGATTTAGTGATTTAGAATAAGCTCCTTTATAGAGAATGCATTTCTTCAGAATTATGAATGAGGATATGAGCCATGGAAATATATAAGGTAGAAAATTTTTATTTTATTTTTCAATTATAGTTGACATTCAGTATTATTTTATACAAGAGGCCTGATGCATGAATTCGTGCACTGGTGGGGTCCCTCAGCCTGGCCTGCAGGGATCAGGATGAAACCAGATCTCTGACATACCCTAAAGGGTCCTGGATTGCGAAAAGGTACAGGCAAGGCTGAGGGACCCCACCCGTATATGATTTGGGCTGGGGAGAGGTCACAGGAGGGCTCCAGGGAGTGGTTGGCCCATCTCGCCCAGTCCAGATCAGCTGGACCCCAGTAGGAAGCTAAACTATCATTTGGACCATCTTCCCCAAAGTGGTCAGTGCACATCATAGGTCTTGGTCGAATAGTCAAAGAGTCAAACACTTAGCATATTATGCTTTTATTACATAGGATTAGTTTCAGATGTAAAACATGGTCACTAGATAGTTATGTAATTTATAAAGTGATCCCCTCAATAATTCCAGTACCTACCTGGAATCATACATAGATATTACATTATTGAATACTAGAGGTCCAGTGCACAAAATTGTGCATGATTAGGGTTCCTAAGCCTAGCCTGTGATCAGGGCCATTTTCCACCAGATCGCCAATCCCTGGCTGCCACTGCCACTGCCAGCCACACAGTTCCCCTCGCAGGCCCTCGTCTAGCCCCGCCACCACTGCCAGCCACCTGGTTCTCCTCAGAGGCCCTCATCCTTCCCTGCTGCCACCACCAGCCATCCAGTTCCCCTCACCAGCACCCCCCCCTCATAGTGATTGGTCAAGCAGTTGTTCTGGTCATCACACTTATGGTCTGGCCTTTTATTATACAGGATATTCCCTTTGGTATATTTTACATCCCCATGACGACTATGTAACTGCCAATATGTACTTCTTAATCTTCTTAATCCCTTAACCTTTTTTACCCAGGCTTCCAATACCACTCCCACTTGACAATCCTTTGTTCAGTTTTAGTTGTTCATTTATTTTGTTCTTTAGATTCCACATATAAGTGGAAATCATATGGTATTTGTCTTCCTCTGTCAGAATAAATATTTTAAGCAGAGATAATTTCAAGAACAAAGGCCCAGAGAGTGAAATGCACTTGTATGTAATACATTGCATGAATGACAAATTTATTGAGCAAAACATTTTTTGAGGTGTATGTGACAGGAACCAAAGACCCAATATGAGTGAAATCAAGTCCTTCCTCTCAAGGGGTATAATTTCATATCCTCAATAATTAAAACAGATACAAATGCAAACACAAAAACACAGAGTTCCCCCACACCAATCAACTCCAGGTAGTTGGGAAAATTGTCTTCTAAAATCTCTGATATGGTGTAAATTGGTGGTCTAGTTTAATTTTTTTGTATTTTATCTGTCTAATTTTCCCAACACCATTTATTAAAGAGACTGTCTTGACTCCATTGTATGCTCTTGCCTCCTTTGTCAAATATTAATTGAGCATAATGGCTTGAGTCAATTTATGATTTCTCTGTTCTGTTCCATTGGTCTATATGTCTGTTTTTGTGCCAGTACCAGGTAGTTTTGAGAACCATGGGTTTGTAATACACCTTGATATCTGGTATTGCGATACCTCCAACTTTGTTCTTTCTCTGGATTGCTGTGTTATTCAGGAACTTTTTTTTATTACATATGAATTTTTTTGAGAGTTTGTTCTGGGTTTGTAAAATATGCTGCTGGTATTTTAATGGGGATTGAATTGAATCAATAGATTGCTTTGGGTAGTATGAACATTTTAATGATGTTGATTCTACCAATCTATGAACATGGTATGTTCTTCTTTTTGTTTATCTTTCTCTATCTCTTTTTTCAACTACCTGTAGTTTTCTAAATTCAGGTCTTTTACTTCCTTAGTTTATTCCTAGGTATTGTCATTTTTTTTTTTTTGTTGCAGTGGTAAATAGGATTGTTTTTTGTTTTTTTGTTTGTTTTTTACTTTCTCTTTCTGTGAATTCATTATTGGTATATAAAAAAGCCACATATTTCTGGGTGTTAAAATAAACTCAAAACGGATAAAGGAATTAAATTTAAGATAGAAAAACCACAAAATCTTGGAAGAATCCATAGGCAGCAAAATATCAGACATATGTCATAGCAATATCTTTACTGATACTGCTCCTATGGCAATGGAAACTAAGGAGAAAATAAACAAATGGGACTCCATCAAAATAAAGAGCTTCTGCACAGCAAAAGAAGCCATCAACAAAACACCAAGAGAGCCCACTGCATGGGAGAACATGTTTGCCAATGTTATCTCCAATAAGGGTTTACTCTCCAAAATTTATAGAGAACTCATACAATTTAACAAAAGGAAGATAAACAATCCAATCAAAAAAATGGGCAAAGGACCAAGATAGACACTTTTTAAAAGAGGAAATACAGAAAACCAATAGCCATAAAAACATGCTCAAAGTCACTAATCATCTGAGGGATGCAAATCAAAATCACAATTAGGTACCATATCATACCTGTCAGAATGGCTGTCATCAACAAATCAACTAATGATAATTGCTGGTGAAGATGCAAAGAAAAAGGAACCCCCTTGAATTGGTGGTGAGGATGCAGACTGGTGCAGCCACTCTGGAAAACAAATGGAGTTTCCTCAAAAAATTAAAAATGGAACTCCCATTTGGCCCAGTAATCCCACTTCTAGGAATATATCCCCAGAAATTAGAAACAAAAAGGATATATGTACTTATATGTTCATAGCAGCACAATTTACAGTAGTTAAGATGTGGAAACTGCCTAAATGCCCATAAACAGATGAGCAGATTAGAAAAACAATGATACATCTACACAATGGAATACTACACTGATGTAAAAAAGAAAGAACTCTTACCATTTGCAACAGAATGGTTGGACCTGGAAAGCATTATGCTAAGTGAAATAAGCCAGTCAAAAAAAGATAAATATTACATGATCTCACTCATTTGTGGAATATAACAAAATAAACTAATGAACAAAAATAGATCCTGAAACATAGAAGCATCAAACAGACCTTCCAACCTCAGAGAAAAGATGGAGGAATGGAGGTGGAAGCGGGGAGTCTTAAGAGAGCAACCAAAGGACTCATATGCATGCATATAAGCATAACCCATGGGCTCAGACAGTAGGGTGGTGATGACTCACATTGGGGGGAAGGATCAGCTAGGAAAGGTCAGTGGGGATAAGGGAAATATGTATAATACTTTAAACAATAAAGATTTTTTTAGAAAAGAAAGAAAATAAATACAAAGTAAAAATAAAAATAAAATATTTGATAAATTTAAAACGTGGAATTAAATTTATGAATCTACAAAATTAAGTCAATTCTAGGGGAACACAAGGACCATTACAGCAAGAGAATTCCTAGACATAAATGTCATCAGTGAGAAGAATGAACAAGAGGAGAATGAGAACATATACATTTTTAGAAAATATATAATTATTATAAATAAATAAATACAGGAAAATTGGTTAAAATGGTATCATGTAAATGCTAGTGTTCCATCACACCAACTGTTTATATATATTTATATATGTAATAGAGGCCTGGTACATGAAATTCCTGCATGGACAGAGTGTCCCTCAATCTGGCTTGTGCCTTTTTGCAATCTGGAACCCTTTAGGGGATGTCCGACTGCTGGTTTAGACCAGGGATCGAGACAATCCAGAACAGCTGGCTTATTTGCCTGCCTGCCTGATCACCCCTAACCATTCAGCCTGCCTGCCTCATTGTCCCTAACTGCTTGCCTGTGTACCTCATTGTTCTTAACCACTCTGCCTGCCTGCCTGATCACCCCGAACTGCTCGCCTGCCTGACTGATTGCCTCTAACTACCTCTGTCTCAGCCTCCACCACCATGACTTTGTCCAGAAGGACATCTGGAAGGATGTCTGGAATGACATCCGGAAAGTCATTCAGCTGTCCAGTCTAATTATTCTTTTATTATTATAGATATTGTCAATGATTTATGTGTTCAATGTGCAATTAGTAGTACTGTTAAGATAAATAAGAACATTTAAAATAATAGATTTCCAAATTTTCTGTTACTAACAATCCAAATTAGACACATTTATACTGAAAATATACCCCTTTCACCACTCTAAATATTTTTATTAGAAATTCTTCTATTTCTGGGTTAACCAAGTATATCACCTTCTAAAAAAATGGAAGATTTTTGAAGGTTATCATAAATAATCCTTCCCTTTATCAAAGGAAATATCTTTACTACATGCATTTACAAATAAAGGTCTTGATGTGTCAAAAAGGTGTTAAAAAATGAGGCTAATAATGCTGAGGCTAGCTACCTCTTATTTTGAGGATATAGCAAATTACTCAGGCAAGGTTTTGTGCAGAGGCAATAGAAATAAGAAGCATGGATAAAACTTGATTCCAAATTTTCAATGATAATTATTTAATCACTTTTAAAAATTAAACTGTAACGTATTTACCAGAGGGGGGAGAGGTTGGGGGCCAAGTGAAAAAGGTAAAGAGATTAAGAAGTACTAATTGATAGTTGCAGAATAGTCATGATTATGTAAATTACAACTTAGGGAATATAGTTAATAATATTATAATAACTATGTGTGTTGCCAGGAGGGTACTAGAAATATAGGAGAGAATTTTTATAAAATATATGATTATCTAACCACTATACTCTACATCTAAAACTAATATAAAATATTGAATGTAAACTGTAATGGAAAGATAAAATTTTCAATAATACAAAAATTAAACTGAAGATAATTTATAATATTCTTAGATTTTTTTTCCTGTTAGTATAGTCAGATTTGAGCTCAATATGTCTAAAATTTCTTCAGATTAAAAGATATTGTACTCTGTGAAGACTGGTGCAGCCACTAT
The DNA here is from genome assembly GCA_011751065.1 of Lasiurus cinereus. Lineage (NCBI taxonomy): Eukaryota > Metazoa > Chordata > Mammalia > Chiroptera > Vespertilionidae > Lasiurus > Lasiurus cinereus. The sequence continues at coordinate 11,380,844 of JAAGEH010000286.1, read as the reverse complement.
AGAAAACAGTGTAGAGATTCCTCAAAAAATTAAAAATGGAATTGTCTTATGACTCAGTGATTCTACTTCTGGATATAAATCCAAAGAAATCCAAAACACTAATTCAAAAAAGTTGTATGCACCCCTATGTTCATTGCAGTGTTATTTACAATAACCAAAATATGGAAGTAATCCAAGTGCCCACTAACACTGTTTTATTGTCCAATAAGAAGTTCACCCACTCCCTAGACCTTTAATTATATACTGAAGCCATAGCAGGAAAATCAAAGCAAATGTTCAGGTGCCTACTCTGTGCCAAATTCTGTGTGAGATACTCCATGAATTTTTCACATCTGAAAGGCTTATAACAAAATAGCCTTAAAAATGATTTTTATAAGCTTGTTCTTCACCTGCTGGTCTTGCTTGAACTGCTCTCAGAAATACAATCCAAGGCAAGAGAGTAAACCTGAAACACCATGACTATAATCATTTACTTTTAGACCTTGCAATTATGAGTAAATAGCCTGTTTTTTCTTTGTAGCACACTTATATAGAGTTGAGTTCACAAAGTATGAACAATTATGAAAGATATCATTATTTATATCTGATATTTATGTTTATAAATGCATATAACCTACTTTCATGAATTCACATAGACTCATACCTTTAACATGATTCATTCATAATATGAAATCATAAAGTATTTCCTCCATCTAAAATCTCTTGTTAAACAAAAATGACTGATGTGATTGAATAATGGTAAGAAAAGCCATGTCACTCACACTATGAAATTATTCATATTCATAACATTAAATTAAGAGACACCTGGGAAACTTTTCAAGATTTCACCAAAGAGAAACAGATTTTGGTAGATTCTGAACCTTTAATTTTCTCTTCTTTTTGAGCAATTACAGATCTATTAACTGAAAGTGTATCACATAATGCCATTTGATCGCAGTCAGTCATTGTGATGGAGTCAACTGGTGTTCCAGGCAGAAAACTAATAGTTGGGTTCTTTGAAAACAGTGAAGAATATAAATTTAACACACACCCAAAAAAGCTCATTATAAAAATCTACTTCCCATGCACATAATGAATACTACTGATATCAAACATTATTTTACCTTAATAAAATCAAAGATATAGTTCTAAGAAAGTGTAGTAAAAATGAAGAATTTGATAAATCTTTAAAATCTTTCATAAATTTCCTTTAAATTTTTGAAACAATAATTGCAGTTCTAGAAATTTATTCTAAGTAAACAATTAAGATTCTTCTTAAATAGAACTTTTTAACCATTATTTATAAGAACAAAGTTGTATTAACAGCCTAAAAATCTCTCATTAAAAGATAATGTTGTGGTGGGCACATAACACAATGTGCAGATCATGTATCATAGAAATGTATACTTGAAACCTATATAATCCTATTGGTCAGTGTCACTCCAATAAATTTAATGAAAGTTTAAAAAATGAAAGAAAGATGTAAATTATGGAAAACCATCTAATGCGATATTATTCATTCTTTAACTATCATGTCTTCAAACAAATTTTAATATATTTTAAAATGTTCATGTTATAATGTTAAATAAAAGTAAAATACAAGCAAATATATATATATATGTATGTATCTTTCACCATTTCCTATGCATAAGTGTACAAAAAGGATGTTTAAAGAAAATAAATTAAAACAGCATCTGTGCTTCTCCATGAATAGCAAGATTATATCATTTTAATTTTATGCTATTATGTATTTTATACATTTTCTATGATAAACTTGTAATAATTTTATTCAACATAAAGCTATTTATTTTTTTAAGCGAGTAGGCAGGAGGAAACGTTTTGAAATGATAAGACATGTTTATTCTCAAAACCAGAAAAATCCTAAAAGAAAATATAGGCAGTAAAATTTTAGTCATTTCTCATAGCAATATTTTTCTGATATACCTCTTGGGCATTGGCAACCAAAGAAAAAATAATCAAATGGGACTACACCAAACTAAAAATAAAACTATCAACACAATGAAAAGACAACCCACTGAATGGGAAAACATATGTGTCAATAATATAACTGATGAAGAGTTAATATTCACATTTTATAAAGAACTTAGACAACTTAACATCAAAAAAAATTCTGAATGGATATTTTTCCAAAGAGGACATACAGATGGCCAATAGACACATGGAAAGATGCTCAATGTCACTAATCATCAGATAAATGCAGATTAAAACTATAATTATCTATAATCTCACACCTGCCAGAATTGTGACTATCAATAAATCAACAGATGACAAGTGCTGGCAAGGATGTGGAGCAAAGGGAACCTTTGTGCACTGTCGGTGGGAATGCAGATTGGTGCAGTCACTATGAAAGCAGTATGGAGTTTCCTCAAAAAATTAAAAATGGGACAGTCTTATAACCCCACAATTTCACAGAACAAGTAATATAGAGACAGTCATAGATAAACAGGAGGCTGACAGCGGGGGAGGGAGGGGAGGTGGGAAAGCTGGGGGGATGGGTGAAGGGATTGAGCAAAAAAAGAGAAAAAAAACTCATGGACATGGTTAACAGTATGATGATTGTCAGCCGAGGAGTTGGTGAAGGAAAGGAGGGTATAGCGGGGATAAAAGGTGATGGAAGGAGACTTGACTTGTAAGCACACAAGTATGCAGATAATGTGTTATGGAATTGTGTACCTGAAACCTGTCTAATTTTCTTAACCAGTGTCACCCCAATAAATTCAATAAAAAGAAGAAAAGAAAAGATATGTTATGGCATAGACGGTGGAGATAAGTACACAGGTTCACCAAGTTGTATATATATCAAATGCTATATGCAGTTTTTTGTATGTTAATCATAATTAATAAAAAATTTTAAGATTTTTCATTGTGTTTTGTCTAATACCGAACATTTCATAAAAATAAGAAATAAATTTATGCAAAAATACTCCTTAACTGAATTCATAAAATGTCATTCAAAAATTTTATGCATATGCAAAATGTTGTGAGCCAATTACTGTAATCATTGTTTTATTTTGTTAATAGTTTCTAAATGTAACTGGTTAATACTCTAAGGAATTATGTTTTATTATTATTTTTTGTTTTATTTTACAATGATGAAGATTAGTTTTTCTTCTCTGGAAAATCTGTTTTGTCCTTCCACTCAGCATATTATCGATAATCATTAAGCATTATTAGTTATCTGATTATTTATGTATGATCCATTTGCTGCTTAATTATGAGATGAATGTCTATACCACATAACAACAACATAAAATTATACCAATGAGAAAAATAAATTTGGAAATGACTGCTTAACATCTCCCACTACTTCCCAACTTTGGAAAGTAAGAATTTAAACACATATTTCTTGAGAGGCACTGTGGTATAAAAACCTGTATAACTTAACCCATCTTCTATAAATTGATTTGTTACAAAGTTCTTTCCCAGTGTTAGTGTTTGGGGGCAGTGCTTAGCAAGTTTTAATTTCTAAAAGCATCAGCTGGGATAGTCATGAATTCATAACCTAGTAGGTCAAGGATGAGGCCTGAGATTCTGCATTTCTAGCAATCAATCTGCTTGATGATTGCAGAATTTCAGGGTTGTTGACCACACTTTGAGTTCTAATACTAGAGACCAAACCCTGAAATGCACCCTATACCCACCCAATCACATAGACCCATTTTTTTTCTCTGTAAACTAGCAGTCTTCCATGAGATATTTATTGAACACACTGATACTGTGTGAGGCATGGTAATGAATGAGTGCCAAATGTAAGCTTTAAAACTTAGATATCTGGAACAAAAAACATCTTTGGTTTAGAGAAATGCCTTATGTTTCTTTGGTTTAGAGAAATGCCTTATGTTGTCTTTCCATGTGGATTAATCCAGAGACAAAACATCCTGGTTCAACGTTACTGAATGGGCACTTAACAGCAACTGCCTGTAGCTTAGGTTTGGCTCTTAGCTATAATAAATTCAAGTGGCAGTGCATTTATATGGGCACTTTACTTATATCAGCAATTCTATTCTTTGAGGAGTTCATAATTGCCTTGATAACTTGTAGACTAAGAGTGAACTCTTGCTAATTCACTAAAGTCACTTAAATATCTTAAAAACAAATCAAAGATTAATATATGCATCACATCTTTTTTGAAAGAATAATAGGAATTGCATTGCATAAATTTCACTTTCTCTAAGGCAGTGGTCTCAGCCAGAGACAATTTTATTTCCCAAGGGACGCAGCAATGTCTGGTGACATTTTTGGTTGACAGAGAGGGGTGCTATTGAAATCCAGTAGGTAGAGGTTAGGGATGCTGCTAAACACCTTCTACAGCACAGAATACTCCCCCACAAGAGTAAGTTATCTGGCCCAAAATGTCAATAATGCTGAGGTTGAGATACCCTACTACAAGCCTAAGAATTTGTGCTATCCTATATAATAAAAGCTTAATATTTGGGCTATCCTATATAATAAAAGCATAATACGCAAATCAACCAAACAGCAGAACAAATAGTTGCTATGATGCACACTGACCATTTGGAGCAGACACTCAATGCAGGAGCTGCCCATGGTGGTCAGTGAACTCCCACAGGGGGAGTGCTGCTCAGCCACAAATTGGGCTCACAGCTGGTGAGTGCAGCAGTGGTGGCAGGAGCCTCTCTCACTTCCGCGGCAGCACTAAGGAGCAGTGAGCCAAGTGGTAAGTGAGCAGGTGAACAGTAAGGAATGAGTGGTCCTGGACTACAAGAGAGCACAGGCTGGGCTTAGGGACACTCCTCCACCACCAGTGCACAAATTTCATGCCCCAAGCATCTAGTTTCATAATTATGCCTTTGATTTGATGTAGGACATGGGTTGGAAAATGTAAAAGATTTAATTCTGATTTACACATAAAAGTGAAGAGGAAATTGGTGCTGGATGCCAGCTTTCCTGAGAAAAGGAAGGCATTTAGGTAGACAACTGAAAATTCCAGTGATGGTAATCCTAGTCATAGGGAGGAAGTTGAAATACTAATGTGCCATTATCCTATGTAATAAAAGAGTAATATGCAAATTGACCATATGTCTGCCACCCCCACCAGCCACACCCATCAGCCAATCAGAGCGAGTATGCAAATTAACACAACCAAGATGGCTACAGCCACAGAGAGAATAGGAGGGAGGCTTAGGTTGCCCCTGACAATGGAGGAAGCCAAGCTCTCCACAAACCCTGGCCAGCCCAGGCCTCCACTTAAGACAACAAAATTCCAATGGCTGCCGCCACAGAGCAAGGCTTGGGTTGCCCCCGGTGATGGAGGAAGCCAAGCTTTCCACACACTCTGGCCTGCCCAGGCCTCCACTTAAGGCAACAAAGTTTCAATGACTGTGTGAGCAGAATGCTTGGTTCTGCTCCAGGCTACAAAGTTTCAACTGCAAAAGATAAATAAATCCCAGATACCAGGGCCACTGCTTGGGTTGCTGGCAGGGCATGGCCAGCCTGCAAACCACTACAGTCCCCTCACCCTGGCCACCCCACTTCCCAAGAGGAACCCTGACCCTGAACTGGGAGACATTCAGGGCAAACCAGCTGGCCCCCATCCATGCACCAGGCCTCTATCCTATCTAATAAAAGAGTAATATGCAGATTGACCATCACTCCAACACAGATGTGGTCAAAAAATCCTGCCCCCATGTGGTAAAAAGATCCTGCCACCATGTGGACACAAGATGGCCACCACAAGATGGCCAGCAGGAAAGGGCAGTTGGCAGGGACCAGGCCTGCAAGGGAGGGCAGTTAGGGGTGACTAGGCTGGCAGAGGAGGGAATTGTGGGTGACTGGGATTGCAGGGAAGGACAGTTGAGGGGGCCCAGGCCTGCAGGGGAGGGCAGTTAGGGGTGGCCAGGCCCACAGGGGAGGGCAGTTAGGGTAAACAGGATGGCAGGGGAGCAGTCAGGCATCAATCAGACTGGCAGGGGAGTGGTTAGGGTGTGATCAGGCTGGCAGGCAGAAGCAGTTAGAGGCAATCAGGAAGGCAGGCAGGTGAGCACTGGGCATCCAGCAGTCCTGGATTGTGAGAGGGATATCCTACTGGGATCTGGCCTAAACAGGCAGTTGGACATCCCTGTAGGGGTCCCAGATTGGAGATGGGGAAGGCTGGGCTGAAGGATACCCTCCCATGCACAAATTTCGTGCACCAGGCCTCTAGTCTAGTTATAATTGGTCATTGTGTCTCTCCTCATAATTACATGTCCATATGTGTTTTTTTTAATTAAATTTTTATTATTCAGATTATTATATTTGTTTCTCTTTTTTCCCCTCCATAGCACCCCTCCACCCAGCTCCCACCCCTCCCTCTGTCCTTAGCTCCCTCCCATTGATCTCATCCATAGGTGTATGATTTTTGTCCAGTCTCTTCCTGTACACCCCTCACCCCTTCCCCCCTGAGAATTATCAGTCCACTCCCTTTCTGTGCTCCTGATTCTATGATATTCACCAGTTTATTCTGTTGATCAAATTTTTAATTCACTTAATTTTTAGATTGACTTGTTGATAGATATGTATTTGTTGTTCATAATTTTTTGGCTTTTACCTTTTTTTTCTTCTTCTTCTAAAAGAGTACCTTTCAGCATTTCATATAATACTGGTTTGGAGTTGATGAACTCCTTTAGCTTTTTCTTATCTGTGAAGCTCTTTATCTGCCCTTCAATTCTGAATGATAGCTTTGCTGTATAGATTATTCTTGGTTGTAGGTTCTTGCTATTGATCACGTTGAATATATCTTGCCACTCCCATCTGGCCTGCATCGTTTCTGTTGAGAAATCAGCTGACAGTCGTATGGGTGCTCCCTTGTAGGTAATAAACTGTTTTTCTCTTGCTGCTTTTAATATTCTCTCTTTCTCTTTTGCTCTTGGTATTTTAATTATGATGTGTCTTGGTGTAGTCCTCTTTGGATTCCTTTTCTTTGGGGTTCTGTGTGCTTCCTGGACTTGTAAGTCTATTTCGTTTACCAGATGTGGGAAGTTTTCAGTCATTATTTCTTTAAACAGGTTTTCAGTATCTTGCTCTCTCTCTTCTTCTGGCACCCCACAATTCTGATGTTGGTACGCTGAAAGCTGTCCCAGAGTCTCCTTACATTATGTTCACATTTTTGGATTCTTTTCTCTTCTTGCTTTTCCAGTTGAATGTTTTCTGCTTCTTTATATTTCAAATTTTTTTACTTGATTCTTGCCTTTCTCTAGTCTGCTGTTAGGACTCTGTATAATATTTTTTATTTCAGTCAGTGTATGTTTAATTTCTAGTTGGTCCTTTATCATCTTTAGTAGGACCTTTTCCATCTCTAGTTGGCTCTTTTGTATCACTAGTTGATCCTTTTTCATCTCCTCTTGGGTCTCACTAAATTTATCTAATTTTTCTAGCATATTCTTGAAAAACCTTACAAGCATGGTTTTGAACTCTATATCCAGTCGTTTTTTTTCCTCCATTTCTTTTGTTTGTGATCCCTTCCCTTGTTTCGGCATTTTCACTATGCCGGGAAAACTTCTGTGTTGGATTCAGCCTTATGATACCAGATGCAAAACCGAAGAAGCCTCTGTTGAGCTTGGGAGGGGTGGAGTCTCAGGGCTTAAGGGACCGCCTTGCCTTCCAGTCGGCCCCGCCCTCCACGGCCCCTGAGTCTCACGTGACTGGGTAATCCCTGGAGCGGTCCTTGCACGCGCACACCCGCAGTGCAGCAACCTGTCCTGAGCGCAGCACAGTGTGCATGTGAGACCAGACCTGATCTTCTACGACTCCCCTAAATTTCCGTGCACCTCTCCCTTTTCACAGTCCAAACTCCCCCCATATGAGTTTCGCTGGATCTGGGGTTTAGTGTCATAAAATAAGGGGTTCAATGCCGTTGGGAGTCTCCATTTCCCTCCCGCCAGAGGAAGCCAGCCAGGTACTCTGGCACCCGCTCTCTCCACGCGCGCGTCTCCGTACCTCGGCTTTTTGCAGTTCCTCTGGGTTTCTGTGAGCCCCTCTCTTTCCTTCTAGCTGTAGAACTTACACTCTGCCAGCTTTCCTGTGGTTATGGATGATGTCCGTTCTTTTAGTTGTAGTTTTGAAATTGTTGTGCGAGGCAGCAGTGTAGGTGTTTACCTATGCCGCCATCTTGGATTCCTCCTCCATATGTTTTATAGTTGTGATAAATGAATAAAGGGGCTAATATTTCTCAGGGCCTCTTTAAAAAAATTGCATTCCCATGTGGGTGCCCAGACCATTGTATAAAGTGGCAGCCAGTCCTCACATATTGAAGCTGTGTGACTGATAGTTGGCAATATGCTTAACCTCCTTGCTCATGTAGGATTGATTTGAAAAATAAAAAGTGGGATAATACATGATGTGATAATGAATTACTTTTTTCAGAAATGTTCTTGTTACACAACATGCTGATGCCTATCATTTTCCTCTTTCCTAGTCCCAGCATTAAGACTGCATTAAGAATGCCAGATATTCACTCAGTGTAAGAATAAAGGAGGGAAAGAGAAAAAGTGATCAGAGAGATCGAGGCTGGCACAGATTGGGCACCACTACTCTAAAGGGGAACAGGAATGGCTTATCCAGATTTCACCAGGAATAGCTTATTCAGATTTCACCAGGAGTACAGTCGGTGGCTGCACAGAACTTTTTGTTACAATAAGTCCAGAAACTAAAGCTTTTATGGAATATACAGAGGGCATGCAATTTTTATAAATATATTGGGCAACAAAACAACCATATTGTATCTCAATCTTTTCAATATACAAGATCAACAGAATGACAAAAGGAGGCATATTTATTGGGATTTTTAAATTTAATTAATGGGTTTATAAAAACCTTTAAGTATCTCCTAAAGGTTAACATACCATTTTAAAGGTTGCATTAATTTAGTTCTATATTTTTTATTTGACATTGTTTAAGCTGGGGAAAATGTTGTAATAGTATGTTCTTTGAAATATAGACTACATAAATGTGAAAGTGGAGAATAATTGGATAGGGTGGCATCTGCAGAAATAAATAATAGGATTTAATATGTTTGTAATATGCTTATAAAAATTAACATAGTTATGACTGGGGAGGAGTATTGTCTCAGTATATTCCATAGGGTTCAGAATATGTGAAAAGCAGTTGAATGTGGTAGTATTTGGAAAGCTAAATGATAGGACTCAGAAGGTTAATGGCAGAGGTGGAAATGTTGCACACAAGGCAGCTGAGGATTGCTGGAAAGGCTATTGCCATCAGGGAAAATCAAGGTCACTAGTCACAGAGTGAAGGACTAAAGAAATTCCAAGGAGGAAAGTAAGGCAGGGAAATGAAGCTGAACTGAGAAAGGACAGAGGTCAGTGTGTGTACTGCCATCAGAAAGGGTCCAGTATGGTAAGGAGTCACAATTATACCAGAGATTGGAACATGAAATTTGATACTTGAAAAGAACAATCTTACAGTAAAAAAAAATCTTATTGAACAATCTCTCAGTAAAAAGTAGTTTACGGTCAGTAGTTAAAGTTGTTACTGTAGGAGAATATTATTTTCCAAGTGTGGTTCATGGTTGACCTGAATCAGAAGAATTATCTGAGTCATATTTAAAATATTGATAGAGTCCCACAACAGGTCTGAGTCAAGAACTCCATGCCAAGCAGCCAGGCACACAAAAGGGTTTTAGAGGTCTCCAATGTGATTGAGGTTGAGGTGCACACTCAAGAATAAGATAAATGGCATCTCAGGGGAGGAAGACCACACCAGGGTCAGTGACCTCAGACTGACACTTGAACTTGACTAAGAACAGAGCTGAAAGGGAGTCTGTAGCCTCTGCCTACAGAGCACTGCCTAGATCATGGACTCTTACCATCAAGGTTGTCCTTGGGATCCTGCTGTGGACATATCTTAAATGACTGCCAGGATTTTTTTTTCCTGGTACAATTACAATAAAATAAAATAAGAAATAGAAAGCGTCTCATAATGGTTAGCATACCATTTTAAAGGTTGCATTAATTTAGTGAGGTGAGATATATCTCGGTTTTATAAAGTTTATTTTCTTTAGAAAATGAAAGTCTAGAATTTAGGTAATCTTCTAAGTTAAAAAAAAGGTGCTATGTTATTTTACTTCCCAGATACATTGTAATATTCTGGGAAATAAATTTTTTTACACTCAAATTATGCTCAATAAATACTTGTTTGAAGGAATTAAAGTAGTAATAGAGAAAAAAAATGTTAGGAAAAGAAGATGCCTGATGCCTGGTTAAAAAACATCAAATAATTGAACCTATCTTACATTCAAACAAAAACCAGCTAAAAATTTTTAAAAAACCTTCAAAAGTATAACAAGAAAGCAAACAAACAAAAGCCTAAGACAGCCAAGAAAAATTCAGATCTTACTCAAAAAAAAATTCAGTGTTCTATCATCCTGTCTAAGAAAAGAGTAATATGCAAATTGACCATACTCTGCTACACCCACAAGCCACAGCTACCAGCCAATCAGGAGCAACTATGCAAATCAACCCAACCAAGATGGATGAAGCCACAGAGCAAGCAGGGGGCTTGGGTTTCCCCTGTGAAGGATGAAGCCAAACTTCCTGGCTGGTCCTGGCCTCTGCTCAAAGCTATAAAGTTTCAATTATAGAAGATAAATAAATCCCAGATACCAGGGCCTCCACTTCAATCGCTGGGGGGTTGTGGCTGGTCTGAAAATCACATAGGCCCCTGCACAGGCTGTCCCATGCCCCAAGGGAAGCCCCGCTCTGATCCAGAATACCCTTCAGGGCAAACCAGCTGGCCCCACCCATGCACCAGGCCTCTATCCTATCTAATAAGAGTAATATGCAGATTGACTATCACTTCAACACACAAGATGGCTGCCCCCATGTGGAAAGAAGATGGCTACCACAAGACGGCCAGCAGGGGAGGGCACTTGGGGGCAATCAAGCCTGCAGGGGAGGGCAGTTAGGGATGACCAGGCCTGCAGGGGAAGGCAGTTAGGTGCAATCAAGCTGGCAAGGGAGCAGTTAGGCATCAATCAGGCTGGCAGGGGAGTGATTAGGGGGTGGTCAGGCTGGCAGGCAGAAGTGGTGAGGGACAATCAGAAAGGCAGGCAGGCAAGCACTTGGGAGCCAGCAGTCCTGGATTATGAGAGGGATGTCTGGACATCCCTGGAGGAGTCCCAGATTGGAGAGGGTGCAGGCTGGGTTGAGGGACACACCCATTGTGCATGAATTTTGTGCACCAGGCCTCTGGTAAAATAAATAGCAGGATACTTCTTATTCTTAATAAGACATAGTATTTTAAAAATTCTCAGTTTAATCAATCACAGTAAAAATTACAAATAGATTTTCACTTCTTTTTTAGCTTTCTAAAAAACATTTTTATGATAGCCAAATATATTTAACATAGAATTCACTATTTTAACCTTTTTCAGTGACTTAATGATCACCATCCATCTTTAGAACTCGTCACTTCTCAAACTTAAACCCATCAAACGCTAATTATCCCATTCCTTCCATCCCCCTCCTCCAGCAACCACAATTCTTCTTTCAAAAAGAAAGAAAAGAAAGAATTTGACTACTCTAGGTATCTCATTTTAATGGAAACATACAGTATTTTTCCCAGTGGTTTATTTTACTTAGTATATTTTACTTAGGAGGACTCATCCTTGTTGAAACACGTCTCAGAATTTGCTTCCTTTTCTAAGGCTGAATAATATTTTGCTTATTATGTATTATAGTTATGCATAATTATTCTGTATTATATATTCCTCATTTTGTTGATTGATTCATATCTTAATAGATACTTTGGTTTTTACCTTTTGGCTATTGTAAGTAATGCTGCTATGAACACTGGTGTAAAATATTTGTATGGGCCCTTGTTTCCAATTCTTTTGTGTATATATCCAGAAGTGGAATTGCTAGATCATACAGTAATTCTATTAATTTCAGATTAATCTATTTCAGCTTAATCAATTTAAGTTTTTGAGGAATCACCATCCATTCTTTCAGTGGCTGAAAATTTTATATTCCCAAGAGCAAAACACAGGGGTTCTAATTTCTCCACATCTTAGCTAGCATTTTTTATTAATAACAATCTTAATAAATAAATGATATCTCACTATGGGTTTAATTTGCATTTCCCTAATTATTAGTGATGTTGAGCATATTTTCATGTGTTTATTGATGATTTATAAATTTCCTTTGGATAAATGCCTGTTAAAGAACTTGGCCCATTTATTAGGTTGTTTGTTTTCATTGTCATTATTGAGCTGTAAGAGTTCTTTATAGATCCAAGATATCAATAAAATATGATTTGTAATATTTTCTTTCACTCTATGGAAGTGATTTTCAAATTTTTTCATTTCATGATACACATAAATTAATTGCTAAAAATCTGCAGCAAAACCAAAACATATTTTTTTGCCTATCTGACAAAAAAAAGGTATAATTTTTATTTATTCACACTAGACATTATTGCTATGTTGGTTGTTGTCATTTTTTTATTTTATATTCTAAAGGAAAAGAGGTTAGTGCCTCTGACTAAATAGTTAGTTGTTCCATGTTTTAAAAATTTTGCTAGGGGAAAAACCAAGATGGTGGCATAGGTGAACACCTGAATTTGTTACCTCACACAACCACTTTAAAACTAAAAGACAAAACAGACATCATCCAGAACCACAGGAATGCTGACTAAATGGAAATTTTACAAATAGAAGAGAAGATAAAAGCACTCTGAGACTCAGAGGAGCTGCAAAGTGAAGTGCAGAGGTACAGAGGCATGCAACTAAGTACGCATCTGGCTTTTTCAATACAGAGGGAGAAACAAGCTACTGACTGCTCTGAACATCAGTTCCAGGTGAGATTGGGGACCCAAACTCATACAGGGAGAAATTGGACTGTCTGGGAACAGGCAAAACTTGAGGGCAGTTTTCTCTTAAATGTGCTTGCAGTGATTACCGCAGGACACTAAGACCCGGGGGCCTCTTAGGGCAGGGTTTATGGGCAGACATTGCAGTTTTTTCTGCCCTGAGACTCCACCCCATCCCAGCTATGTGCAGAGACTTTTGCATATGAATGGCCTGGTCCTTTGAAATCTAAAATTACCTAAAATACGGCAGTTGAGTCAGAGAGACCCAGAATATCCAAGGCCCCACAGCAGCTTGTGATGGTTCACAGCTGGGCCTCATGTGGGATCTTCCAAAATCCATACAAAGAAGAGGAATCTTCAGATCTCTCCATAGCTCCTGCTGGGTGGCCTCAGGCAGAGGAGATCCAAGAGCCAGAGTACCCATGTGTCAGAGAAGGAATATCCAGATTACAACTTTTTAGATCCATAAGGGACACACTTAAGGGGCAGATTCAGTGAGCCCCAAAGCCCCACTGAAGCAAGTCTTGCCTCATAAGTGTGTCTCCAGCACAGAAGTTCTCCCATCATAGATAGAGCTGATCCTCACAGCCAAATGGCCTGGAGATCAATTCCCCCCAGTGACACCAACAACAATCAAGGTTTAACTACAATAAGACTTTGCACACACCACAAGGAGGTGCACTAAGGTAACTGGGGAGGCTGAGCCACTAAGCCCCATAGGGCACTTAGCACACAAAGCCACTCTATCCACTCAGGGAAGCAGCCAAAATGCAGAGAAAAACAAACAGGTCACAAATGAAAGAAATGGAGGAAAGCAAATAGCTGGAAATAGATTTCAAAACCATGATTATAAGATTTTTTTCAAGAATTTTATAGAAAAGGCCAATAAATTTAATGAGACTTTCAAAGATATGAGAAAGGACCAACTAGAAATTAAGCATAGACTGACTGAAATAAAGAATAATATACAGAGATCCAACAGCAGATTAGAGAATCCCAAGAATCAAGTCAAATATTTGAAATACAAAAAAGCAAAAACACCCAACTAGAAAAGCAAAGAGAAAAAAGAATCAAAAAATATGAAGATAGTGTAAGGAGCCACTGGGACAACTTCAAGTGTACCAACATCAGAATTATGAGGGTGCCAGAAGAAGAAAGATAACAAGATACTGAAAACCAGTTTGAAGAAACAATGACAGAAAACTTCCCCCACCTGGTGAAAGAAATAGACTTACAAATCCAGGAATCATAGAGAACCCCAAACAAAAGGAATCCAAAGAGGACCACATCAAGACACATCATAATTAAAATGCCAAGAGAGAATATTAAAAGCAGCAAGAGAAAAACAGTTGATCACCTACAAGGGAGCACCCATATGACTGTCAGCTGATTTCTCAACAGAAACGATGCAGGCCAGAATGGAATGGCAAGAAATATTCAACATGATGAATAGCGAGAACCTACAACCAAGATTACTCTATCCAGCAAAGCTATCATTCAGAATTGAAGGTCAGATAAAGTGCTTCACAGATAAGAAAAAGCTAAAGAAGTTCATCACCTCCAAACCAATAGTATATGAAATGCTGAAAGGTATTCTATAAGAAGAGGAAGAAGAAGAAAAAGGTAAAGATAAAAAATACATATGAATGAATACATAATCAAGTGAATAAAAAATCTGATGAACAGAATAAACTCGTGAAAATAATAGAATTAGGAGCCTAGAAAGGAAATTGACTGACAATCCTTGAGGGAAAAGAGGTTTGGGGGTTGCGGGAAGAGATTGAACAAAAATAATACATATATTTATGCAGACAGTGGGCAGAAAGAGGAGGAGGGTATGGGGTGCAGTGGGAACAGAATGGAAGGGAGCTGTTGGTGGGGGAAGAAATAACTAATAATCTGAACAACAAATATGTTTTAAAAATTTTGCTAGGGCACATCGATTGAAAATTGCTGCTCTATGGATTATGATTAGACAGTCTCCTTTAATGCACAAAAGTTTTTCAGGTATATACAGTCCAACTTACCTGTATTTATCTGTTGTTATCTGTGCTTATGATGTTCCACTTTTTTCTTCCAATTTATCAACTACTTCTAAAGTTCACCTGGAAAAGCTGAATATGAAAGATTAACTAGAAAATTTTTGAAAAAATGGACTAATGGGGAAATGGTATTCCTGATAATAAAATGTGTTCTGAAATAGCATAATAAGTCTTTAAATAGATACAAAGAGAAGCATAGTAGAGAACCTCAGAATATATCCCTGTATGATTGGGAATTTAATATAAGTATAGCATTTCAAGTCAATAATCAGTGGTTTTTAAAACTGGCTAGCCATTTGAGAAAAACAGAAATCTTCTTTCATATCTCTTACCAAAATGAACTTCAGATTAATCAATGACTTCAATGTAAAAATTGATTTAAATGCAAAACTTGAAAACAAAAAAATTTTTTTCTAAGCTCATTACAAAATCTAGGAGCTATGTTGAAAATTTTTAGCACATATCGTTTCACAATAGCTATAGAGACCTTTTTGCTCTCAGTAATTCAATGAACTCTCTTATTTAAAATAAGAATAGAAGCTTGACACAATATATAAGGCAACTGTGTGAAAACAATGGAGATTTAATAACTGAAGACAGTATTTGGGGAATTACAATCTTTGAAAGAAGAAAACACAAATAAATCTTCATATTAAAACTAACTTAATAAACTTCATATTCAAATTGATACTTTCTCTTCAGGACATTTTCTAATTCTCTGAGTATGAGGAGTGGACAATAGAGCCTATGCAGAAAACAGAAATATCATCTGAGGAGGTCCACATTAGAGCATGGAGTTTCCCAAATAGTGAGTTCTGAAGAATAAAATTTAAAAGAAGGAACCTCAGAGAAATGATCCCCCCAACCTGACTACAAATCTCCCTTCAAACACTGGCTGACTCTTAAATACCATATGCTCAAGCTATCCCAAGAAATCCATCAGAAAATAGTAGGTAGGAAACTAAAACCTGAGCAAAGATTATTGCAACCATAGAGACAGATTGGAGTTCAAAGCCTGTGAGATGAGAGACCTTAATGAAAACCCAGTCTTTTACTTATGAAACAAAAAGGCTCACATTTAGAACAAAAGTAAATAGTACAGAAGACAGCAAACTATTATTTTTGTATGTCCCTATAGCTAAAAATCATTTTCACCTTTTTACATGGTTGAAAATAAGCAAAACGAAAGTACTTTTACATAACAGTTGAAAATTATATGAAATGCAAATCATAATGTCAATAGGTATATTGTAAAATAACCAAGTTCATTTACTTATATATTTTCTATGAGTGTTGTTCTGCACCAATTGTAAACATAGGATGAAGCACAAAATCTAAAATAGTTGCTATTTGGTCCTTTACAAGAAGGGATGATTAGGTATACACTTACAGAGAAATAGGATTGGACCCTTCCTTATCTTACCGCACACACACAAATTAACCATAATGGATTAAAGACTTCAATGTAACACTTAAAAACCATAAAACTCTTGGGACAAAACACAAATAAAGCATTCATTACATTAGTCTTGAAAATGATTTCTTGTATCTGACACCAAAAGCACAGTCCACAAAAGCAAAAATAGACAAGTGAGAGTGCATTAAACTAAAAATCTTTGCACAGCAAAGAAAACAATAGAGTGAAGAGAATCTATGGAATGGCAGTAAATATCTACAAACCACATATCTAAAATATATAAAGAACCCATATTATTTAATATCAAAAAAATCCACAAATAACCCAATTTAAAAAATGGGCAAAGGGTCTGAGTAGACATTTCTCCAAAGAAGAGAATACAAATAACCTATGGTAGATTTTGGAAGATGGCTGCTGAGAGGAAGGCAGACTGCAAGATAGTGTGTTGGTAGGAGAATGAAAGGAGATGTGGGGAAGTATGGGAATTGTATATTTGTAGGTGATGGTCAACTATACTCCAAGGGACTGTTGGGGACAGCCAGACCGGGGTCCCCTGATGAGGCAGCCTTAACTGCTGCTGAAATTTCTCCTGACGCGATGGGCTCTACTGTGTAGACCATGCCATCTTGAAGGGGAGAGTGACTGTTATTTGAAGACTATACACTGAAGATTCTACACACAAAACACCCAGAGACCAACTGTGAACCCAGGAATACCAGATTTCAGGAAGCACAAATATGCTGACTTGGAGGAGCTCTAAACCTTCTCAAGGAAAGATCAGATTATGCCTAGGGAAAGGAGAGAGAGAACTACATAACCAGACACCCATGAAGAGACTTCATGGGAAGACAAAGAAATAGCCCACATATGAAAGAAAAGCAGGCATCACCAGAAAAGGAAATAAATGAAATAGAGGCAATAAACCTGCTAGAGAAAGAATTCATAGAAAATGGTTAAAATGTGGCTGAAAAGAATGGAAGACAAATTCAACAATATATGTAAGAACCAAGAGGAAATTAAGAAGAACAGAGAAAAAAAGGAAAAATGACATGGTTGCTATAAAGAACTCAATAGAAAACATCAACTGTAGACTAGAAGAAGCAGAGGACTACATCAGTGAGCTAGAAGACAAGGTAGTAAAACATACCCAAGCAAAGCAGCATCTAGAAAAAAAAAATAGAAAGCAGGAGGAGTCTAAAGGAACTTTGGGACAACATGAAACAAAACAACATCCATATAATAGGGGTTCCAGAGAGAGTGGAAACTGAGCAAGAAATAGAAAACCTGTTTGAAGAAATAATGACAGAAAACTTCCCTGATATAGGGAAGAAATAACTTACAGAAACCCAAGAAGCTCACCGAGTCCCAAGCAAAATGAACTCCAAAAGACGGACATCAAGGCATGTTATAATTAAATTGACAAACACCAACAACAAAGTAAGAATCTTAAAAGTGGCCAGAGACAGAAAGTTATCTACAAAGTTTCCCCCATTAGGATAGCAACTGATTTGTCAACAGAAACTCATCAGATCAGAAGAGAATGGAATGAAATATGCAAAGTCATGCAAATGAAAGGTTTGATACCAAGAATACTGTATCCAGTAATACTATCAATCAAAACTGAGGGTGAAATCAGGAGATTCAAAGACAAAAAAGGACTAACAGAGTTTATTACCACCAAACCAGCAATGCAAGAAATGCTAAAGGGTCTGCTATAAAAAGAAGAAATAGGAAGTGAAGAAGGAACACAAGGGTAAAGAATAAAAATGGCAACAACAAGTACCTATCAATAATAACTTTAAATGTAAATGGATTAAATGCCCCAATCAAAAGACATAAGGTAACTGAGTGGATAAGAAAAGATGACCCATTGCCGAAACTATTTTGGCTCTGTGGAGAGAGCATCAGCCTGCAGACTGAAGGGTCCCAGGTTCAATTCCAGTCAAGGGTATGTACCTTGGTTGTGGGCACGTCCCCAGTAGGGGGTGTGCAAGAGGCAACTGATCAATGTTTCTCTCTCATCGATATCTCAAGCTCCCTATCACTCTCCCTTCCTCTCTGTGGAAAATCAATAAAATATATTAAAAAAAGAAAAAGAAAACATGACCCATATATCTTCTGTTCACAGGAAACCCAACTCAGAAAAAGACACACACAGACTGATGGTGAAGGGCTAGAAAAGGGTTTTTCAGGTGAATGGAAATGGAAAAAAAGGTGGGATAACAGCACTAATATCTGACTGTTATAAGTGAAGGACATAACAAGATATAAGAAAGGCCAAAACAAGTTTTGCTCAGTGGTTAGAGCATCAGCTGCAGACTGAAAGGTCCCAGGTTTGATTCCAGTCAAGCATATTCCCAGTAGAGGGTGTGCAGGAGGCATCTGATGGATGTCTCTCTCTCATCAATGTTTCTAACTCTCTATCCCTCTTTCTTCCTCTTTGTAAAAAATCAATAATATATAAATTAAAAAAAAAGATATAAGAAAGGCCCCTTCATAATACTAAAGGGAGCAATCCAACAAGAAGAAATAACTGGTAAAAATATACACCTCCAATATTGGAGCACTCAAATATTAAAAAAACAAAAAAACAACAACAAACAAGTAAAATTTCTAGAGGATATCAAGGGATAGGTTGAGAACAATACAATCATAATAGGAGACTTTAATATCCCACTATCACCATTGGACAAATCCTCTAAACAAAAATCAGCAAAGATACATCAATCCTAAATGACTCACTAGACCAAATGGATTAATTGACATCTTCAAGAAAAGCCCAGTGTAAACAGAAGGAAGGAAATAATAAAAAACAAGGAGGAGATAAATGACATAGAGACAAAAAAAAAATACAAAAACTCAACAAAACCAAGAGCTGGTTCTTTCAAAAGAAAAACAAGGTTGATGAACCTCTTGCCAGGCTCACCAGGAAGTAAAGTAAGAGGTCCCAAATAAACAAAATCAGGAATGAAAGAGGAGAAATAGAAACAGATCCCACTGAAATACAAAGGATTGTTAAAAAATACTATGAAAAATTCTATTCCAACAAACTGGACAACCTGGAAGAAATTGACAATTGTCCAAGAAAAATACTGCTTCCAAAACTCAGTCAGGAAGATTCTAAAAATCTCAATAGGCTGATAACTATGGAAAAATTTGAAGCAGTCACAAAAAGCTTCCAGCAAACAAAAGCCTATGGCCAACCAGCTTCACCGGGGAATATTACCAAACATTCAAGGACAAATTAAAACCTATCCTCCTCAGACTATTCAAAAAAATTCAAGAAGAAGACATGCTTCCAAGCTCATTCTATGGAGCCAGCATCACCCTAATACCAAAACCAGATAAAGACAACACAATGAAAAAGAATTAGAGGCCAATATCCCTCATGAACATAGATGCCAAAATCCTCAACAAAATTCTAGCAAATAGAATCCAGCAGTACATCAGAAAGATTATACACCATGACCAATTAGAATTTATCCCAGGAATGCAAGGATGGTATAATACCCACAAATCAGTAAATGAGATACATCACATAAACAAACTGAGAGATAAAAATCACAGTCATAACAATTGATGCAGAAGAAGCATTTAACAAAATCTAATATCCTTTCTTGATAACTCTCAGCAAGGTGGGAATAGAAGGATCATACTTCAACATCATAAAAGCCATATATGATAAACCCACAGCTAACATCATACTCAATTGGCAAAAACTAAAACCATTTCCCCTAAGAATAGGAACAAGAGAGGGATGCTCACTCTCACCACTCCTGTTCAACATAGTACTGGAAGCACTAGCCATTGCAATCAAACAAGAAGAAATAAAAGGCATAAAAATTGGAAAAGAAGACATAAAACTGTCCTTATTTATAAATGACATAATACAATACATAGAAAACCTGAAAGACTCCATCAAAAATTATTAGACTTAATAAATGAATTTGGCAATTTAGCAGGATACAAAATTAACACCAAGAAATCTATGGCATTTATATACACCAATAATGAATTTATAGCAAGGGAGACTAAAAGAGCAATCCCATTTACTATCACACCAAAAAAATTAAGATACCTAGGAATAAACTTAATTAAGGAGGTAAAATACCTATATGCCGAAAACTACATGACACTGAAAAAGAGATATTGGAAGACATAAACACATGAAAGAACATACCATGCTCATGGATTGGTAGAATCTACATAATCAAAATGTCCATACTACCCAATGCAATCTACAAATTCAATGCACTTCCCATTAAAATACCAATGGCATATTTCACAGACCTAGAATGAACTTTCCAAAAATTCATCTGGAATAAAAAAAGACCCTTAATAGCCACAGCAATCCTGAGAAAGAACAACAAAGTAGGTGGAATCTCAATACCAGATATCAAGCTCTATTAAAGAGCTACTGTGCTCAAAACTGCCTGATATTGGCACAAGAACAGAAAAATAGATCAAGGGAATAGGATAGAGAACCCAGAAATTGACCCAAACCACTATGCTCAGTTAATGTTTGACAAAGGAGGCATGAACATGCACAATGGAGTCAAGACAGTCTCTTCAATAAATGGTGTTGGGAAAATTGGACAGATACCTGCAAAAATTGAAACTAGACCACCAACTTACACCATACACATCATACACATAGGGCATCATACACATGCCCTATGTCATTTTCCTAGGGCAGTGGAAACAAAAGAGAAAATAAACAAATAGGACTACATCAAAATAAAAAGCTTTTGCATAGGAAAAGAAACCATCAATAAAACAACAGGAAAGTCCAGTGAATGGGAGAACATATTTGCCAATGATATCAACGATAAGGTTTTAATCTCCAACATTTACAGGAAACTCATGCAGCTTAACAAAAAGAAGATATACAATCCAATAAAAAAATGGGCATCTGATCTAAATAGACACTTTTCAAAAGAAGACAGAAGGAAGGCCAAGAGACATAAGAAAACCTGCTCAAAGTCAGTAATCATCAGAGAGATGCAAATCAAAACAACAATGTAGTACCACCTCAACCTGTCAGAATGGCTATTATCTACAAAGCAACAAATGACAAGTGCTGGCAAAGATGCAGAGAAAAAGGAACCCTCATATACTGCTGGTGGGAATACAGACTGGTGCAACCCCTGTGGAGAACAGTATGGAGTTTCCTCAAAAAACTAAAAATGGAACTCCCATTTGACCCAGTGATCCCACTTCTAGGAATATATCCCAAGAAACCAGAACCATCAATCAGAAAGGATATATACACCCCTATGTTTATAGCAACACAATTCACCATAGCTAAGATTTGGAAACAGCCTAAGTGCCCATCAGCAGGTGAATGGATTAAAAAACTGTGGTTCATCTACACAATGGAATACTACATTGCAGTAAAAAAGGAGTTCTTACCATTTGCAACAACATGGATGGCGATGGAGAGCATTATGCCAGGTGAATTAAGCCAGGCAGTGAAAGATAAATATTACATGATCTCACTCATTTGTGGAATATAATAAACAACATAAGCTGATGAATAAAAATAGATCCAGAAACAGAGAAACATCAATGAGAATGCCAAACCTCAGGGAAGGTAGGGGACAGTAGGTGTAACTCAGGGAAGGTAGGGGACAGTAGGGGTCAGGGGGAAAGATCAACCAAAGGACTGATATGCATGCATATAAGCCTAATCAATGGACACAGACAACAGAGGGTTGGGGGTATGAATTGGAGGTGGAGGAAAATGGGGGAATAAGGACACATATGTAATACCTTAATCAATAAAAATAATTAAAAATCTATAAGTAAAATTATTTTCACTATTCAAGCCTTTTTCCCCTCTAGTATCAAAGTAGGCATTTCTCAAGTTGCAAATGCATTGTCTCCCTGAATTTAGTTTCTGTTTTTAAAAAAAGTTTTTTTAATCCTCACTTGAGGATATGTCTTTCTTGATATTAAAGAGAGAGGAAAGAAGAGAGTGAAAGAGAGAAGCATCAATGTGAACAAGAAACATCCATCTATTATGTCTGACCAGGGATCCAACCCACAACCCAGGAACATGTCCTGACCGAGAAATGAACTCTCAATCCTCCAATATATGGGAGGTGTAGGGGACAATGCTCCAACCAACTAAACCACCCAGCCAGGATCAGAATTTACTTTTGAAATCAGTTATAAAGAATACACTTCCCCCCTCCAGCCAGAAACAGTATTATAATTGCTTAACATATTTTCAATCTAAACCACAATGATCTACTTAATCTATAATGCACCCAAACTGCATTATATATAAAAAATATATAATATTTAAAAAATATATTTTATTGATTTTTTACAGAGAGAAAGGGAGAGGGATAGAAAGTCAGAAGCATCGATGAGAGAGAGACATCGATCAGCCTCCTCCTACACGCCCCACACTGGAGATGTGCCCGCAACCAAGGTACATGCCCCTGGCCGTAATTGAACCTGGGACCTTGCAGTCCACAGGCCGACACTCTATCCACTCAGCCAAACCGGTCTCGGCATGGAATATTTTTGAGGGATAGTGGAACCTAACAATGAAAGCAAACCTAGCTCTTCGACTTCTCAATTGAATGGGTTGTCAATGAGCTTCAGTGTTCTCCTTTGTAAAATAGTGATTATAATATTTCTTTCCCAGAGTTGTCCTGAGGATTATCTGGGATTATGTAGGTGTTCACTTGAAACAAGAAGAGATTGTTTGCTCTACACCACAATTATGGTATTAACTAAGCTATGCCTAATTTTAATCACAGCCCCAAGCAGCAGCTGAAGGATAAGTACTGCTTTGACTCTAGAAGAGCAGGACAGGGCCTCAGTACAGTGACATCCACACTCATTCATGATTAAGACCTCATGCCCCGGAGACAGGGGGATCAAGTTCAAAACCCTGGGTTGAGGATTGGTGGTATAGTAGTGAGAATAGCTGCCTTCCAAAATTCTGAATCTACCACCTACCAGATGTGAAAGCTGAAAGAATGAATTTAATCTCTCTGTGCCTCAATTTCCTCATCTGAAAAGTGAGTATAATAATAGTACCTCCCACCTAGGGCTTGTTTGAAGATTAGTTGAATGTGTGTAAAATATTGTAAAAGCTTCCTTCCTGGTAATATTATTCTAGAGTTAAGCTTCTAATTATTGTTTTGATGCTTTCTAACTAAAAAGTGTTTAAACAGAAAAGAAAGCATGTAATACTGCTAAATGCAGTTGGCGGAAATATTGCAAGCTAATTCTTTTTGTTTGTTTAAAGGACACTTCTTATTTATAGATTCAGGATTCAGAATTTCATGTGTTCTTATTTGACCTGATAAATCAGTGTAAAAGAATAAATATTAGTTCAAAATTTAGGTATAAAAATAATACTTTTGTTGCATTTTCTATAATAATTTAATATGTTGAATAATCCTCCTTCAGCCACGGTGACAGCAACTTGATCTCTGTATGTTGAGTTTCCTAGGAATAGCATCCAATTTATAATAACTTCACACAATACCAGGACATGGGGCTGAGACATTTACTATGTGATGCCATCTGTCCACATAGAAACATCTTATTGGGTTCTCAGTCATTACAGGGATTGCCTGAGAAACACTCCGCATTCCCATGTCTAGCCTCTTCAAAGTGGGAGGCTCAGGTACTTCCAGGACTCACTTGAATCTCTGCTCCTTGCAGACCATGCTGGGGTTTAGGATTGAGGCAAGGCAGTATCCAATGATAGACAACCCCGGACAGCTTCTTTCATGTTCCTGAGAGTATGACCAATTAGCAGAGAGCAGGATCTTTCTCTCAAGGACCTGCTATCATCTATACAAAGGTGGGTAAAAATAGGTTTATAGCTGTGAGTTACTTGAGACACAGTTTGTTCTTGTATTTTTATTTACTAGAAGCCCGGTGCATGAAATTCATGCATGGGGGGGGGGATGTCCTTTATCCCAGCCTGCTCCCTCTCCAATCTGGGACCCCTTGAGAGATGTCCGACTGCCCATTTAGGCCCAATCCTACCTGGGCCTATCTGGGCCTAAACGGGCAGTCAGACATCCCTCTCACAATCCAGGACTGCTGGTTCCCAACTGCCAGCCTGATAACCCCCTAACCACTCTCCTGTCAGTCTGATTGATGCCTAACTGCTCCCTTGCCAGCCTGTTTTCCCCTAACTGCCCTCCCCTGAAGGCCTGGGTCTCCTCCTCCTAACTGCTCTTCTCTATAGGCCCAGTCACCCCCAACTTCCCTCCTCTTCCAGCCTGGTCACCCCTAACTGCACTCTCCTGTAGGCTTGATTACCCCCAACTACCCTCCCTTGCAGACCTGGTTTCTGCCAACTGCCCTCCCCTGCTGGCCTGGTTCCTTGCAGGCCTAGTCCCATCTCATGGTGGCCATCTTGTGTCCACATGGGGGCAGGATCTCTTGACCACTTGGGGGCAGTCATCTTATGTGTTGGAGTGATGGTCAATCTGCATATTACTCTTTTATTAAATAGAATAGAAGCCTGCTTCATGGGTGGGGGCCAGCTGGTTTACCCTGAGGGGTGTCCTGGATCAAGGTGAGTGTTCCCTTGGTTCATGGGGTGGCCTGGGCGAGGGGCCTGTGGTGGTTTGCAGGCTGGCCATGTTCTCCAGCAACCCAAGTGGAGGCCCTGGTATCTCAGATCTATTTATCTTCTACAATTGAAACTTTGTAGCCTGGAGCAGAGACAAACCTTCTGCTCACACAGCCATTGAAACATTTTTGCCTTAAGTGGAGGCCTGGGCCGGCCAGGGTTTGCAGAAAGCTTAGCTTCCTCCATCAGCAGGGCAACCCAAGCTTCTCTTCTGCTCTTTCTGTGGCCCCAGCCATCTTGATTGGGTAAATTTGCATACTCCCTCTGATTGGCTGGTGGGCGTGGCTGGTGGGTGTGGCTTGTGAGTGCAGTGGAGGTACAGTCAATTGGCATATTACTCTTTTATTAGATAGGATTAATTATTGCATTGTTTATTTATATAACAACTGCAAACCTATTTTTGTTTTCTTCACGTTCATTTCTCTTGTCTTCCATGTCTATCCTCCTGTGATGTTGTGAAGGGCACCAGTATGAATAGTCTCACAAACTCTGGAACAAGTTGGGATATAAATAAATAAAAACAGAAAGCAAGTTCAAAAAGGCCTCTAAAAGAGGCTAAACAAATGGTAGGAAAAATTCCTCAGGGCTCTTGATAGCCAGGGCCACACACAGGTTCCTGCATGTAACAACAAAACACAAGTGTTTCCTCATGTGGCGTATGAGGAAGAGAGTGTGAGAGAGAATGGCACCAGATATCAGCAGGTTCAGGTCATTTCTAAGCTGTATCTGTAAATGAGTTGTAGAATGTTGTTGTTTTTTTAAATTATTTTTCTTCATTTTCCCTTACCTAATTCTATCTTTCAGTTGGTATTGTGTGAAACAATTTTTCATTAACATCATTTGGAGCCCTTTCTTTTTTAAAATATATTTTTAATTGATTTCAGAGAGGAAGGAAGAGGTAGTGATAGAAATATCAGTGATAAGAATCATTAATCAGCTGTCTCCTGCATACCCCACACTGGGGATCAAACCACAACCTGGGCATGTGCCCTAACTGGGAATAGAACTGTAACCTCCTAGTTCATAGGTCTGCGCTCAACCACTGAGTCAGGCCAGCCAGGCTGGATCCCTTTCTTAGCCTGCATTGCTTAGATTTTATTTATTTCTAACCCAATTTGTTCCAGAGCTTTCTTAGAGAGACCATTCATATCAACTCCATTTTTTTCCTTTGCACTCTTTCTGACCTTCCTGTTGGGGAGACTCTAAGTCCTCTTATCTTATGCCTCTATTCCTACTGGCATTTTTAAGCTAGATTTTAGTTCATGCAGTTTTATTATTTTTAAGTCCATTTGGCTATATTTGCAACATTGTGGAAAATTATAGCAAATACTTTCTCCCATTTTGTCATTCAAATGAGTCTTATCACATTTCTTTGAAAAACCAAGGGCAACTTGAAGATATTTATCAATTTTTGCATTCTTTTTCTGAAGCAGCATTATGCTGGCACTACTGAATTTCAGTGAGAATGGCTTGGAGCCTCATCTTCTGGAAATCTTTGGAAAAATGAGCATTTGGTTATCTTGTTCCTGGCTACAGGAGACATTTTAGAAATTATTGCTTTAAATTACAAGTAACAAAGCTATTTTCATTACTAGTGAAATGGTAACATTTTTCTTATGAAATCTTATTTAAATAACATATCCTTACTTGTATATTTAGATAGCTGCAGAATATAACACTTGTATTTTGTTTTGTTTTTACTCCTAAATCAACTACACAAACTAGAATAGGTTTCCGGGAATGGTACCTGAAAAAATTAAGTCCAATTTTTTTTAAAAAAGGTTCTGACCCAAATTATTTACAATAAAAGACAAAAATAAAATATTTCCTCAAGCCATCAAACCCAGTACCTTGAGATTGATGATGGTTCTCCATTTTTATACTCTATTTTGTTATATATTCTGTCCCTCAGAGAACAAATTGCATTATTTTTTCTAAAGTCAGTGTCAAAGGTAAACAAAGCTCCAGTTTGGCTCTAGGTTTAGAAATTATCAGAAACATTTGTAAAGCCACTTCATATAAAAGACAAAAAGAACAAGTTATTGTTTTAAATATCAGAATTTATACTGCCTGTCCAGAGTTTGAAACAAAATATCTGCCAGAAAATTTGAGAAAGATGAAGAGAGAAAAGAAATTACTGAGTTTATTACATAATGATTTATAAAAAAAGAAAAAAGAACAACAGATAAAACATGCATTGATAGCCATTTGCTAAATTTTCTCTAGTTTCTTTAGTATTGCATTCTAAAACTATTATGAGATTGGGATTTATATTTTTATAAAAAGAATAAGACAGATTGTGAATATATTTGGAAAAGTTCTCTATTCTCATATCTTTGGTTAGAACAAGCAGAAAGATAGAGTGTGAAACTTCATGACAAAGACAGAGAATAATAATCTCTCTTTGACCTGAGAACTTTGTAGTTAACCCAATTATCAACTTCTAGAGGCCTGGTACACAAAATTTGTGCACGGGGTGGGGAAATCCCTCAGCCTGGCCTGCACCCTCAAGCAATCCGGGACTGCTAGCTCCTAACTGCTCACCTACCTGCCTGCCTGATTACCTCTAACTCCTCACCTCCCTGCCTGATCACCCTTTACTGCCTCTGCCTCATCCCCACCACCCTGGATTAGTCTAAAAGGATGTTCAAAATTACATCCAGAAGGTCATTTGGCTGTCAGTATAATTAGCATATTACGCTTTTATTACTATAGATAGGTCTCTTAGGATATTAACTGATTTTTAAATGTTTTCTTTGTTCCCAGTACGTCTCTCATTTTTTTTTCTCTCTCTTTAGTCTCTGCTTTAAATGTGATTCATTTACACCAATATGCAGCAATGTTTCTTTGCATGTTGATCTATGAGTGAAAAAGCAGTGTTTGTTAGTTCTGACTGCAAGATAGGGGCTTTCACTGAAAGGCATCATTTCTGAGTTTTTAATCATGAAGTTAAAATAATTTTTGAGTTCTCCAGGTTTTGAAAGACTTTCTCAGGGTTTTTTCAAGATCTCCTGATAATTCTCTAGGCTTTTGTGTGTACTGTAGATGCCAAGCTGTTAATGTTTTTATGATTGTGATAAGAGGAGAGGGAATTGCTGACAAACTACACACAATGCAATATACAGATGATGTATCATAGAATTGTACACTTGAAACCTATATAATCTTATTAAGCAGTTACCCCAATAAATTTGATTTCCTAAAAAGAGGAGAAGGACTAAAATTTATTTTCCCCTGAAAAAAAAATCAAATGCTAAAGTCCTAGTACCTAATGTAATGATATTTGGAAGAAGGACCTTGGGGGGGGTAATTAAATTTAGATGAAATCATAGGGTGGACTGCCATCATAATAGTAGTGTCCTTATAAGAAGAAAGAACTTCTCTCTCTCTCTCTCTCTCTCTCTCTCTCTCTCTCTCTCTCTTTTTCTCTCTCTCTCTCTCTCTTCCCCCTCCCCGCCCCCCATATGAGGACACAGAGAGAATATAGCCCAGAAAGTGAACTCTCACCAGGAATCCAATTTGCCAACACCTTGATCTTTTATTTCCCAGCCTCCAGAATTGTGTGTGTGTGTGTGTGTGTGTGTGTGGTGGGGAAGCGGGGGTGGGGGTTGGGGGAGAGGGGTGGGGCACGCATCTGTTGTTTAAGACACCCAGTCCATGGAATTTTGTTATAGCAGCATAAGCTGGAGCTGATGATGTAATCATTGTGGTTACAAACTACATTAGTTTTGTTATGACCCAAAGTCCCATGCCACTCCCACTGACTTTTCAATATAGGAAAAGTTATTTAAATGTCAGTGTTTTGTGTATTCACTACATAGCATTTAAGCCTACTTCCCTGACTTCTTAATCCACTGCTCTTCCTTATTATCCAATGTAACATGTGCTTTCAAATATGAAGTTTTGAAGAGTGTGCACACTTTAAATTATGGCCCCTTGAATCCTGTTAAATCATTTTATCAATAATCCATCTACTTTTTCTCTTACATCAAAGTTCTTCATTAATTATTGTCGATGTTACCATTAATTGGTGTCTTGGTAAAGAGAGGGGATAAATATATGGGTTATTTGTTTATTGTATGGAGGGTGGATTTGAGGGAATAAGACAAATGGAAGGCATACACTTACCTAAAGGTAAGGTTTGGAGATATAATATATGCCTATAATGTGTGATTGGTGAGTTGAAAATGTAATTTAAAAGAGATTTTGCATTGGGTCCCTGTCATGGTGGCTTATCCCAGAGCATCATCCCAGATATGCCAAGGCTTTAGGTTTGATCTTTGATCAGGGCACATACATGAAGCAACCAATGAATGCAGAAATGTTTGGAACAATAAATTTCTCTCTCTCCTCTCTCTCTCTTTCTCCCTCCCTCCCTATTTTTCTCTCCCTCTCTAAAACATCAATCAATAAACAAATTTTAAAAGATAATTAGGCTTGGCATACACAGACATTTATGACTGACTAGATGTGTTAGAAAAAGCAAAAGCAAAACTATAATGATGATGCTAGCCTAAGAAAAAGAATAATGCTACCTCTAAAACAGGAAATATGAAAGGCTAATTTAAAATAATAAATTTCAAAGTTGGAAAGACATTAGTGTTCATATTTTTTTCAACAAACATGTTTTTGAATTAATTCAGAGCCAGAAAGCTAGGCAATGAACATAAAAAAGATGAATAACTTGCTCTGGAAGGGCTTACAATTTAGCATATTTACTTGGAATTTAAATTTGATGGCCTCTACTGGATTAGAAAATACCAGTCTGTCAACACCTAAGGGAAGAATTGTGTGATTTTTATCCAGAATCACTAATCTAAAGAAGGATCACACAATAATAAATTAGGAGATAATGCAGAAAATAACTGAGATACACTTTTGAAAGTATTGGTGAGATATAGTTTAAGCTTGTGTACCATGGATCCTCATTTGGAAGAAAGGCAATGAGTCCAGGAAGGACTAATGAATTTGGCTATAAATAATGGATCAAAGATTTGGAGACTCCAATGAATTCATTGAACAAAAGTACAGTGAAAGTTGTAGAAGAAGCAGCTGATTATGTTCCCAAAATTATTCCATCGTTCTTCCTTTTTAAATAAAACATTCAAGTTTTGGGCTGTACACAAGATTGCTCAGCTAAAGTTACATTTCCCATGTTCTTTTAAAATAAATGATATTGACTGAACATTTATGTCCTTTCAGAATTTGTATGTTGAAACCTAACCCCCAATGTAACGGCATTTGGAGTTAGAGCCTTCAGAAAGTGCTTAAGTAATGAGGATGGGGTCTTCATGAATGATGTTAGTACCCTTATAAAAGAGATCCTAGAGAGCTACCTAGCCCCTTTTACTATGTGAGAATCCAGGAAGAAGACAATTGTCTATGAACCAGGAAGTGGATTCTCATCATACACCAAACCTAGTGCTATATTAATTTTGGACTTCCTAGCCTACAGTATTATAAAAATTAAATTTATTTTGTGTACAAGCCACCCAATATATGGCATTTTGTTAGAGCAGCTCAAATACACTATGTCACCAATTTTAGCCTATAAGATAAGGCTGTAAGAAATATGTGCAACTTTTGGGTTACTTTTTTTAGTAAGAAAAGCTGCTTGTCATTCATTCTTTCTCTTCTTTCTGAGTGCTGGAAAGTATATAAAATAGTAAAACAGCTTTAAATTTGTGAACAAATCTAAATAGTAGTAAAAATACAAGATAGAAGAAATTTAGGTCACTTAATGACCTTGTAGAACAGAGCTATCTGCCACCCTGGACCAACCACTTCTGAATTGTTGCATGAAGAAGACCTCTTGAATTTGGTCTGTTTCAACAGCCTAAACTGCAATATATGTGGGTGGAATAATTATATGTGATCTAGAAGAATAGGAGTTAAAATCAGAGATTAGAATATTAGATTTTGTGGCTGTAGACATGATGTAGTTCTGGGGAACAAATGGAGGGGATCATGGGAGTTGGTTGTTGAAAGAAAGTGAAAATAGAGTAAAAGTTAGAAAAAAATCTGAATTTAGCAAATTGGGTTAACAAATCTTTATAGTTATTAAAATAACCTAGATTAGAACAGGTCTAAAGATGATAAAACAAAAATGATTAACTATGTGACAGAGTTCTCAATGGATGTAGAAAAACCTTGAACATAATAGACAATAAATAATGAGGACATGGAAAAAATAGGTTGCTAACAGTTGATTGACATAAGCCTCCAGGTCCCAGGATATTTTTTCCAACTGTGGTTGAATAATTTTATAGAAGTCTTATACAGGCTACTGGCGATTCTATTCCAGATGGTATCATTAACTTGGCAAATTGTTTACTATCTCAGAATCAAAGGACTCTCGCCTAATAAAGGGAACAATTGAATTTGATTACACCTAGTTTGCTTGCAGCACTAATATTCCATGATTTTAACTTAGAATTAAATCCAAAATCTCTAATACTAAAACAGGCAATCTTCTACTTGCTTTAAAACCATGTCACTGAACCTTTAATGGAACATAAACCCAGGGCTAGTGCCTCTTGGGGAGAGTGATGAAATGCTACATAAACAAGTCACTTCCCTTCTCTCCCCAGCAGAGATGCTAAACTTCAAATTTGTTCCTTCTGTATCTGTGAGTTGTGATTCACAGCTGTGGGAGCTGATTAGCAATTACCATGGTCTTCAGGAAAAACTAATCCCGAAATGAGAGGAAGCCTATGGGAGGATGGAGGCTCACGCCAGTTCAGGCAGTGTCTTGGGTGACCTCTTTCTGACTGGTGCTGTTCTTTTATCCAGCTGCTGGTGAAGAGTGGTTGCTTATGCAATAGTATTTCCCTTTTCTTCAGCTATTTGGATATTTCCTCTATAATTAGTTTGTTTCTTTTGATTTCTATAATATTCAATTTGAGTACTTTGTTTGAGATCATGTGTATGAGTTTATATACCACACATACACACACCTATAGACAACATCATATTATCACTTTTCCAAATTTTGAAATAATCCAATCACAATTTTGATAATTGATTGCATGAGCAAGATGATGTTTTAGTACTCTGCAAATGAATCCAAAGCCTTTTATTTTGGCTAATTTTTCTTTTGGAAATGATATTTTGCATCTTTCTAACACCCTAAGACTCTTACTGGGGTTGACCCAACTAAGGACAGAGTAGGTCTTTTGCCATACATCCAGTCCACCATCTATTTTTCTTCCTTTTCCAACAACAGAAAACAGTAGCACAGGACAGCAGTGAAATCAATCATTAAGGTAAAATATAGATTCTACTGGATTGAGTTTATCTTTAATAACCATGGAATAGGATTACCTCCAGTGCATTTTCGTTTCTATATCTGACTCTTAGTAAAGAGATCCTGGGGCATAGGGGTTGGGGAGTCACTATTTCTTAGGAACCATTGTGAAAACCCTAAAGCTAGATTCCCTTCGCACCAGACCTTCCTGATTTTTTCATTGGTTCCAAATAGGTACATCAAGGTCTACAAGTTGACCTTTAATTCTTCAATTTGAAGGAAAAAAAAAAGGTTAATAGGGAAAGAAAGGTTGATTATTGGTTATTCTTCTGTAGCAGGTGCTATCTTCCTTGTTTTAAGTGTTGATTTTCTATTAAAATGGGAGGTGTTAGTTGTGAAACTAATACTAACAGAGCTTAACATTCTCTAACCTATCATATTAGTCCATTTGTAATCTGTCATGTCTGTGTGTTTGTTTTTTTTAGCCTCTGAACAGATAATTGTAGCACTTATTACAATGATAAATTAATCATTTATGTTTATTTCTTAAAAGTCAGACCTGCTAGATTGCAATCTACATCAGTGCCAAGGACATATTTGTATTTTCAACTGTATTGTGACTTACAATTCCTATGTACTCAGATAATTTAGTGAATGAATGTAAATAGCATTATATGGAGTAATATTTTTCCAAAACTTTTTTTAAATGTTCATTCCTTGGAGTACATAGTTTCTGGAAGGTCCTGCACAAGGGTTAAGCCTTAAAAATATCAATAGTCAATTAGGTTCATTAGATAAGATTTGAACAAGAATCACTTATCCTTATCCTGATTAATTGTTACAATGCTCTTAACTGCACTGGTAATTTTCTTACTTTCTTTTCTATTGTTGGACTATTACAGATGTTCCCCATATTCTCCCTTTGTCCCCCTCTACCCAACCTCCCCATGCCAAACATTCACCACATTGTTGTCTGTGTCCAGGGCTATGCATATATACACTGGTAATTTTCAAAGTATTAGGAAAGCACCTACAACACAATGCACACACATTCAGAATGCAATATCCTCTTTTCCTTTTTCCTAACCTCAGTTGGCACTCCAGGATCATTTCTGTTAACATCAATTATCCTTACATTTTAAATGTGTGGAAGTACAGTTATGAAATTTATGGTTTAAAATCTCAGCATGTAAAACAGGCTTTCCTATAAAATGTAATATTAAAGTGTCACTGAGCATAATCAGTCATATATCTTTTTCATGTCCCACTCTGTATTAGCAATCTCTAAGTATTTATTGCTGCTTTCCCCCCTCTGAATTACTGTATTGATAGCCAGTCAGATGTGCTAAATGGATAGGTGTTATTCAAGCAGGCTTCATTGTAAGCTCTATAACATTTTCTTAAAATCATAATATAAATGTCAATGTTTCTTCCTATTACATTTGCATACCTTCATTGAAATCTCTCATGTATACATGAAATACTATAATTTCTGTATGTTTCAAATAAAATCTGGAATAAAGGATTGCATGAATCTCACAGGACTTTCCCACTAAGTATTCAAACTATAGATGAATATGCAAATAAATCATGTACCCAAGCCAAAACTTTAGTGACACCACTATCATTTAAAGAACAAACATCCAAAGAATAGATCATTCATTCTATTTTGACATGATTGTTTCTATTATAAAACTATTTTTATTTTTAGGTTCATAATTCAATGAAATGTAATTATTCTAGATTAAAATTTTCATAATTGTAGACTTTCTTGCTTGCATTCCTAGTAGATTGTAGACAGCATGATTCTCTAAACATGGATATCTCATTCCAACAAATTCATATTTTTATTCATTTGACCATTTAAATATATAATTGATTTTAGAGAGGAAATGAGAGGGAGAGAGAGCTGGAAACATCAATGATGAGAGAGAATCATTGATCAGCTGCCTCCTGCATACCCTCTACTGGGAATTAAGCCTACAACCCAGGCATGTGTCCTGGCCTGGAATCAAACTTTGATCTCCTGGTACTTAGGTCAAAGCTCAACCACTGAGCCATGCCAGCTAATACTTATTTTACCTGAAAGTTTGTTCAAAACTAAATTATGATTGGCATTATTCATTTATTTCATTTATTCCTGATATCTAAACTGACATATATCTCTTAGATGTTTCCTTTCTCTCTCATTTATATTACCTTGGCATATCTATGCTTAAAAACTGCTAAGTACTGCCTCTTATAAGAAATCTAGGACCGTCCATAATATGGTTTCATCCATAGCTATTGCCATCTTATTTCATCTTCTCTATACCACACAACTTCTGTTTTAGTTGATTTTCAGTTATTTTTCTAACCCCACATACATTGGCTTAACATAACCCAATCCTTAATAGCTCTGCTTCTAACTTATCTTTAAAGCCAAGTTACCCTTAAAGCTAAGAGATCCTCTATCTACCCTTCCAGATCTACTCTCCACACTTTTCACCCTTACCTCTGCCCAGATGGCTGATGGACTACATTAATAGGCACCTTTGGCCCTACCTGGCTTGGCTCAGTGGATAGAGCGTCAGCCTGCAGACTGAAGGGTCTCAGGTTTGGTTCTGGCCAAGGGCACGTACCTGGGTTGTGGGCTCGATCCTCAATAAGGGGCATGCAGGAGACAGCCAATCAATGATTTTCTTTCATCATTGATGTTTCTCTCTCTCTCTCTCTCTCTCTCTCTCTCTCTCTCTCTCTCTCTGTCTCTTTCTCCCTTCTTCTCTGAAATCAATAAAAAAATATATTTTAAAAATAAATAAATAAGTAAAATAAATAAAAGGCACCTTTGACCTCAAGTTGTCAGTGGAATTTGGCCAAAGGGTTGCCCTGGCAGAGATGGGAGGGGAAGAGAGGGGAGAGTGAGGTGTGTTGCTTATTGCACTCATCCATTCCTGTAAG
Organism: Lasiurus cinereus; assembly: GCA_011751065.1. Classification (NCBI taxonomy): domain Eukaryota; kingdom Metazoa; phylum Chordata; class Mammalia; order Chiroptera; family Vespertilionidae; genus Lasiurus; species Lasiurus cinereus. The sequence goes on along the minus strand of JAAGEH010000286.1, from coordinate 11,345,763 downwards.
GTGATTTTGATCTGGCTGCACCTCTCAAACAAAGGCAGCCCTTATCACTCCTTCCCTCTCTGTTCCAGAAATTACTCCATTTTTTAGCCTCTGAAGGTAGCAATGGTTATTTGCCCTATGGTAATATGTTATCCCTGTGGCTTCTTCATACCCTGGTGTACTTAATTAAACCTTACAGAAATTATATGTTTCCTGGTAGGATGCTGATTGACATATATCTCTTCAAAACTACTTTCCCAAGAAGCTTTAGCCAATAACTCCTATTTACTTTCAGGTGATAGCATATATCTTTATCACTTTGTGGTGGCTTTAAAATATGCCCACAATTCTCTGATACTCCTCTCTTCCAATATTGGAAATTAATTTCCTTCTCCTGTAGGCTGTAGAAAGTGACAGAAGTGTTGTCATCATATGACTTGCTTATCTATATCTATATAAAAGGCTAAGAGACCATGGGACCATCCAACCAGCCAGTATGTATGACATGCACTGAACACCAGGGGGCAGATGCTCAACACAGGAACTGTTGAGCTGTGGTGACTTGGCAGCAGTGATTCTCAGGTGACACCACCAGAAACCAGAGAAGAGAAAGCCTAATTCCAGGTGCATCAACAGAGAACCTCCCTCTCGAACTCTGGGACCCCTGGAAGGATGCCAGACTGCCAGCTGTAGCCACCTGGGGAGAGACCTTGGGAAGTTGGCTCCAGGGCATTTCTGGCCCATCTTGCCCAGTCCTGCTCTTCCAGCCACCTTCTAATTAATTTCCTTTCAATGTGCACTGGGGTACTAATTAAGATAGAAAAGGCATTGGGACTTCCTCTACTTTCTCTTTCTTGGATTCCTCACTCTAAGGAAGCCAGTTGCCAGTTGCCACTCAAGCAGCCCTAGATAGAGGCCTATGTGGCAAAGAACTGCCAGTAGCCATATGAGTGACTGAAGTAGATCTTCCAGCTAGAGTCAAGCCTTTAAATGATTGCAGCTATGATTGATATCTTGACTCAACTTCATGAGAAACCCTGTACCAGAACCACCCAGCTAAGCTGCTCTCAAGTTTTTGATCCACAGAGACTGATGATATTTATTCCTTTAAGCTGCTACCCAGCCATTTTGGTTCAGAGGTCATTGGTTCAATTCCCAGTCAGGTTACAGGCTCGATCCCCAATAGGGGCATACAGGAGGCAGCCAATCAATATTTTTTTCTCATCAGTGTTTCTCTCTCTAAATTCAATAAAAACATATTTAAAAAATAAGCTGCTAAGTTTGGAGAAATAATTTGTGTAGCAAATTTGTTGTTTAGATGACTAATACTAATAAATATCTTATATGGCAAGACAGGCACTTAACCCATTTAAACAGGCTTAGGCCCCACAGGTGTTATGCAAATTCAATATTGGATCAACCTAGAAGTCTTAGACTTCAACTATTTACTTTTTTCCCTAGTGACTAATCTTTGAATATTTTTCAACAACCAGCCATTGAATTCTTCTGTAATTTTGCTTTTTGTATATTTTATTGACCTTCTTGGTCACTATGACCAAGTTGTGCTCCACAATTTTGCCTCTCAGACTAGAGACTAAACCTAAGCCTCACTTACTACTTCTCTGATCCTGACCATTAAAAGATTTTTACTACCAATCTTTTGTCATAAAGGGATAGCAGTATCACATTCCAATTTTATTTATATTACTATATTATTTAAGACTTAAAGAAGTGGTATATTCCTTGCTTCTCTTTTATTGCACAGAGGGAAGCCATAGTCTCATGCTTCTATATTCTATTACTTGCAGTTCTGTTGAATATGTAGTATAAAATAAATGCCTATAAATGTCGATACCTCATGACATCTAGGTTTAATAAATACTCTTTTATTATCTTGCTTCATTTTTCTTCTGCTGCTACCACTATTCCACTAAACTCAAAACCTCTATATCTTCTTTGAGTTAGAAAATATTTACTTTTTCCTGGGCTACTCTGCTATCCCCTCCTGCAAATTATTACATATTCTGTATAGATGTTAAACCTTTAGAGTGTTTTCTTTTTTACTTGTTTGTTTTAGTTTATAGGAATTGGCTGGTCAAATGCATCACTTTCATCTATAACCCCTAAAGCCATTACATAAAAAAACATTACTGCTGTTTGCTTGATTCAACTTGGACATAAATGAAGATAGCTATATCTTCATGTTTCTGGATTGGCTACTGGATAAATAAGAACATATGTGGCATGCCCAAAGTAAATGGATGACTTACTCTCCCAGATAACTGAATTTGGCAAAAAGAAAATTAGGTTTTCTAGCTCTTTTTCCTTTTGTCCAATAAAAATAAGCCTTTGAGACAGTTTTTCTCCCATTGACACTTCATTAACTGCCAATATTGTTGGAGCTACCCTGTTATAAATATATAAAGTGTGATATATGCAGGCCTATTTTGCATAGTGTGCCTATGTTCCCAGCTACCTGCTATTTTTGTTCAAGTCAAACATGTTTTGATGTGTTTGTTTTGTTGTTTTTGTTTGACTTCTGTGATACTGAATAATTAAAAACAGTTTATAAAATCACTAGATATCCAAATGTTGCTGAAATATGTCCAAAATCTAACTTTCTGTGTTTGGATATAAATATAGTTGCCAATATGGCAGTACCATAATAAGTTGTGTTTAATTAAATTCTTCACACATATAAGTTTTAAATCATACCTAAATAATATGTGCATATGAGCTCCAGAATGTAAGAGCATGTATAGTTGAGTTATATAATGCCAGAGCAGAATGAAATTTAGAGATATTTCAGTTCAATTCTTTTTCATTTCCTTGATAAACAAGTTGAAGCCAAAGCATATTAGGGCCTTTGTTTATGGTCACACAGCCAATTGAGTGATGGAACTACACAGAACCAGATTTCTAGTGATTTTTGATTCAGAGTTGCTGTTTTCCTCTACAAAAATCAGAAGAAGTGGCAGTTGTGACATCTAGAATACACAAGCAGGAGTGCCTTATTCTCCATGTCCTGAGATTTGAAGTCTTGTCTAGATAGGTCAGCCTTGCTCTACCCCCGCCCAGGAAAAATTAAGTTATTAGAACAGAATCTCACTAAATCGAAGTTACCTAACATTAAAGTAATCACAAAGATGATTATTTAAAATTTAACAATAAAAAATAGAAAATTCTGTACACAATTTAAGTCCTCATTATCATCATAGTCAAGCTGCATAGAAAGTGAGATATACATCCCTTTATTCATTAGTCATGAGGAATGATCAGAGATTTCAATAATTTATTTTTATGTAATTAGAGAGTTTCCCTTTATGCTCAAAAGATAAAAACTCAAAAAGTCTACAGGAGCTGACAGTTAAGTTGGTGAACAGCTGGGTGCAATATCACAGGAATGGTGAAGATTCTGGTAAAAGAGAATATAAATATCCTATTTAAAGGGAGCAGCTGCTATTCATCTCCAGTCAGTAGCTACTATCTAGAAATTTAAATATAATCCCCTAAAAATATTTTTCTATTTGGCGAGGAAATAAGATAATTCCAAAATAGTTTCCCAATTTTTATATATTTGCAACTATTTATGAACACTTACTACTTTAATGGCATAAATAATTTTTGGTTTGAATTCAACCTCTGGGTCTTCAGTTTACAGCCTTTCCAATGCAGACACATATAGGAAATCAAATCATAACCAGATGTTTGCTTGCCTATAACAATGTCAAAATAAAAGGAGTTATGATTATTTAATGTCCCCAGTCTATTATAGTCATATGTAGGGTTTCCATCAGGGATTAATACTGCCAATGAGGATCAGTGGGGGAACCTCTTTCCACGTCCCGCGTGGTTCAGGGTTCTGAAGGAGGGCGCACGCAAATGAAATGAGAGACTAGAAAACATTAATTTGGCGATATTGGGGGGCCAGGCGGGAGCCTTCCTCTAGGGAAAGGACTGCCACCTTCGTTTGGCCTTGCCATCCCTTTTATTTAGGTTTGGGATACACCCTTTGCCCTGAAGCAGGCAATTCCAGTAACAAGTAGATTATTTTATCAGTCAGGATTGACATGATTATTTGATGGGGAAGTTCATTGTCTTAATTAGATAGGGAGTGGATGGTTTTGACCTTTCAGAGCTTTAAGGTTGGCCAGCCTTCTAGCCTCCTGTTTACATCCATTTAGTGAGAACAATGTTTGGTCTCTGACAGATCAGAAATACTGATAATTCACTCCCTCTATGTCTTGTATCTATGCCCAAATAAGGAGGGTCTTGTCATCATCCCAGAAATACTCCTGCTCCAATAGTTGAGAATCCTTTTCTCTTTCATTGTGCATATGTTGTGTCCAATTTCACATCAATAATTCCTCATTTTTTTCTGTGCTTCCAGGATGATTAACTCCTATTTGTTTTTTAACAATCTCCTCTATAAATATTTTATTTTAGTGGGATCCAAGGTGGCAGCATAGGTAAACACTTACACTGCTGCCTTCACACCTTATTCTGCCATCTAGAAGCTGTGCCTCAATTTCCTCATTAAGAAAATAGGAATTAACATAGGACCTATTAAATAAGTAACTATTTAATAAGTTATTTCCTGACACTTAGGATACTACCTTATACATGATATTATTTAAATTTTATTTTTATTACCTACATGCCTTCTGTATGTCTATGCCTTTAGGAGTTTTTCCTGATCCCATTCTGTCCCATCGTCTCCATAATTTCATATAAATCTGTCAAGCAGATACCCCAATTTCTGATTTGAGAAATATGTTCCATCATAATTAAAGAAAGTATATTTCTGAAATAGCACCACTGTTCCATTTTCCTAACCTTAATGGCTAGTGCAGAATCCCCCAGCAAGAAATATCTCCTGAAGTCTATTAGGCCCTAGCATTTCTCTCTTCTGTGTCTTGGCCCTTAGAGAGCTAATTTCTTTAGGCACTTTAGCTCAAATTCAAGTCTCAAACATTAAACAATGAGTATGTTTTCTTAAAAGTCACAAAAGGATATTCAAAAAGTTGATCCAAATTCCTTTGCTTCTACATCATGTACTCTCCTCAAATTAATGAGGCTTTTTAAACTCCACTGTCATTTTCATTTTGGCTTTGCTCAGAATAGCTAGACTTCTGATCATTAAAAATAATTTTCAGAAATACTCTATTGTAGCAGAGATCATTGTTATTTTAATATAATAAAATGGTCTATCTAGCAAGTCACAGGAGATTTATTGCTTTTCACATATTGCTTTCATTATTCAAAATATTGAGAGAAGATATAAGCCTTGTTAGAGGATAAATCACATTTTGAGGTTATTTATATATTGCTGTGTAATAAATCATCTCAAAATGTAATGGCTTATAATAACAGCAATGTAGTATCATTCATGTTTCTGTAGGTTGACTAGATGGTTGTTCTGTTCCATTGGGTATTGATCTGCAGTTGTCTGGGAGCTCACCACACTGGAACATCCAAAATGGCTCATGCTCAGGCTGGCAGTTGGTACTGACTGTCCATTGGGAATTTATCTTGGGCTATAGACCAAAGCACCTCAGATATCAAGCCACTGATAGGTTTTCAGAAGGAACATCATAAGAATGAATGTTTCAAGAGTACAGGAATGAGAACTATCCATTTTTTTAAGTTTTGGACTCACAAGTACTAAAACATTCTATTGATCAGATGGTCACCAAAGTTGCTCACTTTCAAAGACAGGGGATATACAAACGGTCTCTAACTTACAATGGTTTAACTTACTATTTTTTAATTTTTGATGGTGCAAAAGTAAAAACTGTACTTGAATTTTGACCTTTTACTGTGCTAAAAATATGCATTGCATTACTCTCTCATGATGCTGGCCAGTGGCAGTCAGCCATGGCCCCCAGTCAGCCACATAATCAGGAGGGTAAACAATGGATACTCTACAATGCACTGTGTTATCAACATTGTGGGGTGTTGTGATTTGTGTTTTTGCATTACGTAATGTCTACCAAACACCCATCTGTGTTTCCTGCTTCTGGTGAAAAGAAGAAAAAGTAGGCAATTATCTCTGCGAATGAAACTCAAGATAATTGTCTAACTGTAGGCCAATATAAGTGTTTTGAGCATACTACCATAGGCTAGATGAAGCTATGCTGATAGGTAGATTAAGTGTATTAAATATATTTTTGATTTATGATATTTTCAATTTAAGGTAAGTATAGATGGACATAATCCCATTGTAAGTTGAGGCATAGCTGTAAGGAGTGACATACAGTGCAGGAGTGGAGGAAGTGGAGGGGCCATCTTTGAAGACTGGTTACCATGATAACCAAAGTCTTCTTCTTCCCCACAAATTGCTTCTGTCTGTTGATGAACAACAAATAGAATTAGAATGAATAAAGTAGTTCAAAAGACAAAAAAAATATGAATAATGTCTCTAAATTTTATTGAAACAGAGTAGAAAGAAACATGATTTTGTACTCAGAGCATTGGGGTTTGAATCCAGGCTGTATTATTTATAAGCTAATGTGACCTAGAACAATTCACCTAAACTAAATATCTCAAATTATTCTCTTAAAGATTAGACTGAGAGAAAACAGGCAATGAACAAACCCTGATACAGATAATAAAATCACTGATAAATGGCCAACATGTAGCTTTCAATAAAAAATCATTAATCAGACTTTGGAAAATAAACTGTGTCTCAATATAGTCTACTTTCAGGCTCCTCTGATAGTTGTCATAACCACAAACACAAAAGCCACATGGTTGGACGGTTGGGTTAGTCCCCATATAAGGTCAAAGACAAAAGGCAAAATTCACTAAAATGTACTGAGAAACGGATGCAGGCATTGGTCAGACCACAGGTAGAGCTGAAGAGATTATCTTTTTCTAGTCTCTCTGCTTCTTTATCCAGTTAATTAATTAAGCAATTCTAAATTAAAAATTTTCAACTCTAGATCTACACCAAAACTGACTATGGAACTTTAAAAAGCATAAGTCCACATTGTGTATACTATTCCTCCTATCTAGAACACAGTTTTCTCCTAGTTAATTCCATTTTATCTGTTAAATCTTAGCTCAGAAGTCACCTCCTCCCAAAGGAATTCCCAGAGACCCTTTGGTTAGATTCTGTATCTCTCCTTTATGTTCCCACAGATTTAATATATTTTATTTTTGCTCCCCTGCAGTATACTGTGAAGCTAATGAATTCCTAAGGCCTAGCACAGCATCACCATCTTCCATAACCAAAATAGGTAATAGATGGATAATAGATGATAGATGAGATAGATAGATAGATAGATAGATAGATAGATGATAGATAGATAGATAGATAGATAGATAGATGATAGATAGATGATAGATAGAATGAATAAAGAAAGAGGAAAGAAAAAAGGAAGGATGGAAGGGAATGGTTCATAAAGAATAAGTAATTCAAATCTGATAGTAGAGTCTGGTACATAAAAGTAACATAGTAGTGTAGGGATTGTGCCTCTTTAGCTCTCGCTGTATACTGCAAAGCACAAGACTCTGCAGTTTGATATGTATATATCATTAGCATCACAGGGCTTTCCATGTCTCCTCTTGTAATGAGAAAGCATACAATTGTGTTTGAAATTACTAAATTACAAAAACCATAAGGCAAAAAGTAGATATTCAAATATAGTGCTACCACTGAGATTGGGAAGATGGGAGATGAAACATAAAATAATATAGCAGAAAATGTAACAAACAAGTTGAATTTCCTAAGCAATAGATTAGATACTTTCAAGAAGCACCCATGTGGGTGTTCTTTCCTTCCCACCAAAATCCAGTATCAAGGCCAACTTGATGGTGTGCAACTTGGTTTGTAGCACAGAGCCCATTTAGGAAGTTCTTCTTGGTTTAATGCTCTGTTGCCATGATCTTGAAAGTTTTAATGATTTTTGCACTACCTATTTTCATTTTACACTTTGTCCCACAAAGGATGTGGCTGGTCCTGTCTAGGAGGTTCTGAAAAACTCCTCACTGTAGAGCAATATGTAAAGGAGATATTTTGTAATAGATGGCTACAGACTACACATTTGCAAAAATGGGAGGAGTGGCTTAAATGTCTATAATAACAAATGAGATGAGAATTATTAGACTAATAGAAATACAGAGAAGGTTCTCAGGAATCCTTGTAATCTTAATATATAATCCTTGTAGCTTAGTACATTTAAATCAAGAGAGTGACAATGCTAGCATGAAACAGATTAGATTAGCAAGTATTGTCCCAGCATGGAATATACAAGTGGATCGTGGATCGATGGATTATGGCAACAAGGACAGTGAGGAAATTGACATGGATAAAAATTTGAAGGACAATATCCTTAGCAATAGTGGCAGAGTGTTTTCACAAAGCCTCTGGAAAAATAATTGGTAATAAATGTGAAGGAGGAATAAATTTATCTAGATATCATTTTTAACTGTTTATGCTTAAGTGAACTGCTTAATAATATGTATATAATTAATTTCATTATGTGAGTTGAGTCGTTCTCAATTAATCACTTTCAATGCTTTGTAAACTACTGAGATAGAAGAAGCACTTCCAGAATTGTTAATCACAGGGAAGTAACTAGATATCTGTTCTGACATTCTTATTGCTCCGAGGGAACAAATGAGGCAAGAACATGATTTTGAATGATACTATGATGACTTACTTGTTCCTGTTTAGGTGAGCTAGCTGCTTATGACATTCACTGGAAAGGAACCAGTGCTCATAATAATGTCTAATATTTGAATGCTTTCTGTACATTATTTGTTTCATCCCTTTAAGAACTCTATGAGGCAGATACTATTTTGATCCTCACATTGTTGATGGGGAAATTGAAGTACAGATGGGTTAGGTTATATCCTCAAGGTCACACAGTTAAACCATATTCTAATCAAGGAGCAGACAGATGGATACATTAAAGAAAAAAGAATTTATACATGTATGTATATGATTTACATATCAAGCATAGAGATATACATCCAGATTTTTATCCAGGAGTATGACTCCAGTGCAGTGCTTTGGCACACCACTTTATGTGCTGTATGTATTCTTTCACAGGTGAATATACTTTACCTCAAAAACTCATCATCCTGATTCTCTGACCATATATGAATTAGTTCATTTATTCAAAAGACTATCCTTACTGAGAAACATGTATGCCTAGCCCCATAGACACAGATAATAGTGTGGTGAAGGCCTGGAAGGATGAGTGTAAGATGAGAAAAAAAAAAAAGGAGAGAAGACGTCTGTAATACTTTCAATAATAAGGATAAATTTTAAAAAATAAATAAAAGACTATTATTTCTTCTGCTGAATTGGAATGTTCATGTGCTAAAAACTATGCAGCTAAAACTTTACCTCACACCATATGCAAAAATTAATTAAAAATGGGTCATGACTTAAATATAAACTATGACACTTGTGGGGGTGGGGAAGGACTTGATAATGACCTTGCATTAGGCAAAGATTTTTAAAATAGAAAACAAAAGTCTTTTAAAAGATTATGAACTTTATCAAAATTAAAATATTTTACTCTTCAAAAGACACTGATAAGAAAATGTAAAGACAAGCCACAAACTAGAAGAAAATGTAAACATGCATCATATAAAGGGCTGTATCTAGAATATATAAAGAGCTCTTATAATCAATAAGTAGAAGATAAACAAAAAGTCAAAAATAATGAGTAAAGTATTTGAACAGATACTTACTGAAGAAAATATTTAGATGGTTAGTAGGTGCAGGAAGGATACTCAATGCTATTAGTAATTGGGAGATTGAAATTAAACTTAAATAAAATACCACTAGACCCTCACTAGAAGAATTCCATTAAAGCTAACAAATACCATATATATGTTGAAGTTATTTCATCCCTCCAGGACCCCAGTGGTGGTAATTGTTTATCCAAGTAACTGCTGCCCAGATAAATGTTGCAAAACCTTAAATGTTTGTGTTCATCTTGATTCATTGTTTGGTACTTGTGGATAAAAATTTGCCTGCTAAGTTTCTTTCATTCAAAAACTCACATTTCAGATAAGAGGAGATATAAAAGTCCAGATGCTTGTTTCCTGCTTTCTAATTTGCCCATGTCCACATTGATGTAGATGCCAATAGGAGTCTGGACCACCACATATCTTAAAGCCAAATTTTAGAGAACTGATTGAATCTGGAACCTATTAAGTAAAATACTTTCTCACTCCCTTTTCCAAATGTAGTTTTTTAATATAACATACATAAATTAGAACATGTTTCAAAGTTCAGTATAGAAGATAATTAATGTAAGAAAAGAATAAAAATTGTGTGGTGCTTTCTGCTTAAAAATGCCTTTATATACATTATCTTTGATGAAACAAAACCACCAGAGGATCAGTAATGATTGAAGATGAACTTCTCAGAAATATTTTTTTTCCTTTGAATATGGAGCATCTCTAGGAAGTTTCTTAACACTTGACCGACCTGAGACTGCTCATCACAATATGCACCTCACTGCACAGATGATGTGTCATTCAATTAAAACCTCCACACATGCCCACTTCTAGAAATATATCCCAAGAAACTAGAAACACCAGTCAGAAAGGATATATGCACTCCTATGTTCATAGCAGCACAATTTACAATAGCTAAGATTTGGAAACAACCTAAGTGCCCATCAGCAGATGAGGGGATTAGAGAACTGTGGTACATCTATACGATGGAATACTACACTGCTGTAAAAAGGAAGGAACTCTTACCATTTGCAACAGCATGGATGGACCTGGAGAGCATTATGCTAAATGAAATAAGTCAATTGGAGAAAGATAAATACCATATGATCTCATTCATTTGTGGAATATAATGAACAACATAAACTAAAGAACAAAAACAGAGATCCAGGGACAGAGAATCATCAGACCCTCAAAACTCAGAGAGAAGGTAGGGGATAATGAGGGGAGGGGAAGAAATCAACCAAAGGACTTGTATGCATGCGTATAAGCATAACCAATGGACACAGACAATAGAGAGGTGAGGGCAGGAGCAGGGGACATTAGGGAGACAATGCGGAGATAAGAACACATATATAATACCTTAATTAATAAATTGGGGGAGGAATTTCCCCGCACAGAATGCTAAGAGAAAGATCAGACCTCTGGTAGTTAGTGACAGCAGACTTAAAAAGGGCTTCTTAAAAATCAACTAAACTCATGTTATTTCCTAATGCAACCAAATTCCTACTGTTTCAAAACAGCTAATATCTCAAAGTTATACTTTGGCATAGCCAAATTTAGAGTATACTTTCACTCCACTCCCTAGATTTTTCCAGAAGGAAAGTCGATTTTCCTGACTAAAAATGAAGTGCCACTAGGCACATAGGCACATACTTTAGGGAAGTCAGCTCCAGGATAAATGAAGTAAGAACTCTCACCATTGGGGATACATAAAGGGAGGTCTTAGTGTGTGCTTCAAAAACCTGAAAATAAGAGGAGTTTCAAAGAATTAAATTAATAAAAATTCACATTTTCATAATGTAGTACTAAACCAAAAGATTAGCTTTATATAATGAAGAGTTTAGACACATCTAGAACTCTAATGAGGTAGTCTATTTATTTTATCCCATTTTCACCTCTTAAAAATGAATTAAAGGTAGCATACAGAAATATATACAATATAATATGAGAATAATATATAACAAATATTGACATTTCTACTATTAGAGTGGGAAATTGAGCACACAAATTTTCTTCTTGAAACACTCTAAAATAATAGAACAGAAACTTTAAGACATAAGAGAAGATGGAAGAACAGTAGGTAATAACAGCAAAATTTTAGAATAGATAGATTAGTTATAATTAGCATAAACTACCTGAAAAACAGTAGAGGATAATGCCAAAAATAAATCTAATTAATTAAACAGAAGGCTTAGGAATTCCTGGCACCAGATAACTTTAAATATGATGATTCAAACCCTGGCTAGTGTAGCTCAGTTGGTTATGGTGTCATTCCATGAACCAAAGGTCATTGATTCTATTCCTGGCCAAGGAACATTCCCAGGTTGTGAGTACTATTCCCCACTAGGGTGTGTGAAAGAGAGGACCAATGGATGTTTCTCTCTCACATTGATGTTTCTCTCTTTGTGTCTCTTCCTTTATGTCACTCTAAAAAAATCAATGAAAACGTTTTAAAATTATTATTTAAAAGTATATCCTAAAATAAGCAGGATGGCTTATTAGAGAAAAGACTGAGTCTCTAATTTTGGAGAGGTACCAAACATAGTTGCGGATAGAATTATAAGACCAAAAATAAAGAGATTAAGCACTAAATGTTTACTGGATTCTTAGATCCCTATTCACTCTTTCTACTCAAGTTTCAAAACATCATCAATTGCTAGGCCTACTACTTCCATGTAAAAGTTTCAAAGGGTCTTCTTTGGAGAGTCTGACAACTTAAGAGGAAAGACTTGGAAGATACTAACACTGGAGATTCATGCCAAAAAGATCCAACAATATCACCTACATTAAAACTCAGGGTGCACAAACTCAAACTTCACCTCAGATCTTTTAAATGGCTTTTTGGGCCCCCATTGTTAAATGGGAGCAGCAAATAAATTTACATCTGAGTAAAGCCTCTCATGCAAAAGATGACAACCTGGGTGGAACTACACAAAGATAATAAAATGCAAAAATCATTATTATATTTAAAGAAATAAAAAAATAATCTATTTCATCCATAAAGACTAAAACAGTGCTGTTAGGAGCATTCCCAAAACAAACAAACAAAAAAAATAACAAAAGAGCTCTTTGAAATTAAGCATATAATTACAGAGGTGAAAAACTCAGTAGAAGTATTGAAAGATAAAATTGAGTAAAATTCTTATAAACAAGAGCAAGAAGATAAAAAAAGAACATTTACAAAAATGATTAGAACAACTAGTTCAGTAGGTCTAATATTTGAATAATAAAAATTACATTGCAAACTGTAATTTTCCATTATATAGTCATTTATAAACATTTAGATCTTTGTTTAAAAAAGAAACAGAAAATGAAGAAAGAAAACAAGAAATTTTTCAAAAATGTCTCAGAATTAAAAGGAATGTTATGCTTTTTCAGATTAAAAAAATACAGGGCAGTAGGTTAAACTATACTACACTAAAGTATCTATCTATATAAAAGCCTAAGTAACCATCACAACCGAACAGACAACTGAACAGGCTGTGTTGGGCAACCAGGCTGGCAGGGTGGTTAGTGAGGGTCAACCAAATGACCAAGCAGCAGGCTACATGGCACGAGGGGCAATCAGGTCAGCAGGCAGAGGCAGTTAGGGGTGATCAGTCAGGCAGGTCGGTGAAAGGTTAAGAACCAGCAGTCCAGGATTGTGAGAGGGATGTCCAACTGCCAGCAGTCGGGCATCCCCCAAAGTGTCCTTGATTGGAGAGGGTGCAGGCTGGGTTAAGGGGCACCAACCCCCATGCACAAATTTGGTGCACTGGGCTTCTAGTATTAGCATAAAATTTCAGTGCTCTGGTGACAAAAAGAACAGGGGAAAAAGATTAGATACAAAGAATATCATCATCCTTTAAGAGCCATAACTGGAATTTTAATGATAGCAATAACTTTAAAATACTGAAGGAAGGAAGTATGTAACCAGCCAAATTCAAAATTAAATATGAACGTAAAGACCATTTTGGAATGCAGCATTTTGAAAGTTTCTTCCCCTTCTCAGAAATCTACAGGAGGAGGAACTTCACTAAAATGAAGGTGTAAGCCAAGAAAGAGGAAGATAAGAAATAGAAAACTGCATCCTCACTAGAGAGAGATGGGGTGGGGGCGGGGGAGTTCTCAGATCTGCTTTCCCCCAGAAAACAGGAAATAATTTAGACTGGAGTAGGGCAGAAAACACTTGTGAAGAGATTTCTTCAGGAAGATGAAACTAATAGAATATCTGATGTATCTCAACACCTTGAGAGGATATTCAGACAATTATGACCTCCAGGGAAAATATAAAGGCATGCAAGGAAAGCAAAATAAATAAGGTTCACTACATGGCTTAGCTTTCAATGTGTGAAACTCCATTGAGAAGATGTGGGCTGGAAAGTGGCACATGTGCACTGGAGAATAGGAATGTTGAGAGTTAAAGCTGCAGGTTCCATGGCTGGAAGTCAATAGGCCATGCTTAAACTGATTAACCAATGAGTGGAAATAAAATTTGTGATTTAAGAGACATAGAACTATATCCCAAAATAATCCATCAAAAGTAAGAGTAGGAGCACATAGACTGCAGGTTTTCACAAGTTTTGTAAAAACTATTTGTCTGTTTATACTTTATGCATGTATAATTTGATAAAAATTAAAACTAAGATAAGCAATATAGCAAATGGTTACTTCTAGAGATTATGGATATTTACTAATAGAACATATGAGAGCACCAGCTTTTTAATGTGAATGAATATGTCTAGCATAGGATGACTTTCCTAATGTTGTCATACATGAAATTAAGTTCATATCTCAAAAAAATTTAAATGGAAGTGAAGATGAAATGATCATATGTCCAGCCTAAGATTAAAAATGAACTCCATTTACTCTACTCTCCTATTAATATACTCACTACACTATCCCATATTTATTGAGTCAGGGTATTATGCCCCATAGTTGGGTATCTGCACTGTTCCATTACTTGACTTATAGGGATAGATGATTTTGGTTTTCCAGTGCGTTGCTAGCCCATAACTATGGATTGGATTGGGTACAGCTGTTTCACAAAGAGCATTTGAGAGCCTCTGTATGGAGACCCAAACTTCAAGCATTAGAAGGGTGGAGAAAAAGCACACAGCCCTGCTATTGAGCAGCTAGTGGCATTGAGCTGTGTAAGCTTAGGGTGCTTATATTTGGTGAACTTTCATTTGCTGGCCTCAAATACGATTACTACATATTTCAGCTCTGCTACCCCACCAATATGTAAATTTCATGTTAATGTAAATTAAGAGACCCTGTTGGGTTGATTCTCATAAGATGTGGTGCCCCTCTCTGAATGTTGCTAGATCTATGGTTGAAAATGATAAAGTTCTGTGTTAAAAACTGGGTTTAGACTAATAATTCATACTCACATGCTGTGGACATTTTCTGAAAAACTACTTATTTATAATAATAAAAGTATAATATGCTAATTAGACCAGACAGTCAAACAACCTTCTGGATGTCCTTCCAAATGAAGCCACTGTGGCCGGGGCTGAGGCAGAGGTAATTAAGGGCGTTTATACAGGCAGGTGAGCAGTTAGGGGTGATCAGGCTGGCAGGCAGAGGTGGTTAGAGACAATCAGAAAGGCAGGTGGCAGATGATCAGCCAGGTCGGTGATGAAGCAGGTAGGCAAAGTGGTTAGGGGCGATCAGGCAGGCGGGCAGGTGAGCTGTTAGGAGCCAGAAGTCTGGATTGTGAGAGGGATGTCTGACTGCCAGTTGAGGCAAGATCATGCTTAAACTGGCAATCAGACATCCCCCAATAGGGGATGCAGTTCGGGCTGAGGGACTTACCCTCCCACATGCATGAATTTTGTGCACTAGGACTCTAGTTGATTATAAAGATGTTTATGGTAAAAATGCATGCAAATACTTTGAACAAAAACCTCTTTCTAAAATATAGTCAAATAAAGCAATATTGCTAAATTAATAAAATAGATATTACTTAAATGTGCATAAATAAACAAATAAGTTACATATAAGTTTAAGAGAAGAGAAATTTTTGGGAAAATGAAAGGAAACCAGAGAAGGCCATGGACACAAAGTCCAATTCATCAGATCTTTCAACATCAATTGATGGTCTTCTCCAAGGAGACATTATGAGATACTGAGAATGATGACCTTACATGATACTATGACAAGAAATACAATAGTGAGTTTAAATCAGATATTTGATATTGTCTGATGGCAAACATCAAAATACAGTTCAGTAAAAGTAATAACATGGAAAGCCAAAACAACCTGATTTATATTCATAGTTCTCTGATGGTTTGTCATAAATGGAAGAGTGTTTCGTGAAAAATACTTAGGATTAGGTAAAAGCCATAACAAAAGATAAGAAAGGCCACTTCATAATATTAAAGGAAGCAAAAAGATATAACTCTGGTAAACATATATGCTCCCAATACAGGAGCACCCAAATACATAAAACAATTTCTGGAAGATATCAAGGGAGAGATTGATAGCAATACAGTCATAGTAGGGGACTTCAATACCTCACTGACACCACTGGATAAATCCTCTAAACAAGAAATCAGCAAAGAAACAGCAATCCTAAATGCTAAAGACATTCATCAACTCTAAACCAGTATTATATGAAATGCTGAAAGGTACTCTTTTAGAAGAGGAAGAAGAAAGGGTAAAAGATAAAAATTATGAACAAATACATATCTATCAACAAGTGAATCTAAAAATTAAGTGAATTAAAAATTTGATCAACAGAATAAACTGGTTAATATAATAGAATCAGGAGCACAGAAAAGGAGTGGACTGATAATTCTCAGGGGGAAAAAGGGTGAGGGGTGTGCAGGGAGAGACTAGACAAAAAAATCATATACCTATGGATGAGGTCAACGGGAGGGAGGTAATGGTAGAGGTAGGGATGGGAGCCAGATGGAGGGAGCTATGGAGGGGAAAAAAAGAGAAACAAATGTAATAATCTGAATAATAAAGATTTCATTAATAAGAAAAAGAAAACAAAGTGATTAGTACAACCATTAAAAACAGAAAACAAAAAAACAAACAAACAAACAAACAAAAACTAAGACTAGAACTCCCATTTGACACAGTGATCCCACTTCTAGGAATATATCCCAAGAAACTAGAGACACCAATCAGAAAGGACATATACACCCTATGTTCATTGCAGCACAATTTACCATAGCTAAGCTTTGGAAACAGCCTAAATGCCCATTAGCAGATGATTGGTTTTAAAACCACTTAATATAGTGGTACATCTATACAATGGAATAAACTGGTGAATATAATAAAATCAGGAACACAGAAAGGGAGTGGACTGATAATTCTCAGGAGGAAAGGGGTGAGGGGTGTACAGGGAGAGACTGGACAAAAATCATACACCTATGGATGAGGTCAATGGGAGGGAAAGGGTAAGAGGGAGGGTTGGGAGCCAGGTGGAGGGGAGCTCTGGAGGGGAAAAAAGAGAACCAAATATAATAATCTGAATAATAAAGATTTAATTAAAAAAATAAAAGTAAAATTTCACATAAAAAAATAAAAAGAACCCTTTGGACATGGTCAATAAGGGCCAATTGGTGTCCAATGGCATGATAGGTGCAGGTGGCTGGAGCAACTTGGCATTAGGGTCAATATCTGGAATTGTCTCCTTCTCTGGGTCAAATGTCTCCTTTAGGCTCTTAGGCAGGTACCCTCTCTGTGTCCAGAAATTTAAAGTCTGAAAAGAAACTGTCTGGTTTTCCAAAAATGCATGTCACTTTTTATTGATTTGTGTGTTTTTTTATAATCATTGTTCTTATCTGTTGTTTTTCACACTAAATAAAGTAAATTACTGTGAAAAAAAAGAAAAAGAAAAACTCAAAATAGATAAAGGACTTAAACATAAGATGGGAAACTATAAAAATAGTAGAGGAATCAATAGGCAGCAAAATCTGAGATATATGCCAAAGCAATATCTTCACTGATACAGTCCTATGGCCATGGAAACTAAAGAGAAAATAAACAAGTGGGTCTACATCAAAATATAAAGCTTCTGTATAGGAAAAGAAACCATTTACAAAACAAGAAAACCCACTGTATGGGAGTACATATTTGTCAATGTTATCTCTGTTAAAGGTTTAATCTCAAACATTTACAGGGAACTTAACAACTTAACAAAAGGAAGACAAACAACCCAATCAAAATTGGGCAATGGACCTAAATAAATAATTTCCAAAAGAAGACATAAGGAAGGCTAAGAGACATATGAAAACATGCTCAAAGTCACTAATCATCTGAGAGATACAAATCAAAATGACGAGATTCCATTGCATACCAGTCAGAATGGCTATCATCAACAAATCAACAACTGACATGTGCTGGTGAAGATTTGGAGAAAAAGGAACCCTGGTGCACTGCTGGTGGGAATGCAAACTGGTGCAACCCCTGTGGAGAACAGTATAGTTTCCTCAAAACACTAAAAGTGGAACTTCCATTTGACCCAGTGATCCCACTTTTAGGAATATATCCCAAGAAACTAGAAACACCAATCAGAAAGGATATGTGCACCTCTATGTTCATAGCAGAACAATTTACAATAGCTAACATTTGGAAACAGCCTAAGTGAACATCAGAAAATGAGTGGATTAAAAACTTGTGGCACATCTACACAATGGAAAACTATGCTGCTATAATAAAGAAGGAAATTTTACCATTTGCAGTAGCACTATGAAACTGGAGAGTATTATGCTAAGTAAAATAAGCCAGTCAGAGAAAGATAAATATCACATGATCTCACTCATATGTGGGATATAATGAACAACATGAACAAAAATAGATCCAGAGATAAGGTAACCCTGAACAGACTGTCTAACCTCTGAAACAGGCAGGGAAAAGGGAGGAGATTAGAGATCAACCAAAGGACTTGTATGCATGCATATAAGCATAACCACTGGACACAGATATTGGGGTGGTGAGGACTTGTCCTAGGGGGTGGGAGTGTCCAGGGAAAGATTAATGGTGGCAGAGGGGAGCAGGGGGAGACACATGTATACTTTAAACAATAAAAAAAAAAAATAAATTTAAAATAAGAATTTAAAATTGCCGGAACCGGTTTGGTTCAGTGGATAGAGCGTCGGCCTGCAGACTTAAAGGTCCCAGGTTCGATTCCAGTCAGGGGCATGTACCTTGGTTGCAGGCACATCTCCAGTGTGGGGCGTGCAGGAGGCAGCTGATAGATGTCTCTCTTTCTCGTCGATGTTTCTGACTTTCTATCCCTCTCCCTTGCTCTCTGTAAAAATATCAATAAAATATATTTATAAAAAATAATAAAAATAAAATAAGAATTTAAATTAAAAAAATAAGAAAAAGCTAAAGGAAGTAGTATAAAATTCTCCAAAAAATTATATATGCTGTTAGGCAATTTGATAATGATAAAACTCTGTGCTTTGATTATTTTACCATAAATAAAATTAATGAAGTAACACTTTATATCCAGCAGAGTAATTTCCCATTAATGGGAAGATAATGATGGCATAAATGAGACAATCATAGGGGGAACTTGAGTTTCATCAGAACATTGGTATATTAGTATACTAGGGCCACCATAACAAAAGTCCATATCCTGATTGGCTTAAATAACAGAACTTTATTTTTTCACAGTTCTGGAGGTTGGAAGTCCAAAGTCAAGGGTTGGTTTCCAGTGAGGGTTCTCTTCTTGGCTTGTATACGATCAACTCTTACTTCTTCTTTCCATAGTCATCCCACTGTACACATACCACCTCTTAGGTTTCTTTCTATGCATGCAAATTTATTTTTTTATAATGAGACCAAATTTTATAGAGTCCATCCTAATGACTGCATTTTACCTTACTTACCACTTTCAAGGCCCATCATATTTTCAGATACTGAAGCATAGGACTTCAACATAGGAATTTTATGATAACACATTTCAGTCCAAAAATATTAGGAAAAAGACAAATTGAGGAATCATAGAAAATTAATAAATGAGAGGTCAGAAGACACCAAAGCCAGGTTTGGCATCCTTCCCAACCCAGCTTTAAGTTGGCTTCACTTTTTGTTTCCTCTTAACTGTCTTCTTACAGAGCTCACAGAAAACCTGAGAGTAAAAAATAAATAAATAAATAAATTCTTGGCCTCATCCTCCAACCCTGAAAAGTATAGGGATTATGAAGAAAAAACATGAATGGAAGAAGAGAGACAGCCATATTATAATTCTCCAGAATGTTGGAGTTCAGAGGGAAATACATACTAAGGCATAAAATCTAGCCCTTTACACCTTGACCTTCAGCCTTCTGTAGGATATATCATGGAATTCTCTCTCTCTATCTCTATCATCTCTATCTCTATCTCTATCTCTATCTCTATCTCTATCTCTATCTC